>CM045759.1:143594266-143919943 GCA_025200525.1 Camellia lanceoleosa | reverse complement strand
TTATTCAATGGGCCCAAGTCTAGGACACACCAAAGAGAGTAACTTGACATCATTCATACAACCACTCATGGCATGCATTCAACAAACAAAAAACAGATTTAAGCATGTGGAATGACACCCAAATCCCTCATGGCACCCCCAAAATACCCTATGTCATGGAAGCATGCACAATGCTCTTTTAAGGCATAAAGACCAACATTCTAAAGCATGAAGGAGATGATAAATGGAAGGATTTGAACATGAAATGGGGACTGAAATACCACCTATAATGATGCCAAACCATTAGATCAAAACAAGATAAGCATGCTAGGACTTCATACAAACAAGGCCTACAAGCCAATATGCAAGACAACCACCTCAAACACACCAAACATAGCAAAATCAGTGGCTCACAGCCCTCTAACATCGCAAAAATAATACTAGTATCTTCATGAAACTAAGCCTAAACATGCAAGAGTCAAAACCTCAAAACATGGCATACAAGAGAGCATTTCAAAGGAGGTATAGGAAGCATGTTAGAGGCTACAATTCCAACCAAAACAGAGATCAAACATGACCTAAAACAGCCCCAAAAGCCTTGAAATGAAGCAAAATGCAAACATGCACACATGCTATACTATGAGCCAAAACAAAGGCCAACCAAAGGACCAAGGGAGAGGGTGTCCCTCCCTTAGATGAGGCACGAAAATATCATCCTCACCACTGAAAACTCACTGGTTTTTCAGTGGTGAAAAATCAGAAACACCAAAATAGGAGGCCTAAGAAAAAAGGCACCAAGAGGGGCCAAACAAGGCTTAAAGTGATAAGTCTTAACTCAAACCATAAAATGACCTTAATGAAAGTTCAAGAACAAGTAAAAACAAGACTTTTTATGTTAAACACAAATCCAAAAACACAAAGTAAAGAGGGTAGAAATAGATTGCAAGAATGGAATCTAAAGCAACAAGCTTACCCTTGAAGAACCAATGAAGAAGCAATTGGTCCAGCCCTCTCCAAGTGATCAAAACCAGTCCAAAATCACTCAAAACAAACCTCCAAGTCTTCCAATCTCGGAGCTAGGTGTAATAGTGTGTGTAATGGTGCAAAAGTAAGACAAAACTCACTATTTGGGGCCTAAAACACCCACACAGAGAGAGAGAGAGAGGAAATAAAGATATATATGAAAGTATAAAAGAGAGTATATGTATAATAAAAGATACTTGAACAAAAGTTGCAAACCCTTAAGCAAAGGGGATGAATGGTGTTTAAATAGGCAATATACAAGCCAAGACTTAATGGCTAAGTAAGGCCAAAAGGTTCAAAGAGGTGAGGAGGTCTTGGCTTCTAAAGGAAGCCAATCTGGTGGCAAGCTTCCCAAGCTTGGCCAAAATCAAGCTTCTAGAAGCTTAAAAAGGGTTCAAGGGCAAGGGTGCAATGCTACGCGGGGAGGAGTGATGGTGTAATCCGGTGGCACGGTGGCATGCACCATCCTCATAGGGTTCAGGAGGTCAGGTGGCAAAAACAATCACCGGCACAAAAATGTGCGGCGGCGAAGTGCCGATCGGCCTTTGTATTCTAAGAAAATAGTGCGATGACACCGATAAAGGGCGGTGATCAAGTGGGGAAGCGGTGGAGTCACGGGATGGCTAACAAGCCTTCCCCTACCCTCAAATACCAGCAGACACAAGTCTTGGTGGAAAACCAAGCCGAGAACAAACCGATTAAGAGATCACGAAGTGCGGCGGCAGGGACCTCCGGGAACTCAAGCGAACACAAACATGGATAATCACCGGGTGTTCCAGCGGTGATGTCCAAATCTTGAGGGCGTTCAAAAATGGGGTGTCTGATTGCCCTCTTTGGTGAACTTCGGAAGTCATAACAATGGCGTGAGTGAATGTCAAAGCCGAGCGACCCATCTTTGACAAGGCGAAGACTTGGACAATCATACAAAACAAGTAAGGTATCTTGGCGGGGGCAAAATACTGGGAAAATGCAAGCGGGCATAACTTATGATCATGCAAAAAACGTAATGAAGCACACATCGTGTTATAAGCTAACATGCAACGATCTACACTACAATGTAGAAAGGATGTAAGAATTATGCAATTCTCAATACGTCTCAACTCGGGAAATACAATACTGCGCGGTTCGTCGGTTTCACCGACCTCAAATGAGCCGTACATACAATATCGTGCTGAAAAGAAAACAAACTTACTGGTATGGTGCGTAGCAATATCCATGACAATGCAATCGACGGTCGTGACAAGCATTCGGTGTATATATAGAAAAGTGTGATTGAACACATGTAAGTAAAGCAAAAACGCATACAAAGCAATGTGTAAGGTAATTGAACACATATCGGTAAAAGCAAAACGCATACAATGCAATGTGTATAAAGAAGGTAATTGAACACATGTCGATTAAAGCAAAGCACGCATACAATGCAATGTGTATAAAGAAGGTAATTGAACACATGTCGATAAAGCAAAACGCATACAATGCAATGTGTATAAGAGGTAATTGAACACATGTCGTAAAGCAAAACGCATACAATGCAATGTGTATAAGAGGTAATTGAACACATGTCGTTAAAAGCAAAAACGCATACAATGCAATGTGTATAGAAGGTAATTGAACACATGTCGGTAAAAGCAAAACGCATACAATGCAATGTGTATAAGAGGTAATTGAACACATGTCGTAAAAAGCAAAACACGCATACAATGCAATGTGTATAAAAGGTAATTGAACACATGTCGTTAAAGCAAAGCACGCATACAATGCAATGTGTATAGAAGGTAATTGAACACATGTCAGTAAAGCAAAGCACGCATACAATGCAATGTGTATAAGAGGTAATTGAACACATGTCAGTAAAGCAAAGCACGCATACAATGCAATGTGTATAAGAGGTAATTGAACACATGTCAGTAAAGCAAAGCACGCATACAATGCAATGTGTATAAAAGGTAATTGAACACATGTCAGTAAAGCAAAGCACGCATACAATGCAATGTGTATAGAAGGTAATTGAACACATGTCAGTAAAGCAAAGCACGCATACAATGCAATGTGTATAAGAGGTAATTGAACACATGTCAGTAAAGCAAAGCACGCATACAATGCAATGTGTATAAAAGGTAATTGAACACATGTCAGTAAAGCAAAGCACGCATACAATGCAATGTGTATAGAAGGTAATTGAAATTGAGCATATTAAAACATGATATTGAGATGCAACATATTGTAACACAGTATGATTTGAAACGACTTCTTTTGAAACTCACAAGATATAAAAGGATACGAGAAGGAACGTCCTTCACATGTTCCGAGCATCGCTCACAAAAGTCAGGGCTTGAACTCAACTCGAAGATCCATTAACATTCGAAGTGCACTTTCCGCCTTGTTCTTGAGTGATGAAGAATTGATTACTGACCAAACCGAGCCTGGCGCGGAGGTGTTACGACTATGAAGGGAGGTTCTGGCATTCAACCCGACATTTTGCTTTACATTCCTTTTCATTAGTTGTTTAAGCACATTGCCTTTGCCTCGAGCGGGTTTATGTTCCTTTGAAATTGCGAGTTTTTACAAAAACCGTGGCGAAAATAAACGGCTATTTGCTTGAAAAGGTATTGCACTTGTGTGCATCGCGCCATAAGGCATCACATGACAATGTGAATGAAATTGAAACTGTTGTTTGAAAAGCGAGGCATCGCATCGTAATAACGGGTAGTGAACCAACTTACAACTCGATAAGCAAAACAAAGACTCGACAGACTAGCCAAGTGCAAGTGCAACTTGATAGACAAAGCAAAGACTTAAAGAGTGACATACAACTCGATAAGCAAATATGCAACAATTCGATAAACAAATCTGCAGCGATTCGTGGGAATCAATCAGGAGAATCTTTGGAAGTGGTGGAATTCCCCAATATTGACATAAAAAGCTTGGAAGAAATAGGGGAAGACCATCGGCAACAAAAGTGTCACCGAGGCGAGGATAATGGTCATCGGCACATTATTGGGTCGGTCGGCACAAAATTATGGCGATCGGCACTATATCTGCGGTCATTTCATTGTCTGCACCGGTGAGAATGTTGACATGTGTCCTCCACTCAACCTTATCCTCTTCAAAAGGGTCTCAACTTCGTGGTTCTCTTCATTTCAACGATTTACTCCAAATGGAAGCATTTCTTGCCCAAAATCTTGCAACTTGGATTAACAACTTGGATGGCTCGGAAAAATTTGAATTCAGGGCTTTTGGCATCGCACTATTCACTTTGCGCCATACTCATGCATTTTCATTCCTCCATGCCGACGGTTTTGGAATCGGTAACACATGTCTTTAGCTTTAGCGGGCAAGAGATGTGTCCCACTTTCGAACTTCAAGCTTTAATGGAATCGACGCGACGAGATTCTCCCTCAACCGTTTGGCCATGCCCAAGCCTTAGGACAAATGTGTGGGCTCTCAATACCCGATGCTCGTTCTTTGATTTGTGGCGGGACATTAGATGTTCGAGCTTAGTCTGTCGTTTTTGAGACCGGTGATCGTGGCGACCATCGGGCAAGGTTTCGATGACGCCCTTTGTCTATGCATATTGTCCCATTTTACATTCGTCTCCGACTCGAGGAATCCGGTGTCGATTGATTGAAGTTGCCCAAGGTTTGAAAGAGGGCAAAATTTGCATTGCCATGGTCTGGTGAGACTCTATTGGGCTTAAACGCCTTTTATCGTCGAGGCGATCAGATTAGCGAAGTCCACTATTCTGCGGTAATGTTTCCCCCATTTGCATTTTATATTTGCTCACATCACTCGGCCCTCGGGCTCGATTTTTCTCCTAAAACCCTTTTCTCACTTTTCTCTCATCGTACATCTCTCTATTCTTTATTCTCTCATTTTTCATCCCTCCCGAGTGTGGTTAATGGATAAATTGAAGGTCGTGGACTCTTGTCCTGCATACTCGGCTTCATGCGGCTATTTCTTGAGCAACGCTGGTTGGCGCCCTTAGCGAGGTTGGTGGTTTGAATGGATGTGTGGTTTGTCCATGAACCGCATTGCTTGGCGGTGCCCTTGGCTCAATCTTAGATGATGAGTTCTGGCATGACCCGTCGGCCGGGATCAATTGATTGGCTTGACTCCTGTGTCTTCTACTTCCCTTCGTATCTTCGCCCGGTTTGGTCATGATCGGACACATCCACGGAAGGATAGAGTATCATTGCATTCGATTAGGGGTGCAGGTGGCGGTATGCCATAACATGGAGGGCGAAGAACTCCGGCCCCGCTCACTTCGATTGCACTTTGTCGATGAGTGCTTGGATTGGCTTAATGAAGAGGCGAGGAAGGGCCCACTTTGGCGTCGAGAGCCGACCCTCTACGGGAGGCGAGGACATTGATTTGACCGTGCCGGTTATTGCTTTATCGGTGCTTTCAAGTTTTCTTTATGAATGTAATAAAAAAGCAACTTCAATTGTATGCAAGAGCAAAGAGCTCTGTTTGAAATCAATGAAATTGAAGGTTGTAGTCTTGAAAAATTTCCGTTTTGGTCTAGAAATGGTCCTAGTTGTAAAAGATTTATTTGAACAAAGTCATCTTCATTAAAACTTTTCAAAACCATTTTCGATATGGATCGGGCTGGACACGCCCGAAATTTGTCAGCGAGATGCACAAGATTCTGCAATTGGAAAATTGCCCTAGTTTGAATAGTACAGCGACCTTTGCATAGCAGCGGAAAGTTGCCCCTAGTCTGAATAACCTTTGCACGGAGATTGCGATGAATCTTGATGGACAAAGATGACGGGATGATCAAATGGACAAAGCGATCGGGAAAATGTTTATGGTGAACCGGGATGAAGCTGCCTACGTATCCCAAGGATGGGAATCAAGCCTTACGTAGTTCAGGCTTGGGTTCACTCGAGTATTTTCACTCTCCTTTTGCGCTCTAACTTTTGCCAAGGCCGCCCTTTGCGGGTTTTCAACCTTGCGAGCTGGGTTTTTTGTATTTTCTAATTTTTTTGTGCTCTGAATTTTGCCTAAGTCGCCCTTCCGGGTTTTCGGCCTAGCGAGCCTCTCAGGGGTGATATTTCTTCAGCTTGTCCATGTTGATCGGTTGGGAGAACTCTAGGCCATCTAGGTCCATCAGAACCACAGCTCCACGACGGATAGACTTGATGATATAGGGACCAGTCCAATTGGGTCTGAACTTGCCCCTTGGGTCGTGGATGGGAGTTCGGTTGTCTTTGAGCACCAAATCTCCTTCCTTCAAATTCCTGGACTTAACCTTCTTGTTAAAAGCCGGGCGATTCTGTGATAACCTTGGACATAATGCAGTGCTTTCGGCCTCCTTTCATCGAAGAGCATGAGTTCCTCGAACCTACTCTGCTTGCAATCTGCCTCGGCTATCGACACTCGGCCAATACTACGCAATGATGGAACCTCAATCTCGATTGGTAGAGCGGCCTCCATTAGTAAACGGTGAATAAGGGGTTGCTCGGTCGAAGTTCTAATTGAAGTCCGGTAGCCCACAGGCGAGCGGCAACTTATACGGCGATCCGATGGGTTTCTACCATTTTCTGCGATATGTGTTTAATGTTTTTGTTGGCGGCCTCAAGCTGCTCCGTTGGTCTGCGCGGCCCGTCGTGGGCGACTTATGGCGACATTATACTTCTCCAACAAATCAATCACTTCCTTCTTGAAGTGAGAACCATTGTCGAAATGATCTCATTCGGGACCCCATACCGGCGAGATAATGTTGTTTCGATAAACTTAGCGACATCTGAAGCCTTCAACTCTTGCATAAGGCGGGCCTCGACCCACTTTGTGAAGTAATCTATTGCTACGGGATATATTCATGTCCATTTGACCCTTTGAATGCGGCTCCAATCACGTCGATTCCCCAAACCGAAACGGCCATGGCGATGTCATGTTGTATAACTTTGATGGCGGGATGTTCATGCGGTTCGCGTGAATCGGCATTTGTGGCATCGCGACGAAACGATACAATCTTCCTCCATGGTAGACGGTAGTAGCCTTATGCGAGGATCTTTCGTGCCAACATCACCCCATTTACATGTGCACCACATTCTCCTCCATGGATGGCCTCCATCGGTAGCTTTGATTCTTGACTTCCACACATAGCTTGTGCATTCCCGGATGACCTCTTTTGTATAATTTACCCGCGGATGATAAAGTGAACGACCATTCTTCTAATTGCCCTTTTATCCTTGGCATTTGCCCTAGTGGATATGTCTCCTTCTCCAAGAAGTTCCATATGTCGTAATACCAAGGGTTGTTATCTTGCACTTCTTCTATGGCGATTGACTCATATCTTTGGCGCAAACTTTTGATCAATGATTCTTGGGCGCATCCAGTTCGACGGGATGTCTATCATAGAAGATAGAGTTGCTAGTGAATCTGCGAACTGTTGTTCTCTCTTACTAGGTGAGTGAAACTTAGCTTTTCAAACCGAGGAACTAACAAGTCCGAGTGCGGTGGTAAATTATCATCTTTTCCTCCTTGACTTTCCGGTCTCCTTTACTTTGAGACACAACTAAGTTGAATCGATAACGTCCAAAGCGCCTTGCCCTAGTTCTAGGGCCGCTTCGAACCGGCAATGCATGCCTCGTACTCTGCCTCATTGTTGAAACTTTGAACGGAGCTTGAATGCTAAGGGGATACGAAGTCGTCGCGCTATCAACAACACTCCTATCCGTACCCATATTGATTTGGCGCTCCGTCAAAGTACATAAATCAAGTTTCATCTTCGATGTGCGAGAATATTTTCATCTGGGAATAGGTACTCAAGCTTCATCCTTCAACGGGTGGTGGCAAGGAACTACGCCCTTTGCTCTTCCTTTCTGAGACTTGGCGTCACATACTTGAGATCAAATTCGAGGAAACAGCTGACAACCAACGAGCTAGCCTACCCGTAAGTCTTTGGTTTCTCAAAAGATATTTGATGGGATCAAGTCGTGAAACCAACATTACGAGTGAGCTAACAAGTAGTGCCTTGACTTCCTAGTAGCCCATACCAAGGCTAGACAAGCCCTCTCCAGCGGAGTGTAGCGGGTCTCGTAATCCAGCATCTTCTTGCTCAGATAGTAGATGGCCCTTTCCACTTTATCTTCCGACTCTTGTGCGAGCATACAGCCCATTGTGGTCTCAGTCACTGACAGATACAATATCAACGGTTTCCCCGGCTTTGGTGGTGACAATACGGGCGGATTCTGTAAATACTCTTTAATCTGTTCAAGCTTGACTTAGCACGGCCACCCCAATGGAACTTCGTTCCTTTCTTCAAGAGACCAAAAAGTGGTTCACAAGTCAAGGTTAGTTTAGAGATAAACCGTCTTATGAATTGCACTTTACCCAGAAAGCCTCGCACCTCCTTTTCAGTCATTGGTGGTGGCATTTCTAAGATGGCCTTGATTTTGGAAGGGTCGACTTGATGCCTTTGTGTGTCGAAATCGGCATTTTCATTGTAACACCAAGCGTACATTTCTGCGGATTCAACGCGGCGAAATTCTCGATCCTTTGAAAAAAAACTTTTGCAAAGGCGGTGTAGTGGCCCTCTCTTTCTTTGGACTTGACAATCATGTCGTCCACATACACCTCGACCTCTTTATGGATCATATCATGTAATATAAGTAGTTGCGGACCCGTTGATATGTAGCTGACATTCTTCAACCCAAAGCGGCATTACTCTATAACAATATGTACCCGGGGTGGTAAGCGATCTTCTCCGGTCTTGGTGCCATCACTATCGATTATAACTTTGAAAAAGCCATCCATGAGCGAAAGCAAAGCATGCCCATTGTGAAATCTACCAACTTCGTCAATATGTGGCAAGGAAAGTCATCCTTGATGGCTCTGTTCAAATCCACGAAATCCACACATGCGGATTACGCCATCCTTCTTGCCTTTGGAACAATGTTGGCCAACCAAGTTGGGTATTCGGATACCAGGGAAGCTGCGTCAATCTGTAGTGACCTCTTCCTTGATCTTAATGGCGGTCGGTGAATCCTTGAGCTTGTTTTGGTCGGGCCTCGGGGTCAAGAGGATCCGGTCTTTGTACAATCTCGGGATCGATTCGGGCATGTCTTCGTAGGACCACCGAAAACATCTTTGAAATCTTTTAACAGCGACTAAGCGCTCGCGTTCCTCTGAGGACAACGTGGACCCGTCTGGACCCGGCCGCGGGTCCTTCTCATTCAATATTCACGGTGTTGATTTCATCAATTAAGGTTTAACAAACCTCTCTTGCTCTTGTTCAATTAGTCGTTGTAAAACCGGAGAATTTCGTCCTCGTCGTTTTCATCAAAATTTTGAAAGTCTGATTTAAGCAATAAACCAAAAGCGAGAAAAATACTCGGAAACCACGATTACCTCATTCTCATTAGATACTTCCAAACCGTCCAATTCTTACATTATGAGACTCAAAAGAAAAGAAAAAAGCGACACAGGCGGAATTTGTGGCATCCGGGTTATCACCCCCAGGAATACCGGACTCGGACTTCGAGGCAGTTTGGAACTGATTCCGACTCACAAGACTTCGGTGGAATCGATTCCGGCTCACTACTGACTCCGGTCTTTGCTTGACAAAAATCCCTCCTCGTATTGCGGTGAGGGAGGGTGCGATGGATGCATCAAAATAGGCGATTGTAGGCATGACCGTTTCATCTCCGATCATGGACAGGAGTCATCCCCCAAAGCTGGCCGGTCGATCAAAGGATCTGAAAGTAGACATGCGATTACTACCCCCATTTCAAACTCTGTGTCCAGACTCAATTCCTTGCTATATTGGCCTCAAGCTGTCTATCTCGCTCTTGACAACATCATCCCGAGATAGCGCAAGTCGAAGAAAATTTCAAACCGGCATGCGCTTCTTCTTTATTCATCCATGGCTCAGGAAAACCACAGAATGGAAAGTCTTCCCCTCACGGAAACGTCCGTTCAGAATTACTGGATGGGCGATGTATCAACTCAAAAGGTTTTCCCATCTGTTTTGCTTTGGCTCTTCGGCCATCTCTTTTCCTTTTCTTACCCAATCTTCCTTGGTGGGCATGTAACCCAAGCCAAAGGTATGAGGGATTGTCTGACACGCCGAGCGTTGCAATGCCCTTCGGCGCTCTTCCCAATCCCATCCGGGGATGTATTGGAGCTTGTTCATGAGGTATCTTGCTGGCGCTAACATACATCCCTTCATTAGCGCCATGGCGCTCTGTACTACTTGACCTCTGCTAGGGTAAATCGGATATAAACACATCTTCCATCCCATGCTCAATCTCTAGAGCGGGGTGAACACCTCGGCGGTGGATGGATCGATGAATTACGAAAACAATGGCTACTCCTTCCATAGGGGTATTTCACCATTTGATGCAAAGTGGATAATCTTGCTTTTACGATGCGACCACGGCCGCCCCAACAACAAATTGAAAGTTGCGGCACTTCCAAGACATGAAAATCTATCTCCTGCTGTCGGTCCAACCTTAGTGCGGATGTTAACGGTTCCCATCACTTCTCGGCTTGTGTTGTCATATGCCTGATGACTGTTGTTGGTACAAAGTCGCGACTTTCGGACCAATCGCATAAAATTTGTCCTCGCAGGCGAGCGTTGATGGCGAATCTGTATCAACAAGGACTACGGTATCCATTTATCCACACTCTACGGAGATGTAGAGTGGCTTGTTGTGATTTGTGCCCTCGGTAATTCTTTATCGACAGCGTCAACATCAGTGACTCCTCCGGAAAGACTAGCCCCACTATTTGATTACGGTGTTGTTTCTATTGAAAGCTTTGCCTTATCCATGGCCGATAAAAGCAGACCTCCTGTGCACTTTCGAGAAGCCATGGCGATCCCCAAATAGAGATATCTGCTTGTATCTTTTTAATTTGTTTAGTCTGGCTTCCTCTTATTTGCTTTTCATACCTTCTCGGCCTCTCTGTCCTTCCAGGCCTCTGGTTGATCCAAGTGCGGAGGTTTGAAATATCGCCCACTCCTTGTCATGTGGTCGACCTCTCCAAGGTACCAAGTATTGTCGGGTTGGTTGTTCCCCAATCCTCGTCCGTGTGGGCCGAGACATAAGTCTTCATCTTCCCACCACATTCCTCGGCGACCGGCAGGGCGTCTGTCCGCTCTGGTATATTGTTCTTGCGCTCGCAACACTTTCCATCCATATACCCGACATTTTAGGTTTACTGCACTGATAGTTTCCACTCCCACATGGGCCTTTGCCTTTCGATTCTCTCGGAATCCTCAAAACTTGCTTTCTTGGTACAGTGGTATTGGCCATCTACATGCTCAAAATGTTCCAATCTCGGGCGAAATTCTTGACCTTTGGCGCCCTCGTGATATGTTACGCTCTTGACCCTTTCATTTGCCGCCGATTTTCTCATTCATGAACTTTGCTCTACCGAAATTCTTCTACTACATCGGGTTGGTCATCCAACCACCGGTGGCTTCTCTTGAATCTTCATGATCAAACCAGCGATTGCCACATCCTCTGGGTATTGATCGTCATAAAATCGGAGGTTGGCGAAGTACTCCCCATAGTCACTACATCATACATTCCTGTTCTAGGCTATCTCCTTGAATCACACATAATTCTTCTTCATTGGCAATTCCACTCCGGGCCCATCTTGACCCATTGATGAAATGTAGTCACTTTCGGTTGTATGTTTCCGTTGCAACTCCAGATTCCAGACTCTGATTCAATAACTGCTCCTTCTTTGGAATTCCCTTTTATTGTTCTTGGTGGTCACCACCATTGGCTTAGAGTTGGGTCGAGGAGATGTCCATCATGCACAAATCGATGCGATCGGGAAGGAACACCTCGGCTTAGGCGGTGGGTAGGTGTGATGTAGATGCTAGGGTCGTAGGACCGCCTGATATGAATGAAATTGAGCCTTTTGGGTGGTGGAACTGGTTGTGTATGGGGAGGATTGGTAGTAACATTGGGTTTTAAGGTAAGATTACCCGTTATCGATAAGGTCTTGAATTTCATGGCGTAACGGTAGCAGTGGTGATTAATCGTGACCATCTTCTTTGGTGAAACGCACAATATTTGGCGGGTTATAGTTAGGAGGAAGTTTTTTACGGTAGGGGCCTCGGCTCCGGGGGCCAGTGCCCTTTCTTGATCAACACCCAGAGCTTTGGATAGGGGCATATAGAGTGGAAGCGAAAGTTGGTGTTTGGGTGGGTATTTGGTCGTTTGTGGGTTGCTTCGGACGCCTGAGGAAAATGGCGAGCAGCTGTATTTCTTTGTGAGGGTTGGTGGTGACCATGCTTACTTCACAGGGTTCTTGCGTTGATGTGCCACTCGGGCTGCATTGTTGCTTGGTTGAATGTCCGCGGGGTTGCTCCGGTCTTGATCAAACAGACCTGCTTCATCGCATCCTCAATGCATCCCCATATCATGCGGATCTGCGAAGGTAGGGAAGGAAGGAACTACAATCATCTTCTTCATTAACCCGGTTGAAGATTGCGCACAATCATCGGTTGGTCTCTGTCAAGTGGGCCTTAAGGTCATCATCGATGCTTTCGCCCTCCATCTGTTCACGAACTCTGAAAAACCCTCCTTAGGCTCTTGCCTGGTTGTCTCGAGATCACGGGTAGTGATCTCAATCTGTGTTGTATGAATCTTTGCGCGATAAAGGCCTCGACCATTTCGTCCCAACTTATCTTAATGTCATTATCTGGCTTGGAATACCATGCGGATGCTACACTGACAGTCCGACCAAGCAGAGACAACCGGAGCCCTCACGAGGCCCATCGGCCTTAGACGTCAAAACGGTCTTAAGTGTACCATGGGGTCCCGGACCCATCAAATCGATCAATATGAGGCATCTTGAATCTGCCGGGCAGCATCACGGTACGCATCGATATAACCATCTTCAATATTGGGGATAGTCTTGTCCCTTGAGATCTCTTGAATAACTTTTCAAGCTTGCTTAATTTGAGTCTTGGTGGGGTTGACCTCGAACTCAAAGGGAAGTCGAATAGATTGGTGGGTGTTTTGATGGTGAGGTTGAATTTGGGGTAGGGTCGGAGGTGGGGGTGGTCAGTGGGCAGCCATGTCGATCTGAACATTGGCCGTCTCCCGGCGTTAGGAACTCTGGTGGGGAGGAATGCGGTCTTGAGCAGTCTCCGATTTCTTTGTTCTAGGCAATTGTCTCTTTGTTCTCTTACAATGTGGCTGTTGCTGGCGAAATGCACTGTCGGATGGCGTCTTCTTTGCATTGCTTTCATACTCTCTTGAAGGTGGCGCACCATCTCCTCCAAACTTGTTATATTATCCTGTTCTGGTTGGATTACTGGTATAAATTCCCTCTCTGTTGGTGACACAAAACCTCGATCTCTAATGAGCACGGTGGGGTAGACAAAGCCCTCTGGACTGACTGTTGTACTGATGCCCTCTGCCTTACTGACTTCCGTTTAGTGACCGGGGGTAGCGAGTAGTACCTTGGTTGTCGTCTATCGGATCCTCGGATCGAAGAATTCGACGACCTCGACCCGAGTGCTTGGGAATATCTATCGGATCGGTAGCAATTGTGCTCAACTACCTAATGAAAAGATAAATAAAGCGTATAAATAAGCAGACAATCGGATGACATAGCAGTAGCAAAGTAAAAACACACACACGGTGGAATTATTTAAAAATTATAAGCGATTGAATCTTTGAATACCTTGTTTCTCAACCAGCGATTCGATCACGAACCATTGCCCTAGGCACGAATCGATATCCCGGACAGCTGATTCCCAAAACAACGTCTTGATACCCTCGGACTGATACTTAAACTTGCAAACTGATCTGTATGTCCCTGCTGAGTTACACTCTAAAGCACATAGCAGGTAAAGGAGAACCAAAACACCCCTATGTTTGGGTAGGGTTTCCCTGTCCTATTTTGTCAGGAGCTGGGGTTTCACTTCGCACACAGCGGTTTCAAACAACCTAAATCGGGTAAGCAACCTGTCCTAGTTTGGAATGGTCACTATGGATTGCGACTATGCAGCTAGGTCGAATGGTCAAAAGGGTGCCCGGTAAAACCGGGGTTTGTGTTCCCATCTTGGCGAGCATAACCGTCGACCTTATGGACATGCCTTGACAAGACAAGCCTCGACAAACCGTTCGGGGAATAGCAGATGACCAACACGGTGTCCTAGGCGCACCAATGCACATGCAATGCAAAGAAACACATAAGTGAAATCAAAACAGGATATCACGAGTTCGAGTCAAGCTCTCTAAAATCCCCAGCGGAGTCGCCAGAAACTGTAACACGTCCGCGGGGGACCTCGCTACAGCTCGGACTCTTTAAAGTTTGTGTCGCGGTTCTAAATCTGAACCAAAGAGTCCACCTCTGGCAAATTGTTTTGAGAAAAACTGATTTTTGAAAAGAAGTGCCAAACATGGACTGCTTTGCCAGATTACAGAGTCGCCACCTAAATATTTTTAAAAGGGGGAATTTAGGAAACCACGACTCGGTGCCAAAAGGCCACGTGTCGTCATCACCAAAGTTGTCTTGGCTCGGGAGCTTGGAGTGCGATCGGGAAGGTCGACTATGAGCACCTTTCGCCGGTCAGAAGGCAAACTCTACTAACCGTGATATCCATTTTTGAAAACTTTATGCGTTCTTATTAGGTTATTAGCCTAGAATTACTATGTTATCGCTGACAAACAAGTATAGACTAGATCGCCTAATTTGGGAACAAACATTGCATATCCGTTTTGTCTCGGCGTGTTTAGATGTTGCTACTACTTAAGTAGACTAAAATGCGGTTCAATGAGTACTTCCAACTTAAGCAATCAACCTCCACCCACGAGGCATTCATACGGTTTATCACGTAAGCATTTAGCGCATGGTAATCCTCTTGTCATAGCAACACCCACGCATGCGATATGCTAAAGCATAAAAGCTCACCTAGTACTCGGCCAAAACAATAAACTAGTTAGTAAAACAATGCATGACCTAGTCCATGTTAAGTGGCTAATGCAACACGAGCAAAAATGCGATTAAGCGGGCTCGGCTATCCTAAGCATGGTATATGAAATGCTATCACATAGCACGTATTCAATTTTGGAATTTGAAAATTGCAATGCGGTTTGTATGATGTCTGAGCCGGTGCATGTAAACAAATGCATGGATGCCGCATGCATTGCATAAGGTATGCTAATTTAAAATGCCCTAATCTACCCTTTGGCGGGTAAATAAAAGGGTTAGAAAAGAAGCGGGGTTGGAAGACATGCATCACACTCACCCACACTTATTACATTTTGCCCTCACTCGGAGGGACGAATAAATAAATATCTGACAGAAGAATAAATGAATAAATAAATTATTACAAATTCTAATTACCAAAATTAAATTAAACAAATAAATTAAATGGAGCCTCATTACCCCTCGGAATCTTGTGAATGATGCATGCACAAATGACTTCTTGGGAAAACACTGTGCCATAGCATTGCGCTTACATTTTCTTGTCTGCCTCTCCAAAAATTCCCAAAATTCAGGAATCGTCCCAAGTGGTGCGAAATGCCCCACCGGCTAAGCGATGTAGTCATCGGCTTCTTCTGATGGCCATTTGAGCTTTTAAATTATCGGCACAAAAATAGTGCGGTCGGCACTATTTTATGCGGTCGTGAAAATCCTGCAGGCAATGACGGTGAAGCGGCGAAATGACAATGCATAGGCATGGTTTTTGGGCAAATGTGAGCATGTCCAACCCCTCCTATCATGTCAAGGGACTCAAGGGGGGGATGGCTCTTGGTTCTAGGGCTATCAATTGTGCATTTGATGCATGATAGCCTAAGGAACCAAGATTGCTCATTTTAATGTAAATATGCATGCAACACAACAAATGAATACTAAGTCCCTATCATGTGGAAATCAAGGGCCTTTGTGACCAAGGATTGAGATGAGTTACACCACTTGAAATGTGAACTCCCCTCAATCCTAGGCAACTTGACAACCCCAAACCAAGCTATGAGATGCAAGTATGCAAGCAAGGCTCAAATGCAATGCAACCTATTATTTTAAGCATGCAAAGAGCTAAAGTATGTGGGATGCAAATGGCATGCAAGATGAGCCAATTAAACATGGGACTAACAAGCACACATTTGAGGCTACATTGACCAAGCAAGCAACAATCATGACATAAGCATGCAACAATGGACTTAAGCCATAGAGGGCAGCCCTCAAGCTCCCAAAAAACAGTGGCAAAACAAGCCTCTCAACATGATCAAAATGCCGCACAAGCATGCTTATTCAATGGGCCCAAGTCTAGGACACCAAAGAGAGTAACTTGACATCATTCATACAACCACTCATGGCATGCATTCAACAAACAAAAAAAACAGATTTTAAGCATGTGGAATGACACCCAAATCCCCTCATGGGACCCCCAAAAATACCCTATGTCATGGAAGCATGCACAATGCTCTTTTTAAGGCATAAAAGACCAACATTCTAAAGCATGAAGGAGATGATAAATGGAAGTATTTGAACATGAAATGGGGACTGAAATACCACCTATAATGATGCCAAACCATTAGATCAAAACAAGATAAGCATGCTAGGACTTCATACAAACAAGGCCTACAAGCCAATATGCAAGACAACCACCTCAAACACACCAAACATAGCAAAATCAGTGGCTCACAGCCCTCTAACATGGCAAAATAATACTAGTATCTTCATGAAACTAAGCCTAAACATGCAAGAGTCAAAACCTCAAAACATGGCATACAAGAGAGCATTTCAAAGGAGGTATAGGAAGCATGTTAGAGGCTACAATTCAACCAAAAGCAGAGATCAAACATGACCTAAAACAGCCCCAAAAGCCTTGAAATGAAGCAAAATGCAAACATGCACACATGCTATACTATGAGCCAAAACAAAGGCCAACCAAAGGACCAAAGGGAGAGGGGTGTCCCTCCTTAGATGAGGCACGAAAATATCATCCTCACCTTGAAAACTCCTTTGGTTTTCGGTGGTGAAAAATCAAGAACACCAAAATAGGGAGGCCTAAGAAAAAGGCACCAAAGAGGGCCAAACAAGGCTTAAAATGATAAGTCTTAACTCAAACCATAAAATGACCTTAATGAAAGTTCAAGAACAAGTAAAAACAAGACTTTTTATGTTAAACACAAATCCAAAAACACAAAGTAAAGAGGGTAGAAATAGATTGCAAGAATGGGAATCTAAAGCAACAAGCTTACCCTTGAAGAACCAATGAAGAACAATGGTCCAGCCCTCTCCAAGTGATCAAAACAGGTCCAAAATCACTCAAAACAAACCTCCAAGTCTTCCAATCTAAGCTAGGTGTAATAGTGTGTGTAATGGTGCAAAAGTAAGACAAAACTCACTATTTGGGGCCTAAAACACACACACAAGAGGAGAGAGGAAATATAGATATATATGGATGTATATCGAGTATATGTATAATCTGGTTCTTGACCTAAAGTTGCTAACCCTTGAGCAAAGGGATGAATGGTGTTTAAATAGGCAATATACAAGCCAAGACTTAATGGCTAAGTAAGGCAAAAGGTTCAAAGAGGTGAGGAGGGTCTTGGCTTCTAAAGGAAGCCAATCTGGTGGCCAAGCTTCCCCAAGAAGCTTGGCCAAAATCAGCTTCTAGAAGCTTAAAAGGGTTCAAAGGGCAAGGGTGCAATGCTACATGCGGGGAGGTGATGGTGTAATCCGGTGCACGGTGGCATGCACCATCCTCATAGGGTTCGAGGAGGGTCACCGGTGGAAAAACAATCACCGGCACAAAAATGTGCGGCGGCGAGAAGTGCCGATCGGCCTGTATTCTAAGAAAATAGTGCCGATGACACGATAAAGGGCGGTGATCAAGTGGGGAAGCCGGTAGGTCTGGGGATGGCTAACAAGCCTTCCCTACCCTCAAATATAACAGACACAAGTCTTGGTGGAAAACCAAGCGCAGAACAAACGATTAAGAGATCACGAGGTGCGGCGTGCCGGGACCTCCGAGAACTCAAAGCGAACACAAACATGGATAATCACGGGTGTTCAAGCGGTGATGTCCAAGTCTTGAGACGGTCAAAAATGGGGTGTCTCAGGTAATTCTTCGTGAATTTTCAATGGCGTGAGCCATAGGCAACCACTTTCCCTCTTGCATCAACACACAAGACCCTCTCGTGAGGCGTCACGATGGTTGAATAACCCAACCCTCTCTCCGGAATAATCAAAACCGAAGCGGTGGTCAATCTAACTTTCAACTCCTGAAATGTCCTTTCACAAGTCTCACTCCAAACAAATTTGACTCCCTTCCGAGTCAATCTAGGCAACTGTGAAGCTAACCTGGAGAAAACCTTCAGAAACCGAAGGTAATACCTACTAATCGAGCTGCGGATCTCAAATACACTCTTAGGTTGTGCCCAATCTTGCCTCGCTTAGTCTTGGATGTATCAACAGACACCCCTTCCCAGGAAACTACATGGCCTGAGAACTTCACCTCTTCTAGCCAGAACTCTTACTTCCCCACCTTAGCGTCAAGCTTCTGGGCACTAAGTAATTCTTGCACCACTCTCTAGTGTTCTCGTGCTCTTCCTCAAGATGAATAAATCAAAATGTCGCCCACGAAGGCGACCACAAAACTATCTAAAAATTCTCGGAAGATTAGGTTCATCAAATCCATAAACACTTGGCCGGTGCATTAGTGAGCCCAACGGCATCACGAAACTTCGTAGTAGCCATACCGTCTGAATGTCTTTGGAATATCCTCCTCACGACTCTCAACCGATGATAACCCGATCTCAAGTCTATCTTAGAGAAACAACGGGAACCCTTCAAGATCGAACAAATCATCTATACGAGGCATTGGGTACTTATTCTTAGTCACCCGATTCAACTTCAGGTAATCTATGCAAAGTCTCAAAGCACCACCTTTCTTTTTAACGAAAAATTTGGCGCTCCCACGGTGAAACACTAGGGCGGATATAACCCTTATCTAACAACTCCTGGTGAATCTTCAATTCAACTAGCTCGGCGGGGCAAAAGCGATAAGGTGCCATAGAAATCGGCGCTGCATCGCACTAAGTCAATAGAGAACTCAATCTCTCGTCACGGTGGTAATGACTAGATCCTCGGGAAAGGCGTCCGAGTACTCACAAACCACCCTCGGTAACACAATCGAGTCTCAACATCCTCACTAATCGCAAGACTAGCAAGTAAACTACTAAGCTCACTCGCCATGGATCATACCTCGGTGGCAAAACACTACCAACCTGTCCCCGAGAAAATGAAAAGCGTTCTCCGCTAAGCGTACAACAAGTTACCCTCGGTAGCAATCAATAAATGCCGGTATGATGATAACGATCCATACCCAAAATAACATCGAAGCCCTTCATGGGCATAACTACAAAAGAAAGGGATTCTATGATCATCGACCTCTATATCACAACCCCTAACACCTTGTTTCAAAATCAACTCACCCCCAAGGCGACACTACACAAATAGGAGATGCTAACTGAGCTAACTCCAACTCCAAAATAGATGCAAATGCAGGAGACACAAAGGAATGAGGCCTTGCAGTGTCGATCAATACACTAACTCGAATTGCAAAACAAGAAGGTACCTCTAACCACGAGATGGAGTTGGTATAAGATCTGCTGTAAAGATACACGCCTGCAGCGCAGATGACCTCTGATCAACTGCTCACCCCTCGGAGGCGAAGATCAATTGCCTGATTGGGACGAAGAAGCCCCTGGTTGGCCCTCAAGGCACGAATCGACCGAGTAGGCATCGACTCGAGTCTGCCTCGAACCGATGCAGGGTGTGCCACCCAACCGTGGGCAAAACCTCTTCATGTGCCCGGTGACCGCCTTGAAAACAAGAGGGTGACTGACCTCTACTCGACTCGGCTCTGAGATCGGGAAGAAGATCTTGCCCTCTGAACTCCTCCCTCGAGGACAAGCGGAGACTTGTGGCCCGGTGACCACACTTGAAGCAGTAATGTCTCTGTTGCCTTTCCTGGAACTAGCACTCGGCCTTTGGAAAAGTGGATCTAGAAAAACTACTCTGAGGCTGGCGAGGTGAAACCTCTCGCCTCCTGCCATCACTCGGCCATCGACTCCTCTTGGAGCCTTTCGCCTTTCCCCTCTTCTGCATCATAATCTCGGTGTGGGCTGCATCAACCAATGGAAATCCTAATCATAGACCCAACAACTCTCGGCATGAGGCCACGCCTCAACTTCTTCTCAAACTCAATGCGTGCGCTCCTCGGTTGCCACCAACTCAGGTGCAAACTGGACAAACTAGTGAATCTTGCTTCAAACTCGGCCACGATAAACATTACGCTCAAGATGGCGGGCCGATCTCTCAACTTCTCTGAGCAGTGGAGACAAGTACTTCTCTGAAATGCATCAACAAAAGCCTTCCACGTAACTCCAATCGACCCTTGGTGAACTTCCACCATCGACCCGCATCTCCTTGGTGGAGCGATGCCAAGGTCACCTTCAACCCCTCGTCTTCGATGCCTAGCATCTCAAGCGTTTTCGTTGTGCTGTTAGCCATTAAATGCGCCTTAAGCGGCTCGCTAGGATCACCTAAACACGTCCGGTTGAGACGGAAGAATTCCCTCTTGAGAAAAGAAGGCCCTGCATGCGCCACAACTACGAGCTTTGATTCTGAGCCCTAAGAATGCCCTTGATTCCCTAAAAGCTCGGCTATCTCTTGGGCCAGCGCCCATACCTTCTTGGCCCAGGCTCGGCCACATTGGCTTGGCCAACACCCTCTGAATCGCCGGTATCTCCTCGGTATAGGCACTTCTGCCTAGCTCGCCTACCACGCCTACGCGACCTCGTCCTCGTCACGACATCCTAATGAAGGAAACAAAGGCGTTAGCACTCTAAATAATGTGCCAAAACTATAACACTTGCGTCCTAATACATTGGACAACAATAATTCACACCACGTAAGCACATAATCACATAAGCACCTCAATTTCATTCTGGATAATAGCAGGTCGAGGCGTCGCTAAAGTTCGGTTGGAAACAACATTGATCAAGTGCCTTTCCAACAAGACATTCGAGAGACTCAAGGGTCCAATCAACATCCTAGAAACTACATTCCATACCCACATAGTCACATAAACATGTTATCATATAAGCATGCAATCATTACACTAAGTCTCTATCAAGCGAGGCGAACCCATTGTGATTCTAATCACTTCGTACCCAAAGTATTCAAACGATGCGCTCGATACCAAGTTGTAACGCCTCAAAATTAAACCGAAACATGGCATGCATTATTAAAAGAAGACATAGTATTTAAATCATCGAGTAATATAGAATGAGACATCAAATAAATGCCCTCACGGGCTTACATCTTGCCAAGCCAACACTTGGACACAAATTCATGAGTTCTAACTCAAAACAAATAAAGCCCTAGGCTTGAAAATTTACATAGTTCAAATAAAGATAAATAAAAACATATAAAAGCAAGTCTTCAAGTCCACATCCTCACAAGCTAAGTCCTTGGAGGCAATGAACTTGAACACGAAAATGAAGTTCCCATATAGGGTGAGCCACGGCCAGAGAGAAATACTAAACCGAGCATAAGAAATAACTAAAGCATTAGCATCTAACACATGGTTAACACACTATAATCGATTACACTTTTTATGACACGAATGTCTATATTGCCTATGACACATTGTCTATGGCACATCTTACTTTTCATCTATGGCTCGAGAACACGGCCAAATAACTCAACGGGGTTTCATCTTTTATTAACAACACTTCCAATTCCAGAATAACAATTCAAGTTAGACCTAATCATAACAAATACACGAGTTGGAATTGTATCAATCATAATCAATTCACTTCCATACTCTCCAATTGATACACATTATAGTGCTATATCAATAAAACACTTCAATATATATAAGCACACAAAAAAGTGATGCTAATGGAGTCCATCCTATCTCCTCCCAAACAAAATCCGGTTTAGAGGTCCATCCCCTATCTTCCCTAAACCGTGGAGTTCATCCCTATCTCCTCCAAACAAATCCGGTTTAGAGGTCCATCCCTATCTTCCCTAAACCGTGGAGTTCATCCCTATCTCCTCCAAACATCATGCATATGCAATGAAACATACAAATTGCCATATGCAACACACAATCAATACAAGTAATGTTACGTACTAATTCAAGTCAACATATGTGACTTAATTCGATTATACCTAAGCATGCAAGGTCTACAACAATCAATGGCTATCCTCCACGATAGCCCAAAACAGATTATTTCTAGCGAGAAATAAATATCACAATATATATCGTTATCAAGTCCACATATGGTGATTAAATATTCAACTACATCAACCGATCTCAATTTCCCCAAATCTCATGAATTTAACCCAATACACAATTCCCCTTTTTTTAAATTAATTACATGAATTAATCTATGACAAAACCTTAAGATTTCTCCCAGAATTACTAAACCACCCCCTCCCACAAACTAGAACACCAACACTTAGGATTAAAAGCGTATGCAAGGGTAGGAAATCCCTACCTCAAAGCGATGAACCCAACAGAAGAAGATGAAGATGTTTGCCCAAATGTCAAAGTGCTCCAAATCCAACAATGCTCAGATTAAATGAAAGCTCTCACTCTCCTCTACCTTTTTAATGAAGGAACTAGGTTAGAAACGCCCTCTAGATAGATCAAACCCAAGGAAAAGATGAGTTGAGAGAAAAGAAACTCGGAACTAGGGTTTTGGATCAAAATTTGTGAAAAAAAGGCGTTTACAAGCGCTGCTGCGTTTAAATCTGGGCGAGGCTCGCTCGGCGAAGACATGGTCGCTTCGGCGACGGAACAAAACACTCGCTCGGCGAAGAAAATCTCGCTCGAGCCAAGAACTCGATGCTAGTGTCTGCAATCGGAAGCATGCTCGGCGACAGAATGCTCGCTCGGCGAAGAACTTCAACATACACCTCGCTTTCGCTCGGCGAAGAAGCTTCGCTTCGGCGAAGACACTCTGCTCTCTCAGTGCATACTAGACGCATCGCTCGCTCGGCGAAGAAATCTGGCTCGAACCACTAGAGACAAAACTCAACCTCGCTCGGCGACCAATCCCTCGCTCGGCGACCAACTCAAAAGCGGACAGCAAGATTTGGTTTCCGAACCCAACCAACACAAGCAGACACCAAAACATCCTATAATTCCAAATGAGAAATTAAAACGATAACAACAATTAAACCATGCTAGGATCTCTGGAACCTAAGTCCGGATACAATAATCAAATGGGAAAAGACCGGGGTCGCTATAAATTTTATTTTGATTGATTGTAAATTTTTACTGTCAACTAATTGCAGATTTGAAAACTGGTTCTACCTGTTATGTTGTTATGCAAGTATGGTGATCGTACCATTGTGTTGAAGGTTGTGTCAAACTGCACATTAAAGGATTTAACCGATTTTTATTATTTATTGATGGTATTTTCCTGAATCACAAATATCAGGACATATTGTTATTAACTACAACGAAGGATGGGGATCAAGATAGATATTACTGTCAGTGTCTTGCAAAGTAAAATCTTACTTAATTTCAGCGTAACATTTTACTTATTTTCAAAGAAAACTTTTACTTTTAATTATATTAACATTTTATTTTTTTTACTTTTTTAGCTTTTTTGTGTATTATACTTACTAATTGTCTTTTTTATTTGAGTATAGCGAGATATTCTTCTTAAAATAAGAATATTATTTTAAAAAAAGTAAAATCAAATAAATGTGAGATTGCTGATTTAATAAAAGTGAAAACGATTCATTAAGTGAAATCTTTGAATTTAGTTTTAAATATAAGAATAAAAGTAACTACAAAAAAAAAAAAAAAACCCCGTGAAAGTTCTAAAAACCCTCAAGATATTGATTTGTGATTCTGTTTCAATTTTAAACAGTGAATATCAGTCTCAATCAAACAATTAATGACAAATCGGCACAACTATTTAACGTAAAAAAAATCACAATTAAAGTGTGATTATGTTTCAATTTTAAATAGTGAAATATCAATCACAATCAAATAATCAACGACAAATTGGCACAACCATGTAATCTAGAAAAAAAAAATCACAATCGAAGTACCTCCAATTGTGATAAAAAAAAATAACGGGTCAAAACTACAAAACAATTTACTAAGAAGATAAAAAAGAATTATACACAAGTACTCTCAATTACCTAGCAAATCTACGCTCGAATTGAACCAAAACCAATGTACCTCATCCACCACTATCTTCATTTCAGAATTGTTTTGTCCAACACTGAATCCGCAACGCTGATATTGACTTTACGACGATGAGTCGCTCCAGAATCCACCAATGTTTCAAGCTCAATTTCTCGGAATCCATCGAAGAACACCTCTCTCTTTATGTGAATAAAAGAACTAAAAAACTCTTGATATTTGAAGCTATGTAGTTTGTTGATCAAACGATCACTTTCTATACATCAAGAAAACTCATATAAAATGACCCTTAAATGTAGAACACTTTGTATTTTTCTCCTCTCTGAGAATCTGGATGATTTAAACCCTAAAAACTATGAACGACACACTTTATAGAAAATAGGGAAGCGAATACTGCTTAAGCACACACTTTACCGTTCGAACGGTGTGAATAAAGGCGGTGAAAAACATATAGACCAACTGTTCGAGCACATACATTACCGCTTGAGTAGTAAAACACGTTTTCTAGAAGTTCTGAATGCAAGTTGAAATTTATTTCACCGCTTGAGTGCACAAATGATTACTCGAGCGGTAAAACAAAGATTGTTCAAAATACGGAATGTCAGTACAAACTTTTCTAACATGCACAATTTGGGTTGGATTCTTATATAAATATTCAGTCTCACTGAAACATAAAAGCGAGTAAAATTATAACTAAAAAGAGTCATGTCAAATGGGATTGTCAATTATAAAAATCTAATAAAATATTTATATATATTTAACTAATAGTACACATAATACACAAAAAAGGGGAATATTCCAAGGCAAAAATGATGAATATATGAGAATATTAATATTTAATAAAACTCAATTAAAAAATTGAAAAATTATCATATAATTAATTTGGGAGTGCGTACTCACTAATGTTGGTGGTTTGAACGCCTCGCGGTGTGTCTCTCAAACTCTGTTATAAGTGAGAATTTTGTGAGCTTGGAAAGATCTGTGCTAAATTAAAATTTAGTAAAATATATATAAACTCATTTCTTAAATTTATTTTTTAAACTTAGTGATATATAAAAACGATGATTAATAAATGGTTAAAAAAGATATGAGATGAAATTATTTTAAATATTATAGTTAATTGCCACATTATTAAGTTTAAAAAATAAATATAACTTTTAAGTTAAAATAATAATTTCTTTCAATAATTTAACAAGCTAGCAATTCCTTGACTGAGTCCCAATTATGACGACACTGCATTGAGTACAACTTTACAGTTCATCAAAAAGAAAGAAAAAAAAAGGGGGTTTACTTTTTTTTTTTTTTTTTTGATCATAAAAGGGGGTTTACTTGTAATATACTAAAATATCAGCAATTTCTGTATACTTAAAAATTAATAAAGAAATTATTGTTGTTGAATGATTCAATGAGAATTTTGTACCCATCGTAATCGAAAAACCAAGCTCAATCAAGTCTTGACATGAGAAAAAGAAAAGAAAGGAAAAGTAAATTAGAAAATCTATCTGATGAAGGGATTTCGTGGGACATGTTTTATACAAATGGTACATGCAAGCTGTAATTAATTGAGACAAGTGGGTGGCAATTTGATATAAAGAAAAGGTGGCCATCTGGCAAATGATGTTTCATAATCTATTAATAAAAAAAAAAATGTTAGACATCTTAAAAATTTTATCACATTTTTTACCTAATGTCTCCCATATTCATGCGAGACATTTAGTAAAAAATTTCGTAAAACTTTTAAAATATCTAGCATTACTCTTCATTAAAAAGCAAAGCCTAACATGTGTCTTCCATACATATTTAGAATTATTGTAAAAAGTAGGATTTAGTTTTTCTCAAATGGAGAGAAAGTTTGGACTTAATAAGCCTATTTTGGGATTAATTTTGGTGATCAGAACTATTTATTTTTCAGGACTCATTGAATAGAATATTCATATAAAAAATAAAGATAATCAAACATCGATAGCTATATGTTTGAATCAAATTTGTATTACAAAAAATAAATGGCTATTCTTGAAATTATATTTGTCATCTATTTTTTTTTTTTTATAAAATAAATATGATTCAAATATATATCTGCCAATATCCAATCTTCTGATTTTTTGCATGAATATTCAACTCAGTAAGTTCTAAAAAGTAAATAGTTTGGATCATAGAAATCGGTCTTAGAATGAGTTTACCAAACCCAAATGTTCTCTTAAGTTGAGATAATAACTTGAAGGAAGCTAAACTGTCACAAGCCAAACCCGCTCTTATAGGCTTAGTATCGTAACTGGCCAATAATTCTGGGATTACCGAAGGCCTTTGAATATATTAACAAAATAAGGGGCTAGCGGAAGCAAATACAACCATATAATGTCCATAGAGCTATGTAGATGTATATGGGACAGAAAATTTAAAACTTCTATTTACATATAAGATGTCATCCTTACATAAACCAAAATAGGACTTAGCCCAATATACAGAGTGTACAAAAACTTGTTCAGACTTAAACAAAAGAAATAAAAGTCTTAAACTTGATTCACAAAGTTCGACCACTTGAAGCATTTCAGAAACCTCCTTAGGAAGCGCATAGGTTGGCTGACACAAAACAAATCCAAGCAGCAACTTAGGCTTGACCACGCGCCTGATCACCTATATACATAAATAATACAGTGAGTTGAAGTCTAGTGAATAACAACAGAGTAAAGGGTTTATGAATGATATCCAAAACAAATTCAAAAATCAAATTTCAGATCAGAACAAATTCAGATTCACATACTTATACAAATTTCTTAAACAGTTATACGTGGTACATTTAGCTAATAAATCACTTCGTCATAAAGACTCACATTCACTTGGGATGGTCATTAAGACCCATATTCACTTGAAATGGTCATAAAGACCCACGTGCAGATCATATAAGTGGTTATGCATAACCAGTTCCATGAATGGAACCTGCTTGAAACCTTGGTACTAGGTCACTGATATCACATGAACACTTGATGCTAAGGATGCCATGAATACATTTCAGAAAAATTGGACAATCAATTATGATTCACAAAATAGCATTCCATAAAACATATCATATCTTATCATTCTGAAAATACTTATAATAAAAAATAGCTTTACAAAGTTGCTATTCACAGATAGCTCCAGTAGCAGAATAGATCACTTGGACAGAGCAAACTAATCAGATGGACGATAACACATGACCTACACAAACACGCGACAGATACACATTAAACACACGTCCCAAAGGTGCTTAACTTATCGTTCTTCTTTCTTAACATATGTTTATAACTCTTAGCCTTATTATTATAGTTTAATCATGGCTTGGGAATGCCTAGGATGTAAACATGTACTTTGAAAACACTTACAAAATTTTGGAAACAAGGCAGTTTGCTTGAGTAAAGCTTTTGTCGCTCGAGTGGTCTGCAAAGTCTGTAAAAGTATTGGATGGTCGATTTTCAAGCTCGACGGTCACTCGACAATCGCTCGAGCCAAGTATCGAGGATAAAAGATGTTCGCTCAAGCGCACAATTGGTCGCTTGAGCCACCATGCAATTGTCTTCAAAACTACTGGGAGCTCTAATTTTATACTCGAGCCAACATCTTGGTCGTTCGAGCCAAGGTTCAAAACAAAGGTGGTCGCTTGAGCGAGGATACATAATCTAGAAGTTCCAGATTTGTTCTTCAAGTTCAAAACTCCATTTCAAAACATCAAAACACATTCTTTTGGTCCCAAAACTTGAGAAATCATGTAGAAACTCATAATACATCTTCAATTGAAAATCATTTTGCAAAACCAAGGCCCAAAAGCATGTCAATTACCCAAAACCAAACTTGAAATGTATATGTATATAACATGCATGTGATAAATCAAAATCTTTGGTTCTAAAACATGTTCAAATGAAGTAAGAAAGGAAGTATCATGTTGAATTTTCAAAATCATGCAAGTATATGCCCATGTATGTGAGAATCCTTGGAAAATAACTCAATTTATGATGAAAGAAGCATGCATGCATGGATTACTTTCAAATTCATCTATTTAAGCTTAATCACACACACTCCCCAAATTCAAGAAATTGAGCTCATGAACTTAATGAATTCAACTCTAATCTCGATTATGTAAGCAAGCATCAAGGTTGAAAAGCATACCTAAGGTTAAATTTGTGTGTACTCGTACCTTAAACTTCGAAATTGCCCTCAACCTCACCAATTCTTTCTTTTCTCTCTTCTCTAGCTTTGCTCTCCCTTTCTTTCTTTTCTCTCTCTCTTACGGTTTTGTCTCAAAATGAAGCCTAGAATTATTATTGTGACACCATTAGCCTTATATAGGCTTGATTAGTAGGGTCTAATTAAGCCTAGCTTAAGACTAATCAATTGGTATTTTTTTTTTAATTATTTGATTCCGAATCAAATTCTAATTAAACTTACCAGAAAATTCTAAAAATTCTAAATACGATATAAACTTAGTTAATTTCGTGATCGGTGGCCGATAAGGCCCTCAATTCATAGTCTCTAGTAGAATTCTTGACAAATATTCATAGAGCGTATATATATAAACACAAATAACACGTGACACATGCAATTAACTTAGGATTTCGTCTTAATTACTTGTTAAGCATTCTTAATCAAGTATTATAGGCCTATCACAGGTCGGGGTTATTACAGTCTTCCCCCTTAAACAGTTTGGTCCTCTAAACTTAAAGTTACCTTCAGTAGTTAAGAACATTAGGTCCAGAGGGAACAAATCTAGATATCTCTTCATCATATCTTCTTCGGTTTCCCAAATGGCATATGTTCCTCTGTGATGTTGCCAATCGACTTTCACTAGTGGAATTTCTTTGTTTCTCAATCTTTTAATCCTCCAGTTTACAATTTGGATTGGCCGTTCTTCATAAGTGAAATCATCTTTCAAAAGCATGTGTGTCGATTCAATCACATGTAACGGATCTCGCAAATTATCTCGAAGCATAGAAATATGAAAGACATTACACATATTCTCCATGACTGGAGGTAAAGCCACTTGATACGTCATTAGATTGATTTTCTCGATAATCTTATACGGCCCAATGTACCGCGGTGCCAACTTGCGTTTAACTCCAAACCATGTTTGGTCTTTCATCGGAGTTACTTAATAAACACATGGTCACTGACTTCATATTCTCTATCTCTTCTTCGGACATCTGCATAACACCTTTGACGACTTTGAGTGGTTTTCAAACGTTGCTGAATCAGTTTTGCTTTCTCAGTTGTCTCTTGCACAAGTTCTAGTCCTAATAATGGTCTATCACCTACTTCGGTCCAACAAATCGAAGATCGACATTTTCTGCCATACAAAGCTTCATACGGAGCCATACCGACACATAAATGATAACTGTTGTTGTACACAAATTCAACCAATGGCAAATAAGTTTCCCAATTCCCTTGGAAGTCCAACACACAAATTCGTAGCATATCTTCCAAAGTTTGAATGGTCCATTATGATTGGCCATCTGTCTATGAGTGACAAGCACTACTCAGTCTTAATTCGATTCCCAAGGCTTGTTGCAAACTCTACCAAAATCTCGAGGTGAACTTAGAGTCTCTGTCAGATACAATAAACACTGGCACCCCGTGTAGTCTCACAATCTTATCAATGTAAATGTTAGCCAATTTATCCATATTATAAATAGTTTTGACAAGTAAGAAATGTGCAGATTTAGTCAAATGATCAACAATTACCCAAATAGAGTCCATACCTCTAGAACAACGGGGCAAGCCAACAATAAAGACCATCGTAATATGCTCCAATTTCTATTCTGGTATTGGAAGCGGCTGAAGTAATTTAGCGGGTCGTTGGTGTTTAGCTTTCACTTGTTGGCAATACAAACACTTAGCTACATAGTCAGCAATACGCTTTTTTATTCCAGCACACTAGAAATTCCGTTTCAAATCATGATACATCTTTGTATTCCCCAGATGGATAACAAATTTAGAATTGCGGGCTTCGGTCATAATATGCTTTCTCAAGTCTGAATGATCCGGCACACAAAGCCTACCCTGGAATTGTAACACATTGCCTTCAAACACAAATCCCAGTCTTGGTTTTGATTCAATCTCATAAACAATCATTTTCAAAAACTCATCTTCTAATTGTTTTTCTTTAATTTCTTTGATAATTGCTGGCTGTATTGAAATGGTAGCTAAAATTTCACCCTGTTCACATAAGACAATCTTAATTTCATTTCTATCTAACTCACACAACAATTCTTTTTGACCAATGAGCAAACATGCCAAATTCCCAATGGATTTTCTGCTCAAAGCATCTGCAACGATGTTTGCCTTTCCCAGATGATACAAAACTTGCAAGTCATAATCTTTAATCAGTTCAAGCCATTTTCTTTGCCTCATGTTTAGTTCTTTCTGAGTGAATAAATATTTTAGGCTTTTATGATCAGCATATAACTCACAAGTTGTTCTATATAGATAATGGCGCCAACTTTTTAGTGCAAACACCACAGCTGCAAGCTCAAGATCATGGGTTGGATAATTCTTCTCGTGAGGTCGGAGTTGTCGAGAAGCATAGACAATTATCTTGTCGTTTTGCATTAGCATACAGCTCAATCCTTTATATGACGCATCACTACATACTTGGAATCCATCTGTACCATTAGGCAGAGTTAGAATTAGTGTAATCATTATTATGGTTTTCAATTCTTGGAAGGCAGACTCTCTTTGGTCATTCCAATCAAACGGTACATTTGTCTGTTTTAATTGAGTCAATGGCATAGCAAGTTTGGAAAAGTCTTTCACAAATCTGCGGTTATAGCCAGCAAGGCCTAGAAAACTTATAACTTATGTTACAATAGTCGGTCTTGGCCAGTTCACAATAGCCTCAATTTTCTATGGGTCAACGGATATGCCATCTTTGTTGATCACACACCCCAAAAAAGTCACATTGTCAAGCCAAAATTCAAACTTAGATAGTTTCGGATACAATTTCTTTTCTCTCAAAATCTATAGCACAGTTCTCAAATGATTCTCTTGTTATTCCTTGCTTTTAGAATAAATCAGTATATCATTAATAAAAACAACAAACTCATCAAGAAATTGTTTGAAAACCTTATTCATTAGGTCCATGAAAGCAGCAGGTGCATTAGTTACCCTAAATGGCATTACCAAAAAATTCATAGTGCCCATATCTAGTCTGAATTGCAATTTTCTCTGTATCTTTCGCTTTAACTTTTAACTGATGATACCCGAATCTAAGATCTATTTTAGAAAACACTTGGGCTCCCTGAAGTTGGTCAAACAAATCATCAATTCGGGGCAGTGGGTATTTGTTTTTCATAATCACTTTGTTCAATTCTCGGTAGTCTATGTATAATCTCAAGATCCCATCTTTCTTTTTGACAAATAAAACTAGAGCACCCCCAGACGAAGTGCTTGGTTGAATAAACTTCTTGTCTAATAGTTCTTGAAGTTGGACTTTCAGTTCTTTCAATTCAGTTGTGGACATTATGTATGGGTCTTAGAAATCGGTTGTGCTCCAAGTACTATCTCAATGGTTAATTCAATTTCCCTATCTATCAATTCTCTAGGCAATTCATTAGGAAACACGTCAGGGAATTCATTGACTATAGGGATATTTTCCACATTAGTACTATCTGGAGGGACAATTAATACACAACACAAATAACCCCTACAACCTTTCCTTAGCAGTTTACTGGCTTTTATGGAAGAGATCAAATATGGAGGAGGAATTACACCATTCCCAACAAACACAAACTCAGGTAACCCCGGTAGTCGAAATATAACAAATTTAGCAACACAGTCAATGGTGGCATGGTACTTTGTCAACCAATCCATACCCAATATACAATCAAAATGATCAATATTCAAGAGTAGCAAATCAAAATATAGCAGCACATCACTAATCACAACTACACATGCCAGATACACATAAGCACATAGCATAGAACCCCCAAATGGTACATATACAGATAATGGAGAATTCATAAGTTCTAATGGTCTAGTCAATTTCCGATAGAAAGCATGTGACACAAACGAATGTGTAGATCCAGAATCTATCAAAACATATACATTTTAGGCACAGATAGGAAGTATACTTGACACCACAGATTCAGTATTCTAAACATCTCCTAGCACAAGTGCAAACACTCTATCTTGCCTCAAGGTTTCTTTTTCTGTATTGGTTCTTGTATGTATTCTCTGTAGAGAAACAGATCTAGCTGAACTTGTCGCAGGACGGTTGGTATTTTCAGCTATGAGTGGACAATCTTTTACCATGTGGCCAATCTTGCCACACTTGAAGTAGGCACCTATAGTACAATAATACACACTGTTGTGTTTTTTTTTTTTTTTTTTTTTTCTCTACATTTAGAATATGTTGGTATAGATCTACTACTTTGACTTGAGCTGCTCGTAGATCCCGTATTTTGCTTCTTTGGAAATGACTGGCCCTTTTTGAAATTGAATCCGAACCGTTTGCCTCTCCATTCAGTTGTTGGGGCTTTGGTTTGTTTCATGGCTACTAAATTAGCTTAAGTCATTAATGCTCTATCCAACATGTCAACATATTTAGTCAGCTTTAGAACTCCCACTCAGTCAAACACATCCAAATTAATCCCTCTTTCAAATTTCTGAGCTTTCTTGCAGTCCGTGTCAACCATGTGAGGTGCAAATGAGCTAATTCAGTGAACTTAGCCTCATACTCTGCTACTGACATGCCACATTGCTTTAACTGCTCAAATTTTGACACCTTTCGATCACGTAAGCACTGAGGGAAACAGTTTTCATAGAAAATTTCTTTAAATTAACTCCAAGTCATGGACCTATTATCATTTCGAATTAGCATCCACCAACGACGGGCTTCTTCCTTCAAAGTGTAAGTTGACAACAATACTTTTTGAGTTTCAGAACATGGAAACACTTCAAATAATTTTTCAGTTTCTAGCATCAAGGTTTTAGATTTCAGTGGTTCAATTCCACCTAGAAAAGTTGGTGTTTTCATCTTGTTGAATTTCTAAGTCAACCCAATAATGCCATTAGTTACCAGTTCCACTTGTATCTGAGAAGACGGAAGAGGTAATGATTGTTGTCTTTGTTGTTGTCTTATGGACTCTGTTAAAGCTTGTAGCATTCATTCTGTTCGGTCCATCCGTGTATCGGATGATTCAAATACATCATCACTTCTTGTTTTTTCCATTGCTATAGGTAAACAGAGCACTAATAAACATAGGCCAATAATCTCTACAGTGTCCACAATATTCAGATTCAGTTCATTTTGGTTCACAGTATTCTAGTTCACATTATTCTGGTTCAGATATGTTCATATATTTATCACACACACTCACACATGCAAATGTGATGTCCCTAATTGCTTTCTAGGACATCCTATATCTCATATGGACTCGTGTGTACGGTATAACACGCACTCTGATACCACTCTGTCACGGCCCAAACCCATTCTTATAGGCTAAGCATCGTAACCAGCCAGTAGTCCTGGAATTACCAATGGCCTCTGAACATATTAACGAAATAAGGGGCAAGTGGAAGTGAAGACAATCATATAATGTCCATAGAGCTATGTAAACGTATAAGGGACAAAAAATTTAAAATTTCTTCTTACATATAAGACATTATCCTCACATCAACCTTACAGCATCTTATATATAGATAAACCAAAATGAGACTTAGCCCAATATACGGAGTATACAAAACTTGATTAGACTAAAACAAAAGAACCAAAGTCTTAAACTTAATTCACAAAGTTCGACCACTTGAAGCATTCTAGGAACCTCTTCGGGAGGCACATAGGTTGGTCAACAGAAAATAGATCCAAGAAGCTACTTAGGCCTAATCACGCGCTTGATCACCAACATATATAAATAATATAGTGAGCTGGAGCTCAGTGAATAACAACAGAGTAAACGGTTTATGAATGATGTCCCAAACAAATTCAAAAATCAAATTTCAGATCAGAACAGATTCAGATTCACATAGTTACACAGATTTCTTAAACAGTTATACATCCATTAGCTAATAAATCACTTGGTCATGAAGACCTACATTCACTTGTGATGGTCATAAAGACCTACATTTACTTGAGATGGTCGGCGCATAGGTTGGTCAACAGAAAATAGATCCAAGAAGCTACTTAGGCCTAATCACGCGCTTGATCACCAACATATATAAATAATACAGTGAGCTGGAGCTCAGTGAATAACAACAGAGTAAACGGTTTATGAATGATATCCCAAACAAATTCAAAAATCAGATTTCAGATCAGAACAGATTCAGATTCACATAGTTACACAGATTTCTTAAACAGTTATACATCCATTAGCTAATAAATCACTTGGTCATGAAGACCTACATTCACTTGTGATGGTCATAAAGACCTACATTTACTTGAGATGGTCATGAAGACCTACGTACAGATCATATAAGCGGTTATGTATAACCAGTTCCATGAATGGAACCCACTTGAAACCTTGGTACCAGGTCACTGATATCATATGAACACTTGATGCTAAGGATGCAACGTATATTTCAGAAAAACTAGACAATCATTCATGATTCACAAAATAGCATTCCGTAAAACAAATCATATCTTATCATTATGAAAATACTTATAATCAAACATAGTTTTACAGAGTTGCTATTCATAGATACCTCCAGTAGCAGAACATATCACTTTGACAGAGTAAACTGATCAGGCAGACGATAACACATCACTTACACAAACACGTGACGGATACACATTTAACACACGTCCCAAAGGTACTTAACTTATCATTCTTCTTTCTTAATATGTGTTTCTAACTCTTAGCCTCATTATTATAGCTTAATCATGGCCTTGGAATGCCTACGATGCAATAAGGATGCAAACATGTACTTCAAAAATAGTTACAAAATTTTAGAAAATAGGGTAGTTCGCTCAAGTGGTCAGTAAAGTCTGTAAAAGTATTGGATGCTCGATTTCCATGCTCAATGGTTGCTTGAGCCAAGTACTGAGGAAAATGATGTTTGCTTGAGTGCATAATCGGTCGCTTAAGCCACCATTCAATTGTCTGTGAAACTACTGGGAGCTCTCATTTTACGCTTGACCCAACATCTTGGTTGCTCGAGCCAAGGTTCAAAACAAAGGGTGGTCACTCGAGCGAAGCTTGGTGGCTCGAGTGAGGATGCAGAATCTAGAATTTCCAAATTTGTTCTCTAAGTTCAAAACTCGATTTCAAAACATCAAACACATTCTTTTAGGGCCCAAAACTTGATAAAACATGTAGAAACTCATAATACATCTTGAATTGAAAATCATTTTGCAAAACCAAGGCCCAAAAGTATGTCAATTACCTAAAGCCAAACTTGAAATGTATATATATATAACATGCATGTGATAACTCAAAATCTTTGGTTTTAAAACATGTTCAAATTAAGCAAGAAGGGAAGTATCATGTTGAATTTTCAAAATCATGCAAGTATATGCCCATGCATGTGAGAATCCTTGGAAAATAACTCAAATTATGATGAATGAAGCATGCATGCATGGATTACCTTCAAATTCGTCTATCTAAGCTTAATCGCACACACACTTCCCAAATTCAAGTAATTGAGCTCATGAACTTATTAAATAAGAATCAAGGTTGAAAAGCATATCTAAGGTTAAATTTGTGTGTACTCCTAGCTTAAACTTCCAAATTGCCTTCAACCTCACCAATTCTTCATTTCCTCTCTTCCTTAGCTTTGATCTCACTTTTTTTCTTTGGTCTCTCTCTCTCTCTCATACACACACACACACACACACATACACACACACACACACACACACACACACAGAGTTTTGTCTCAAAATGAAGTCTAGAATTGTTGTTGAGTCACCATTAGCCTTATATAGGCTTTGTAACAACCTTGACCTGGAATTAATTGTTAAACCATGATTAAGAATGCCTACTAAGTAATTAAGATAAAATTCTACGTTAATTGCACGTGATATACGTTATTTGCATTTATATCTGTCTGTTGTAGAAAGATCTGTTTGTGTTTCTGTTTCATTATGCGAATTGAAAGCCTTATCGACATCTGATCACGAAATTGACTTGGTATATGTGTTATTCAGAATTTTTAGAAATTTATGGTAAGTTTAATTGAAATTAGATTTGGAACCAAATAATTATACTAAAGTAACTAATTGCTTAGCTTAATTAAGGATTAATTAGAGCTTTCTAATTAGGTTTATAAAAGGCTATTGGTGACTCGATAACATTTCATCTTCATTTCTTTAAGAGCAAAATGTGGGGGGAGGGGAGAGAGAGAGAGAGAGAGAGAGAGAGAGAGAGAGAGAGAGAGAGAGAGAGTTTGAGTGTAGGAGCTTGAGTTCAAGAGAAAGAGAGATTGAATTGAGAAGAAATTTGTAGCATTTGACTTGTAAGCTCAACCAACTTAGCATCTAAGCATAATTGATCATTTAAGGTAAGAATTCAAGCATTTAGTTTTGTAATTAACTCATTTAACACATGAATTCAAAAGAACTAAGTTGAGTGATGCAAGAATTGAGTTGATGAAATAGAAAAGGAATGAGTTATGTGTTTTTCGGGTGTGTGTTAAATGTGCATTTGTCATGTGTTTGTGTAGGTCACGCGTTGTAGGCTATCAGATCTACTTCACTTCCATTTTGCTATCAGAGCTATCTGTAAGTAACAATTCTGTAAAGCTATATTTGATTATAAGTATTTTCAGAATGGTAAGATATGATTTGTTCTATGAAATGCTATTTTATGAATCATGAATGAATGTCCAATTTTATGAAATGTATTTGTGGCATCCTTAGTTTATATGGCCCTCGCTCAGGAAAAACAATACCGTGGCTCATGATCATATGGCTCTTACCTGGGGGAAACAGTATCGTAGTTTATACGTGGCCCTTACCCGGGAGAAACAATATCGTGGTTTATATATGGCCCTTACCCAGGAAAACAATATCGTGGTTTATACATGGCCCTTGCTTGGAGAAAACAATACCATGGCTACTTGTGCGCAAGATATGGACTTTTGGGGTTGTCGGTACCGATTATGCATATGGGTCCTAGGACCAAGGTGACATGATGGCTAATGGATGTACCACATATAAATGCTTATGACTTCTGGTTACGTGTATGAATCTGAATCTATTTCTAATATGAACTCTGATTTTTGAAACTGTTTGGACATCATTCATAAATCCTTTACTTTGTTGTTATTCACTGCGCTCCAGGTCATCGTATTATTATGTATGTACGTAGGTGACTAGGCACTTTACCAGGCTTAGAGTTGATTCCTTGGAGTTTCATTTTGTCAGCCAGCCACGGTGCCTCTAGAGGAGGTTCCTTTTTTGCAGTAGCCAAGTTTTTGTGAATCATGTTAAAAATCTTTTTGTATTTCTTTTGTTATGTTTGAACAAGCCTTTTGTTGTCTCTATGAATGAATGGTAACTTGGGTATGACGTCTTAATTATGTAAATTAAGTTTTAAATTTTCTGTCCTATGTATGTTTACACAGCTTTATGGACGTTATATGTTTGTATTTGCTTCTGCTAGCCCTTGTATTTTATTTATTTGTTCAGAGACATTTGGTAATCCTAGAATTACTGGCCGGTTACGACGCTAAACTTATAGAGACGGGTTTGGGTCGTAACAGGCTTGATTAGTAAGGTTTAATAAAACTCGGCTTAAGACTAATCAATTCGTATTGTTTTGTTCTAATTATTTGATTCCGAATCGAATTCTAATTAAACTTATCAGAAAATTCTAAAAATTCTAAACAACACATAAACTTAGTCAATTTCATGATTGGTGGCCGATAAGGCTCTCAATTCATAGATTTTAGCAGAATTACCGACAGATATTCTGACAGCAGACAGATATAAACACAATTAACACGTGACACATGCAATTAACTTAGGATTTCATCTTAATTACTTGTTAAACATTCTTAATTAAGAATTATAGGCTAATCACAGGTCGGGATTGTTACATAAACCTTAAAAAGTATTTTGAAAATGGTGATTTTTTTTGAAAAAATGTTTTGAAGTAAGTAAATTTTTTTATAAAACTAGTGAAAAGTGTCTTTAGTTCTATAATTTTTTTTTTCTTTGGTCCTTAAAACATTTGTTAGCAGGATCCTTAATTGAAATTAGAATTAAAAAAGTTAGTAGGTGTGTCTCACATCACATATTTAAAACTAATAAATAATTCTACCTTTCATAACTGGCATGCAAAGTCGGGACTAATTTTGTTAATAAAGGCAAAATAAATTATTTTAATTAATAAAATAAAATGTTATATTTAAATTATAATTATTTTTTTTTCTTACAAAAAAAAAAAAATTATGCATCATTCTAAATATAATTTTTTTAATTAGGTTAAAATAGTCAAATAACTAAAAACATAAACTAAAAAAAATTCATCCCAAACAAACACTTGGGCTAATAAACTAAAAGATGTTTCATGGAATTGCTTTTCTAATAAGGTCAATTAATGTGATTGGGAAGATTCGATTGTGCCAAGTAAATGCTGATAGACTTGAATACCATGTGGTGCCAACTTTGACAGGGTATTGGCCATAGAATGGTCACCATTCTCTACAGACTACAGTACTACTACCAACCTTCAGAAACATGGGCGTTTAATTACTCCTCCTGAACTGGCAGACGAACCCTTTGGGGTGTGGGGTAGTAGGTAGGTGAGGATGCAGTAGTAGGTCTCTCAGGCCTTACCGTGTGGATGGAAAGGGGAGATGAGAGAATAAATAATTGTGATTTTTCACCTAACTAGGAAGGAAAAGAAATTGTTATGATTAATCTCTATTATATTTCAATAATGATAGAGATCATTAATTTTGAAACTTTAAAAAGATCATTAATGATATGACACATAATAAAAAAAGAAAAAAAATATAACACCAAGACCAAAATATCGAATCATTCATAGTGGGACCCATTACCACATCATTAGTAGTAGCACTAATTAGTGCTCTCACTCATTTTTCATTATATTTGGATGAATAAAAAAAAAAAGTTATCTTATTTGGATAGAGTAAGTAATAGAAACGAAAAAGAAAGTATTCATTTTATCCAAATAACCTTTCAAATTAAAAAACTATATTTTTGCATAATGGTAAGTTTAATATTTTAAACAAGTTTCATTAAACCCAATTTATTTCTCACCAAATCTCACCACTTTTGGTGAGAAACAAAACACAGGTTTGGTGAGAGTCTATTTCTTATCATCTCTCGTCATTTTTCATCATTTCTCACTTTACTTAACCATCCAAACAAATGAAGGGTTTTCAATTCTCACGATTTCTTATATTTTCTCACCAGATCCTTCCATCCAAACAGAGTGAGTTTTGGATAGAGTAAGGCTTATCTCCCATTCTTATTTAAGTATTGTTATTCAGCTTAAAAATTAGAGTCACTTTCTATACTCAATGATGTGACACTCTATTAAAATATCTAAGTCAACTCTTTCTCATTTATACTCTAATCATCAACCGATTAGCTTGTTAACACATTACTATGTCTGGAATGTTGACTTATATATCATTTTCCTTCTTTTATTGGTTTGCCAATGGACTATTTTAGTAATTTTATAATGGGCAAATTACACTATTAGTCCCTATAATTTGGGGCTTATGTTACTTTAGTCCCTGACTTTTCAATTGTAACACATTTGACCCTGAATTTTAAATCTTGTTCTAAATAAGGACAATTGAACATACCATTGCTTAATTTTAAGGGCAAAATCATCAATTTGATAAAATATAAACTAATTTGACAAAAATAAATGTCAAAAACATATTTTAAAAATTATTTCTACCCACCAAAAATAAAATTATGTAAAATTGATAAAAATTAATAAAAATTACATGATTAATTTTTAAAAATTAATTTTACATGATCATCATCTAAATACATAATAAAAATTAATTTGGTAAGAAAAATAAATAAATGTCTAAAAGATTTATCAATTTTATATAATTTTATCTTTTAGTAGCTAGAAATAATTTTTAAAAATTTAAAAATAATTTTTTGACATTTATTTTTGTCAAATTAATTTATATTTTACCAAATTGACGATTTTGCCCTTGAAAAATCTAATAGTATTTACAATTGCCCTTATTTGGAACAAGATTCAAAATTCAGAGTCAAATGTGTCACAATTGAAAAGTCAGGGACCAAAATGACACAAGTCCCAAATTATAGGAACCGTTAGTGTAATTCACCCTTTTATAATTTTTTGACTAAAATAGAGGTGAAAAAAATTAATGTTTGCAATAATTTTTTGACTTCTTACAAAAAAAAAATATGCAAAAAATATATTGAAAAGAATTTTTGACTTTTTGTATAATTTTTTTTTTTAAAGAATTTTTTAATGGTTTTTTTTTTTTTTTTTTTTTTTTTTTTTTTTTACTTTTTGGCTACGATGTTGCCAAAATTAATCAGATGAGAGGTCTAACTAGCACACTCTAAATTCATCTTGAATTGCTTATTTTGTAGAGTTCATCCAACAAATTACTTATATAAAAAATTAAGTTGATTCATTATCAATAGTCATATGATTGAATCACATTTTAAAACTAGATGTAATCCGTATGATTTTTTTTGCGTAAATGGAAAAGGAATGATTTGGATCATCAAACTAGGCCCACAAAGCGTCAATTGAATCTCTCAAATACAATTAAGGACTAGAGAAGCATGTACTTCGTATAATAAGATAAATTACACTACTATCCTTTAAAGTTTTTTAAAAATATATATAGTTAGCTCCACAAGTTTGGAATAATTACTCTAATCACCTTTTTAATAAAATTAAAGCGATCAAAACTAAAGTACATAGTGGGTAGACACTAAAATAAATAATGATAAATTAATTTTATTAGAAAAAAAGATGATAACATCAACTTTTTATCATACAACTCACAAATTATTAATGAAAAATTACTTAAATATTATGTGAATTAAAACTTCGAGAGAGACCGGTATCATTATATAAAAAGTATATCACTAACTGTATTTTTTTTTTTTTAAAAATATCAAAAGAGGTGAATGCAATTTATATCTGTAATAATAGTGGAAGGTTGGTGGTTGTAGACAATTGTTGTAGCGATTATGGTTTAGACTTGACTCATTTGATGTTCTACTTATTGCCTTATACGATTGTTTATGCCTTATTTCACTTTATTCCTTACAGAGTTTGGTTATTAGAGTGTCTTGGTTGTGATTGGAACAGGTCGGGAGTTAGATTTTTGTGGGGGTTAAGAGTAATTCGGCCCAGATTGGGCTTTATCCTCAAGATGGTCAGATATATAGTGATGAATAGGGCCGTGACCGACTAAAACCTATCCGTAGTGTTGAATAGGCCACAGATCCTGTGGAAACAACTGGGGGTCCAGCTGTAAGGGCAGGGTGTCCATAATAGAGAGTGGGCCCCTGGAGAAGCAATATAAAAAGGAGGACCATTAGCCAAGTAGGTGGCATGTGAAAAGAAGTGAGAACTTGTGACAAAAGAAAAACCCGAGAGAATATTAATTGGTCCATCGAAGTGCTAATTCTAGCACCTTCGACTAGAGTATACACCCCGATTTCAGATAGCAATTCGAGGATTAAGAGAGTCTGCTTAGGCTAAAGGGTATTTCCAAACCCCATTACCACAATTGGCGCCATTTGTGGAAATACTCAAACGCACTCTTGGCAGACGTAACAGATAATCCTTCACTCGTTTCTGATGATGTTACACCAAGAACCATGCTTGGTCCGGAGAATATCACCGCACAAAGGGCCCTAAACTTCGACCTAGTGGCTCAAACTTCGCCTTTAACCTCGATGCAGGAAACCATGCTGACGATCAATCAAGCAAAACGAAACAAACAACATTTGGAAGACATGGCAGCAAATAACGAATGTTTGCGTAAGGAGTTGGCCCTTGAGTTAGCCAAATCCCAACCAACCGCACCACTTCATGATCGGGGTTGGTTGCCAGAGAAGAAGAATGGTGATCGATGGCGTCGACATTGGAAACATGGTAGTGGCAGTGCTTTCAACTCGTCATCTCAAGAACCCAGGAAGAAAGGACTAGTTGACATGTCCAGCTCATCCAAGGGAAGTCCATATGTACGACATAGGCAGAGGAAATGAGATGATGGTTCGGATGAAGAAGATAAGCATGATCCTTTCGTACAACGCATTGCAAAGGCTGTATTGTCTAAAAAGTTTAAAGCACAAACATTTACCTTGTATGATGGTAAGTCAGACCCTACGGATCACATTCGTTACTACAAACAAGCGATAACGTTGCATGCTAATCATGAAGCTCTCATATGTCGAATGTTTCCAAGCAGCCTGTGACCATTGGCCGTCAGATGGTATTATAAACTGAAGCCGACATTAATAAAAAGCTTTTATCAGCTCCAAAAAGCCTTCAGGGCAAGATTCATTACCAATGAGGTTTAACCAAAGCAAGCTGACTCTCTCTGGGCGATGCAAATTAAACCAGAAGAGACCCTCTGTAAGTATTCGGTACGCTACTGGAAGTGTTTTAACTTGGTGGATGATACCTGCAATGATTCATGGCTATTACCACATTTAAAATGGGGTTACATCCCAATAGTCCTCTCTGAAACTCGTTGACCAGATGGCCTCCCAAAATAGTCTGGGCACTAATGAAGAAAGTTGAGGAATATTGCAAGGTGGAAGACGATGCCATTCGCGTCAAGGCTGAACAGAAAATCATCAAGTCGGCCTTATCTGGTCTGGTTTAGCTGATAAGCGTCGTACCACCAAGAAGCCCTGAACCTCAGAGTCATGCTAAACGAGACAATCAGCATGATTCGCACCGATTAAGCGAGCAGTGTTCGCGCCATTCTAACGAATAGTATCAAGTGGATAGCCGGCGCACCAGACATTCGGATAAGAAGTATACAGAGTTGGCAGAGTTGATCAGTAAGATCCTACCCAAAGTCTAGCATCTACCATTTTTTAAGTGGCCGTCCAAGATGATTGGACCCCCTAATACTAGACGGAAGGATAGGTGGTGTGAATACCACAAAGACCATGGCCACAACACTAACAGTTGTTATGCACTGAAGGACCACCTGGAAGAATTGGTGCAAGATGGTCGATTGGCCCAAAATGTCCGTAAGAACAATTCACCAAATACGATAGCTCTACGGCGGGATTCACCTCTACTTGGTGTGATTCACATGATATATAGTCTGTTGCCGCCAACTTAGGTACATACGATCTAGCTATAACTCAGCCCATCTAGGTTGTTTACACCAGCCAAACAGCCTCATGAGACCGGCAAAATTAGCTTCGATGATGGCAATCTTGAAGGGGTAACGCTCCCCCACGACGATGCCCTTGTCGTCGAGTTGCGCGTACACAGATTCATCGTTGAGCATGTTCTAATCGATCAAGGGATCACCTCGGAGATAATGTATTACAAAACATTTATTAAACTCAGCTTCACCGATTCGGACTTGTTACTGGCCGACTATCCTCTGTTCGGCTTCAATGCCAACCCCGAGTACCCTTTGGGCAAAATCACATTACCAGTTCGTGCAGGTACCAAATTAGTTGATGTGGAGTTTCTGGTCATCAAACTTCCATCACCATACAATCTCATCATAGAGAGAACCTAGTTGCACGCAATGCAGGCCGTACCGAGTATCTATCATCAATTACTCAGCTTTCCAATGTAACATGGCATCGAGCAAATTCGAGGTTCTCAAAAGTAGGCAAAGGCATGTTACCTTACTGCTTTGGCAAAGAAGTCGAAGGAACTGGAAGTAAACTCGATTGACGTTCCGGGTCGAGAAGTCCTAGCCAGACGTTGGAAACAACCCCCTAGTGATAAGACAACCGAAGACCTCGATCAGATCAGAATCAAAGAGGAACCTGACAAGTTCTTCATGATCGGCACCTCCCTGAATGCAATTGAATGACAAGAGCTAGTTTCCTTCTTACTTGGCAACATCGACGTATTTTCCTGGACGCCATATGAGATGTCGAGGGTGGATCCGAGCGTAGCCGAACACTGTTTAAATGTTGACCCAAAGGTTAAACCAATTATTCAGAAAAATCAATGGCCGGCTGTGGAACATAGTTCAGCTGTTGTTGATGAAGTTGACAGATTATTGGAGACCGGGGCAATTCATGGAGTAACTTATCCAACATGGTTGTCCAATATCGTGGTTGTCAAGAAGAAAAACGGATTTTGGCGTATTTGTGTAGATTTCATGAACTTGAACAGGGCCTGCCCCAAGGATTGTTTTCCTCTTTCTTAAATTGACCAACTTGTGGATGGAACTGCGCACCACCAACGCATGAGTTTCTTGGATGCTTACCGGGGTTACCATCAAATTGCCATGCATTCCGAGGACTAGAAAAAGACCGCATTCCTCACCCCACGAGGTGCCTATTGCTACAAGGTCATGCCGTTCAGACTGAAGAATGCAGGGGTAAGCTACTAGAGGTTGGTCACCACTATGTTTAAAGAATAGCTCGGCCGCACCATGGAAGTATACATTGACGATATGGTGGTGAAATCCAAGGAAAAGCAAGCTTATCTAGCCGACTTAGCCACGACCTTCAGCATTCTCTGAAATTACAAAATAAAACTAAATGCCTCGAAGTGTGCATTCGGCATCAGATCCAGCAAGTTTCTCGGCTTTATTGTGAACCATCATGGAATAGAGGCCAATTCGAGGCAGATCACGGCAATTATTAAACTCGGCTCCCCTCGTTCAGCCCAAGAAGTTCAGAAGTTGATGGGAATGGCCGCTGCTCTCAATAGGTTTATCAGCCATTCCTTGGATCACTGCCGATTATTTTTTCACACACTTTGGCAGGGCAAAGCATTTCAATGGACCCCCGAGTGCCAAGCTGCGCTGGATGGCTTGAAAACTTATCTTCATTCAGTGCCACTTTTGGTAACTTCGTCTCCAAGCGATTTGCTCATCTTGTATCTAGCGGTATTCGACCGGGCGGTCAGCGCTGTGTTATTAAAGGAGGAACTCAGTGAGCAACGACCAATCTACTATGTAAGCAAGGCGACGGTCGACGTTGAGACACGATACCTACCACTGGAAAAGCTCATCCTGGCTCTTGTGGTGGCTGCCAGGAAGTTGATGCACTATTTTCAGGTTCATACCATAGGGGTATTGACGGATTATCCTCTCCGAGCAGCGCTCCATTGCGCAGAAGCATCAAGGCGATTCTCTAAATGGGCTTTGGAACTCGGCCAGTATGACATCCAGCTTCTGCCCAAAATGGCCATCAGGGGACAAGTGTTGACCAACTTTGTAGTCGAGTTTACAAGGTGCCATGCCGATTTCAAGTCTGACCAACTCTCCCCTCAACCTCAACCAGATTGGAGAATGTATGTTGGAGACATTCGGCAGATGTACTGTGATGGATCGTCAAACCAACGTGGGAGCGGGGCAGGCGTAGTAATCATAACCCCCAAAGAGGCAACAATCGAGCAGGCAGTCAAACTGTGGTTTCGATGCATCAAATAATGATGCCGAATATGAAGCATTGCTAATCAGCCTCCGTGACGTGCTTCACCTTAGTGCCAGGCGGTTGCAGGTTTTCTGTGACTCAAAATTAGTCATCAACCAGTTGAAAGGGAAATATGCGGCTAAGAACGACTGAATGGCAGCCTATATGAAAACGGCGAATTCCTAGCTCACAAAGTTCGACCACCACGAGCTGAATCAGATAACCCGAGATCAGAACACACATGCGGATGCCTTTACTTGCCTATCTTCTGCCATTAACTCAGAAATCAAATAAACCATCGAAGTAGGATTCATCCTAGAGCTGAGTATCACTTCTCTCGAACCAGTTTAGGTTAACATCATTGACTCAGGACTGAGTTAGATGGATCCCATCACTATGTTTCTCTCCTCAGAACAGCTGCCAACAGATAAGAAAGAAGCCCACAAGCTACGAAATAAAGCCCTACGAAATTACTTGGATCCCCAGGGAAGGCTTTACAAAAAATCTCTTAGGGCCATATTTGGAATATGTTCACCCAGACAGAGTTAAAGACTTCTTGGCCGAAATACATGAAGGTAGTTGCGGTGCCCACTCCGGAGGGCACTCATTGGCCCACCGAGCCGTAACACAGGGATATTATTGGCCGACCATGTGTACTGATGTCGAGAATTATGTAAAGAAATGTGAACAATGATAGAAGTTCTCCCCATTAACTTACCTGCTTGCCGAAGAATTAAATTTCGTTACTAGTCCTTGGCCATTCGCGCAATGGGGTCTTGACATCGTCGGACCACTACCCCAAGCTCTAGGAAACAAACGATTCTTGATCGTTGTAACAGACTATTTTACGAAATGGGTCGAAGCAGAGTCACTAGCTCATATCCGAGATGTCGATGTTAAACACTTTGTGTGGAAAAACATTATAACTCAATTCGGCATACCTAGAGCACTTGTATCTGACAATGGCACCCAATTCGATTGTAGCGTCTATCGGGAGTTATGTAATACATACGGTATTCGGCCCTTTTTTTCCTCACCAACGTACCCACAAAGCAATGGTCAAGCCGAGGCCTCTAATAAAGTGATCTTAACTGGAATCAAGAAACAATTAGAGAAGGCCAAGGGCATGTGTGTTGAAGAGTTGCCCAGTGTATTGTGGGCTCATCGTACCACTCTGAGGAGGTCCACTGGAGAAACGCCGTTCGCCTTATTCTTTGGGACAGAGGTTATCATCCATCTTGAAATCGGCCTGCCCACTCCGAAATCAAAGGCTTTTGACATAGGTTGTAACGACATGATTTTGGCCTTAGATCTGAATCTGATTGAGGAACCCTAAGATCGAGCTCTTGAGCTCATGGTGGGATATCAGCAATAGGTCGCCAAGTCGTATAACCAACGTGTGCAGCTGCGCCATTATGCTCCTGGAGAATTGGTACTCAAGAAAGTTCTTCCTGCTACTAAAAACCCAGTAGATGGAAAACTAGGCTCTAATTGAGACGACCCTTACCAGATTGATTCAATTGCCGACATGGGGAGCATATCATCTTTCAGACATGGTTTGCAGACATTTACCATGACCCTAGAATTCGATCCACTGGCTTAAATTTTATCATTAAACTAACTTGTACGATATGCTAGTCCGCTTTTATTTTTGTTGCTGTCCAAGCATGTAAACATCTATGTAGTTACTCAGCAATATAATATGCCTTTCTCGTTGACTTCTCGTTTTAATTTTCCACTTGATAAAAGCCTCCGAATTTGGAGCGCCCTTCGTGCTTGGTCACGTTTGGCCATTGCAAACACTTTGAATTAGAAGCGCCCATCGTGCTCAGCACGATTGGCCGAATAAGCCTCCGAATTCGGAGCGCCTTTCGTGCTTGATCACGTTTGGCCATTACAAAGACTCCGAATTCAGAGCGCCCCTCGTGCTTGGCATGATTGGCCGAATAAGCCTCCGAATTTGGAGCACCTTTCGCACTTGATCACGTTTGGCCATTACAAAGACTCCGAATTTGGATCGCCCCTCGTGCTAGGCACGATTGGCCAAATAAGCCTCTGAATTCGGAGCATCCCTGGTGCTTGGCACTATTGGTCAAAAAAGCCTTCGAATTAAGAGTGCCATTCATGCTTGATTACGTTTGGCCAGTACAAAAGACTCTGAATTCGGAGCGCCCCTAGTGCTCGACACAATTGGTTGAATAAGCCTCCGAATTTGAAGCGCCCTTCGCGCTTGATCACATTTGGCCATTATAGATTCCGAATTCAGAGTGCCTTTCACGATTGATCACGTTTGGCCATTACAAAGACTTCAAATTCGGAGCACCCCTCGTGCTCGGCACGATTGGTCGAATAAGCCTTCGAATTTAGAGCGCCCTTCGTGCTTGATCACGTTTGGCCATTACAAAGACTCCGAATTCGAAGCGCCCTTTGTGCTCGACATGATTGGCTGAATAAGCCTTTGAATTCGAAGTGCTCGACATGATTGATCACGTTTGGCCATTACAGATTCCGAATTCGGAGCGCCATACATGCTTTGCATGATTTGCCGAATAAATCTAAGAATTCAGAATTGCCAAAATCGGCAAAAGTTAGTAACCAAATTACAATATCAAATAAACAAACACAATATACATTTATTTCGAGCGGTACATGGTTTCTTGTTACAAATATAAATACATGGATCCTGCTAGAATAAAAAGTGCAATACAAGTTTTTCTTGTTATTTAGGCCTTCTCCGGACTGAGACCTTCTTCTTCATCATCAGTCTTTTCGGTGTCATAAGCTTCGAAGGGAAACTTGTAGCCTTGGTACAATGGTGAGGCCGAGTCGATACCAGCGGCTTGCAAAGCCTTGGTCCATCTGTGCTTAAAGCCACGGTTCTCGCATCGACAAACGTTATCTGCTAACTTTTCTTTAGTCTTCTCAATGACGATTTTTCAACTGTCAAAAAAGCCTTCTTCATAGGCCTGTGTTCTTATCGCTTCTTTTGCGAACATGCTTGCCGTATCCCGATTGGCTATGGCATGATCAAGCAATACGGTTTACTCTGCCTATTATAATCGCCATAGGTTCGCCGATTGAGTCTTGGCGGCTTTGGCTTTTCTCAACTCACTTTCGGCTTTTTCTTCACGGCAGCTCTAAGTCCCGAATACGACCGCCTTTCTGTTTAATTTCTCTTTTCGCAACTCAAAGGTGTATGCCAATCTCATATGTTCTATAGAGTCCCTTGACGGTCCATGAATGCCCTCTCTGAAGATTTCATAGTCACCCCGTTCGATCATTGATTGTTGCACTTCGGGTGGAAACACTTGCTCAATAAACTCCACTGCCACGTTCGGATCACAAATGATTGAGTCCGCTTCAATCATTGGTTTGTTTCCAATAAACACCGAAAAAATTAACGGGCGTGGTGGCCTGCTCGGTTCATTCCTCGTTGAAGCAGGTGCACCGCCACTTCTTGAGTTCCCTCGTTGCTGCACCCCATTCCTTGGTGATTTTTCTACCTCGCCCCCTGTTGGGGACCTGCTTCAATGACGGGGGGCTTGACGCCTCTCTCACTTCTCCGATGCCATTTTACCCATTTAGAAGGATTCAGCACCAGTTTTGCGGTTTATTTCTGCATCCAGTTCAGCTAACGTCTTTCCTTCCCCCCTATTGTTAAAGAATACTCTGCTAGACATACGAATTTTAATCAAGTTGAAGTAGTGCTTTTTTTCCTTTTACATTCAATTAGGTCTGAGAGCTTTCAATGAAAGAGGCCACAGGCCCCACATACGCCTGGCCACGCCACTTATTAATTGCGGTTGCAACAATTATGAAGCGGTTGCCGCCGTCTTCTCATGTATTCGGTGGTTATGCTCAGTGATCAACTGGGGCAAGGGCAGATTTATTAATCTATTCAGCTTCTCTTCAAACATTTTGCCAAATTAATATAATGCCCCACTTGATCCTATGAACATGCTTCGTCCATGTGTTCGGCAGTTATGCTCAGTAATCAATGGGGGCAATGGCAGATTTATTAACCTATTCGGCTTCTCTTCAGACATTTTGCCGAATTAGGACAATGGCCCACTTGATCTCATGAGCATGCTGCGTCCATGTATTCGACAGTTATGCTCAGTGATCAACTAGGGCAAGGGCAGATTTATTAATCTATTTGCCTTTTCTTCAAACATTTTGCCGAATTAGGACAATGCCCCACTTGATCCCATGAACATACTACATCCATGTATTCGGTGGTTATGTTCAGTGATCAACGGGGCAAGGGCAGATTTATTAATCTATTCGGCTTCTCTTCAGACATTTTTCTGAATTAATACAATGCCCTACTTGATCCCATGAACATGCTTCATCCATGTATTCAGTGGTTATGTTCAGTGATCCACTGGGGTAAGGGTAGATTTATTAATCTAGTCAGCTCTGCAACCAGTTCTTTTCATGTTTTTAATATGGCACGTTTCAGTTTCTCAATGCTTAATCATTCACATTCATTAGCAAAACAGGCATTTTCATTAATAAACTACATAAGTGCATTCACTTTATACATGAAAATGGCCTAAGTCCAAAATAAAGTGCTAACAAAAACTAACAAAACAAACAAAAGCAGAGCAAAATATCTATTACAAAAAATGACTGATCAGAAGTCCAAATCCTCTAGATCTGATTCCAGCGGTTCAACTTCTAATTGCTCATAGGGAATCGGCTGATCGAGAGTCCCCTTGGCAGCCGCCAAAGCTTTGAGCCATCTGTGCTTGAATTATCGATTCTTGAACTTCAAGGCTTCATCAGCGAACAACTTCTTGGCCTTCAGCTCACTGGCATCAAAGGCTTTGGCCGCGTTTGCCTCAGCGAGCTCCCTCGCCTTCTTCTCCGCTTCAAGATCGGCCTTCAATCTTGAGATTTGTTCTTGAGCCGACTTTAGAGAGTCATCTATCAAGTTTTCTCTCTCTTCAGTGGCCCTTCGAAACAGATCTATGTGTTGAGCTTTCTCCTGAGCAACAACTGCCCTGGGTTGCTCTTCTTTGGCCTTCGTCGCCATCATAGACAAATCGACAGTTGCAGTAATGGCCTTGCTTCTCTCTTCGTCTAACTGGCATTCAAGGATGTCGAATCGCTCTACGACGTCATAATGACGATGGCCAATTTCGACGATCCTTCATGCCGCCTAGCAAAGCAAAAAAGCCAAGACATGTGTTGTCTGAGTAGGAATAAAAATTTTAGCTATTGGGAAATTTTGAGTGTTTTTACAACTTACCAATATGGCCGACTGCACTACCAAGGTAATCGAGATGACATCTGGTTCGGCACGGAAAGTTGCTGTGTTTGCTGGCAAAGAGAGCGCCGAAGCCACACTTAGGGCCGCGGTGGGATCTTGTATGGCCGACCCACTAGTTAGAACCAACACATTCTTCATCTGTGGTTGGATGACGAATGCCTTGGATAAATCATCTTCGATGGGCGGCATCCTCACCCTCGGCCGTTTCTCGATCGGCGCCTCTAACAACTCGGTCACGATCTCGGCAAGTTGCTTATGCCCTATCAGATTGGCTCTTAAGACTTCTGTCTAGTTCTCTTCAAGAACCAACTCGACCATGACTATTTTGCAGGCAGTTTCTTCTAGACGAACCTCACGTGTCGGTGTTACTTGGCTCCCCCTAAACCCGCGAACTTGCCTCCTGGCTGCTATCTTCTCTGCATTTCGTCGTCTGGCAAACTGGGCAAGTGATTCTTCTCCCATATCTTCAGCTTCGAATTTGGTCCCAGGAAGATTTTCTAATCCGATAAAGATATTGTCCTCTGGAGTAGACAAATCTACTTGGCCAGAGGTGAAAGCGTGATCGGTGCAATGGTCTGGGCTGATATGCTCAAATGCGAATTCAATTTCTCTATTAAGTTCCTGGTCCTCTTCACGACCCTCTAATTGTGCGTCTTTGCCAACCTCTTCGCGAGCATCAGAACCCTCGACACAAATATCCCTTAAACTTTTGTAGCTAGCGAATATAAGTGCAAGAAGTCGCCGCTTGTGTTTCAAGACAGGGGATATTATCTGGCTAAGAAAGTGGAGTAGGTTGGGTCAGATCTACAAAAAAGGGTTGTGCGCCCTTGTCCTTGAAGGTTTACACGACCTTTGTAATTAAGGACCGCCTTGACTTGCTCTAAAACGGCTTCATCCGCCGATGTCAATGCTCTTTTCATGTCGTTGCCTGCAAGAAACAAATGATTACCACCCAGTATTTGAGCAGAGTAAATTGTTTATTTCTAAACATGCTAACAATTCTAGTCAGCAACCTAGTTCGCCTTTTTTCCTTGGCACTAGGTCTTGGCAATCTTCTTCCTCGCCAAATTCTCAATTGCCTCAGACGGTGACCATGACATCGTTAACCCTTTTGCCAGAGCTGGCGAGCATGGTTACTAAGTGATGGTCAACGTCTATGGCTCTCAAAAAGTAACGGCCTTGCTGACCGGTTGATTTCGCCATAACGTAACAGTGCCAAATAGCTGGGATTCCTAGGTTAAGACCTAGTCGGTGATTCAATTGTACTATACCCATGATTATTCGGAAGAAGTTCACGTTGGGCTGGGAGGCAATTAGTCCCCAGATTGTCCTAAGAAGAGGATGGAGGGGGAATCGAACTCCACACTCAACAATTGCCAAAAAAAGAAAGTTAATGATGTTTGTGTCAGCCCTCTCAATGTCTACCACGCTGTCTGCAACAAGGGATAGGTGGATGTCGTCTGGGATGGAAAAATGACAACGAAAGGTTGTGATTCGCTCCTCTAAGAGGAGGGCTTTCAAGTGCCTCGCCATTTAAAATAGAATACAAACAAAATGTCTACTAAAAAAACAAAACACACAGAGGACTGGAATGAGAGCAGAACAAGAAGAGAGAGTGGAACTTACAGGTCAAAGAAGAAGATAAACAGTGGGGAGCATAATTGCAGAAGTCTTGAAGGAGGTTGGTGTGAAGGATGCCAAAGGAGATTGAGAGCCTTTTGATTCAATAGTATATGGATGGCTGGTTTTCAAATTGAACATTAGAATATGAAGGGGTGAGAAGTTGGAATGATTAAAATATCGTGCCTGTTCTGACAAGTCAGTTCCAAAAAGAGTGCACCTACCGTATTTCTGACTTTCGAGAGTTTCTGACATGTTATCCGAAAGAAATGTATTAACCGAACATGTCAACTATAAAGAACTTACTCGGATGTTTGGGGGCAATTGTGGGGGCCGAGATTAATTCGGCCCAGATTGGGCTTTATCCTCAAGACTGTCAAATATATAGTGATTAATAGGGTCATGGCTAACTAGAACCTATCCGTAGGGCCGAATAGGCCACATATCCTATGGAAACCACTGGGGGGTCCAACTGTGAGGGTAGGGTGTCCATAATATAGAGTGGGCCCCTAAAGAAGCAATATAAAAAGGAGGACCATCAGCCAAGTAGGTGGCATGTGGAAAAGGAGTGAGAACTTGTGACAAAAGAAAAACCTGAGAGAATATTAACTGGTTCGTTGGAGTGCTAATTCCGGTACCTCCAACCAGAGTATACACCCCCATTTCAGGTAGCAATTCGAGGATTAAGAGAGTCCGCTTGGGCTAAAGGGCATTTCCAAAGCCCAATACCACAATTTCCAAAATGGTTCTTGCCCGGATTTTGACTTTTTCGCTCGAGCGACGCTTCTTGCGCTCGAGCGGTCTTTGAGAACTCTCAGTTCTTTTGCAAGCCTGCAAAGATACTAGGAGTTGTCATTCTACGCTCAAGCGGTGTTGGCTTGAGCGTCCTTTCTTGAGCTTGAGCGATGGTCCTCTGTCTATAAAACTTCTGGGAGTTTGTATTTTTTGCTCGAGCGGTCTCACTTATTATGTCTGGTCGCTCGAGCGAGCTGAGCGTATATCAGTCTGTAAAGTTACATTTTGGCTCACTTTTTCATATATCTCTCTAAACTTTCTAAAACCCACAAATCAAGAGCCTCTCTCTCTCTCTAAAACTCACATTCTCTCTACAAATACACCTAGATCCATTGATTTCTTCACCCGTGTCCCTTTGATAAAAAGGTAGAACACTCTGAGAGTTTTCTTTTGATTGGAGCAAAGTTGGATTTTGGCGTTGTTGAAGTTTCTCCATTCCTTCTCTTGTCTTCTAAGCTTGAAATAGGGATTCTTCGCACTCTCTTATGATTTTTAACTTAATTATTTGCTTTTTCTAAAACAATATTGTGATTTGGGAATTTTTGAAAAAATCTAGGGTTTAGCAAAAGAGGGGTTTTCAAATGGATTCTTGAAAATGGTTGTGGGATTAGAAACGAGGTTGAGTTGTGATAAAATGGTTGGTTTTGATACGTGGATTTGATTTTGGAGGAAAACATGGGGGGTTTTGACCTAAATTTATCAAATGTTGATTTTGTATAAATAAATAGAATTGATGTTGGAAATGTGAAATTGGATTGGTATTGATGATGATGGTGGAGTTGGGTATGTATTACCACTCATATCTTGGAATTTGGAAATGTTATCTTTTATGGAAATGAATTATTTGTTTAGAGATATTTATTTTGGGCTATCCGTGGAGGATAACTATAATTGTTATAGAAATTGTATGAGAATTAAGAGAATGGAAACTATTTTCTCATTTATTGCATTGAGCATTGTTGCATATTTAACACATTTGAAAATGTTGTTGTTTTAAGAAAAATGAGTGAATAACTTGGTGAATCTGGGTAAGAGTGTAGTTGTGGTATTAAGTTGGCTTATGCCTCCTTTGAGAAAGACCAAAATCATGGGTCGTGTCGAGCCTTCGATTATCGGTAAAATGACAATTTGGTAGTGCTTGTAGCCTACTTGCAGACACGTCCTAGAGATTCACAGTGTTGTATTCATTGCCCTGTTTTCTATTGTAAAGGAAATGATATCATAATTGAGATATAATCTTGGCATTGCACAGTTTTGGAAAGAGAAATGAACATGTTTTGGCATGAGCATTGCATATGCATTTACCTTATATATTTGTTAAGATTCACAAACTGTGTTGTAGTATCTTTACTGGTCTTTGGCTCACTCTATGTAGAAAACTATTTTTAGGAGCTGATGATATGCTTCCGCAAAGGTAATAGTTTGGGAGGACTTAGAGCAAGAGCTTCATTTTCTTTACTTCTCGTAATTATTCTGTACAAGCCAAGGGCTTTACCTGTATTGAGTTTAAAACTCAATTTCGTTGTAAACAAGCAATGTCTTGGAAAGTTGTAAGCCTTTAAGGTATTTCTTATTTGTTTTAACTCTTATTTCATATCTTTAACTTGTAACACAAGCTATAGATTCGGGGTTAGGACTTGTGAATGTATAAGTGCATGTACATCATAGAATCATATGAAATGGAATGATACTTATTTCAGAAAAACTATATTTATACATCGTTGTTATTCATTAATATTATGGATGCTTTATTGTCTTTGATTTTGGGGTGTTACTGTCACGTCCCAAATTTCTAGCCCAAATGATAATACAACAATCATGGCTCTTTCAAGAAAAACCGAATATAAATCTCCAAACTTACATTACATAATATAATAGTTCTTCATGTAACAATACATTAATCAAACAACAAATAAATACCCCCAAGGGTTTACAAGTTTCCAAAGCTTGAGCCTGGTTACACAAAATGGTTATTCAAACACACACATATACAGCCCTTGGCTTACACACATAGTCACGACAAAATGAGAGTCTCATACTCTCAACACACATTTCCTCGCTTTTAGTTAGGAAGCATCACCACATCTTTTTCTGCACAAAAATTTCATAGGGTGAGCATAAAACCTAGTAGGAAATCCTTAACAAAGTATACACATTTTACAAGTCTCAAGAGATGAAATGCACATGCCATGTTATGCTTTTTTGAAAGAAAATCATATCTTCATCTTTGAAAACACTCATGCTTAATGATGTCATGCAATTTCAATTTTTAAAACTTAACAATTCATTTCTAGAGCAGTAAATACAACTCTGGTAATCCCTAGGTCGGTGTCTGCAAGTAGACTATACAAGTACTACTAATTTGTCATTTTTACCGGTATTAACCGGAAGGCTCGACACCTATCCGCGCGGGTTTCCGGTCTTTCACCCTGGACTCTCAGGCCAACATATTCAATATCATCTACACCACCTATCAAGACTTACCAACGTATTTACCCCAAAACCATTCCATAAAAACTTGTCTCTCAACATTTTTTTCTCAATGCAAGTTTTCCAATGAACTTTCAAAGTTTAATGTAATTAAATGAATTGATATATCAATAACACAAGATAAATATAAATACTGTTATTCCAATTCATCATCCAAGGAATAACATGATTCTCTCTTCTCAAGTATCCTCAACAATTAGTCATTTCAAAACTATCTCAACATTTTGAACAATAATTTCCAAAATGAACAATAATTCTCATATTCCCTGAAATTCATCATTTATATAAATATAAATAAGAAATTTTCCAAACATCCATTTATTTTGACATACAAAATAAATATAACAATATAATTCATGGATTTTTAGTTTCTAAAAAAAATCTCCAAATTCTAGGTTTTCTCACCAAAACTATACAACTCAAATCTTTTGAAAGAAAACTTTCCAAAATCATCTTTTCTTCAATCAACAAAGATCCAAACCCATAAGATCATTTTAAAAGAACAAGAGACAAACCCATTTTCAAAATCGCTCAACTTTTAAATCAACAATCAATTTTCAAAGGCTATCAAAGGATGATTTCGAAAATCATCTAGATCTTGCAAAATATATATATATATATATATAACTCAAAGAAAATCCCTACCTCAGGTTTTGAAGAAGAAATGAGATGAAGCCCGCAAAATCAATGGTGTCGAAACTCGATCTTCACCGCACACAACGAAGCCCTCGAGAAGTTCACCAACTTTGATGAAGAAACTATGGCAGAACTCTAATGGATCTTGAGAAATCAAGGTTTTGATCCAATTTGGCATACGGAAATGTAGAGAGAAGGGAGAAGAAACGGTTTTTAGAGAGAGAGAGAGAGACCGAACAAGAGTGTAACTAAAGAGAAGAAAAGACTAAAATTTCGAACTCACTTACCATCAAGACTTGCATTTATTGCACAAAAGAAGGATCGAAACCGATATCGCTACAACATTCCCCCTTAAAGAATTTCGTCCTCGAAATTTCAAATCAAACTACCCAAGCAAAGGGGTTTCTAGTGATCAAAGCCACGCTATTTCATTTTCAAATCACAATACTAACTCTCAACCAAATTCCACCATTTCCACCATGGTTATGTCATTAACAACAACCTCTCAAATACGCATAAACATGAAATTTCCTAAAAAGTAATGGCAACTCTCAACAACCTTATGCTTAAAACAACAACGCACATATCAACATGTGGTTAACAACTTTAAATACGTTTCCCTAAACACTAGGGAATATTACAAAGAAAAGCAACTCAAGCATTTTCAAACGAATCCGGATATTTGGAGCGGACTTCCACCTCCCGTTTCCACTTCTTCAACCCCATGGTGTCTCCACAACACCTTTACCAACGATATAGTTTTGCCCCATTGCACTTGCTCTCGGGTATCTAATATTTGAACCGGTCATTCTTCGTAAGAAGCATCCTCATCTACCTCCAAGTCAACCCAATCAAGAACATGAGAAGGGTCAGGTTCATGCTTCCTATGCATATATACATGAAATACGTTGTGAACTCTCGAAAGTTGTGGCGGTAAAGCTAACCGGTATGCCACTTCCTCAATTCGCTCTAAGATCTCAAAAGGCCCAATGAACCTTGGAGATAATTTACCGCTCTTACCAAATCTCATCAAACCCTGCCTTGGTGAGATTTTTAGAAACACATGGTCACCAATTTCAAAAGATAAAGGTCGTCTCCTCTTATCAGCATAACTCTTTTGTCGGCTTTGGGCTGTAGCTAACCTCTTCCGAATGAGAACAACTTTCTCAGTTGTCTCTTTAACAATTTCTGGACCTAGTAATAGTGCATCACCCACTTTGGCCCAACAAACCGATGATCTACAAGGTCGGCGATAGAAGGCCTCAAATGGTGCCATCCCAATACTAGCTTGGTAACTATTGTTGTAAGCAAACTCAATCAATGGTAAGTGCCTTTCCTAAGGCCCCTTAAAATCAAGGACACAAGCTCTAAGCATGTTCTCCAAAATCTGAATGGTACGTTCCAACTGTCCATCGGTTTGAGGATGATAAGTGGTGCTAAGAGTCAACTAGTTTCCAACATCTCTTGAAGGCTTTGCCATAATTGGGCAGTAAAACGAGGATCCCTATCCGACACAATAGTCACAGGGACTCCATGAAGTCAAACTATCTCTCTAATGTACAACTCTGCCAAGCGTTCAACTAAGTCGCTGGTGCACATAGGAATGAAATGTATAGACTTAGTCAACCTATCAACAATCACCCAAACAACATCATTGCCTTGTTGTGTTCTAGGAAGCCCAACTACAAAATCCATAGTAACACACTCCCATTTCCACTCGGCTATCAGTAAGGGTAGTAACAAACCCGTTGTCTTTGGTGTTCGGCCTTTACTTGTTGACAAGAAAGGCACTTTGATACAAATAAAGCGACATTCCGTTTCATACCCCTCCACCAAAACTGATGACTAAGATCATGATACATTTTAGTACCTCCTAGGTGTACCGCAAGGCGTGAGTGATGGAACCCTCGAAGTACTTCCTCTCTACAAGATTATGGTACAAACAAACGATCTAGGTAACGTACACTCAGATCCGAGTGAACGTTCAAACCTTTCTCTTTCTTCCTATTGGAAATCTTAACACAGATTGATTCCATATCACGGTCTCCTCGTTGTGCCTCTATGACCTTACTAACCAAGGTAGGTTGAGCATTCAAAGTAAACAAGGTAGCACTTTCTCCGGACTCACCAAGTGAAAATCAAACTTGCCAATAATTTCTAGCATATCCCATTCCCGAATGGCCACACTTGCCAAACTGCTCACAGATTTTCGACTCAAAGCATCGGCCACCACATTGGCTTTCCTCGGATGATAGTGTAACTCAAAGTCATAATCCTCTATCCATAAATTCCATCCACTTCCATTGTTGTAAATTCAAGTTTTTTTGAGAAAACAAATACTTTAGACTTTTATGATCGGAGAAAACCTCAAACTTCTCACCAAACAAGTAATGCCTCCAAATTTTCAAGGCAAAAATCACCGCCGCTAATTCTAAATCTTGGGTGGGGTAATTCTTCTCGTGAGTTTTCAATTGTTGTGATCCGTAGGCCACAACTTTTCCTTCTTGCATCAAGACACAACCAAGTCTATCCCTAGATGCATCACAATAGACAGTGTAATTCAAACCCCTTTCCGGAATTATCAAAACTGGTGCAGTAGTTAATCTAGTCTTAAGCTCTTTGGAATGATTTTTCACAAGCCTCACTCCACACAAATTTGATACCCTTTTTAGTCAACCTAGTCAAAGGTGTAGCTAGTCTAGAGAAGTCCCTCACAAAACGTCAACAATACCCCGCTAATCCTAAGAAACTTCGGATTTCAAAAACATTCTTGGGTTGTTCCCAATCCTGTACGACATCTATCTTTGAGGAGTCCACAGTCACTCCCTCTTTAGACACTGCATGCCCCAAAAACTTCACCTCTGTTAACCAAAACTTACATTTTTCAAATTTGGCATACAATTGGTGCTCACGAAGTAAAACCAGCACTACTCGCAAGTGAATCTCGTGTTCCTCTTCAGAGGTTGAATAAATCAAGATGTCGTCCACAAAGACGACCACAAAACGGTCCAAGTATTCTTGAAAAATACTATTCATCAAATTCATAAAGGAAGCCGGTGCAATGGTCAACCCAAAAGGCATTACAAGGAATTCATAGTGGCCATAACGAGTACAAAAGGCCGTCTTCTGAATGTCCTCCTCCCGGACTCTTAATTGATGGTACCTCGACCTCAAATCTATTTTTGAGAAGCAACGAGACCCTTTAAGTTAGTTAAACAAATCATCTATTCTGGGTAGGGTATACTTGTTCTTAACTGTAACTCTATTCAACTTACAGTAATCAATACACAACCGCAATGACCCATTCTTCTTCTTCGCAAAGAGAGCCGGCGCTTCCCAAGGCGATGTACTAAGGCGAATAAAGCCCTCGTCTAAAAGTTCTTGGAGTTGAATCTTCAACTCACGCAATTTGGCGGGTGCAAATCTATACGGTGACATGGAAATCAGTGCCATGCCAAACACTAATTCAATGGAGAACTCGATCTCCCGGTGAGGTGGTAAACTAGTAAGATCTTCTGGAAAGACATCCGAGTATTCACAAACTACCCTTGGTAACTCAACACGAGCCCCGTCACTCTCACTATCCAAGACAGTTGCAAGAAGGCCACTAAGCTTGCTCCTACTACGAGGGTTAACAACTGGCGACAAGGCTCTATTAACTCGATTCCCTAGAAAATAAAAACGATCACCACCCGAAGTGCACACCATAACTCTCACAACCAATCCATGCCTAAAATGACATCAAAACTCGACATATCTAGCAACACAAAAGCAAACAAAAGTCGACGCCTGGAAACTTCTATTTCACAATCACGACAACCCCGATCTAAATCAACTGTACCCCCAACAGGTGACTCTACTATAAGTGGAGGCACTAACCGTGCTACCTCGAACCCCAATGCAAAAGCAAATGTAGTAGATATAAATGAATGGAACGCATCCATGTCTATCAATACATTAGCCAAAGAATTACACACAACAAAAATACCTCTCACAACTGAGGATTTTGGCAACTACTCTGGCACGGTAACAGCATACACACGCCCCTGTGGCCCCTGATTAACTTGCTCTCCTCTCAGAGCATAGGCATGTTGTACTGACTGAGCCAAAGTGGCTCCCTGATTAACTCGTGAAGCTTGGATTGATTAAGCCTGCTGGAGGCTCTGAGTCTGCCTCGACCTTGATACGCCAGATGCACCTCTCAACTGTGGGCAAGTTCTCTTCATATGCCCCGGCTGACCACACTGATAATAATTAAACCCTTGACCTTTATTCTGAGACTGAGATTGACTTTGAGATCGATTAGGTGGTGGTAACATTAACTGCCCTCCTCCCTTCTGTGGGCATGAGAAGGATTTGTGACCTGGTTGGGCACACTTAAAACACGAGAAGCTACTCGATGCACTTTTTCCCGGACCAGCACTAGGCAAAGGAAAAGTGGATCTAGATTGCTGTGGTTGGGATTGGGATGGATATGTGTTCTTGCTCTTCTTGCTCTGCCTATAGTCTTCTTGAGACTCTTGGCCCCTAGACCTTGAACTCCGAAGCCTCTCCTTCTCGGCTTGTATGAAAATTTCTACATGTGTCGCCGTCTCCACAAGACAGTCATATTCCTGAATCATATTTCCTACAAGGTTGAACATAATTTTTGTTTTCAATTTCTTTTCAAATTCAATGCAATGACGCTCTTCCGTTGCCACCGATTCGTGCAACTGACAAACTAGAGAAGACCGCCTCAAACTCGGCCACAGACATGTCGAGTTGTTTGAGGTCTTTAAACTCTTGCCTCAATCTCTCCCTAGCAGTGGGAGGTATGTACTTATCTTGGAAAGTAACCATAAAGGCTTCCCATGTCGGCTCCACTCTACCCTTGGCATATTTCCACCATTGACCCGCATCTCCCTTAAGGTAGTAACTCTCTAGAGTCACTCTTAGCTCACTATCTTCGATGTGAAGCATCTCAAATGTCTTCACAGTTTGTTCGAGCCACTCATATGCTTTCTTAGGCTTGGGACCACCATGGAACTCATTCGGTTTGGCCCGCAAGAACTCTCTAGTAAGAAAACTCGCCCTTGCCTCTGCGGTGTTCTCTCGGGCTTGATTCTCCACCCTCAACAAGTTCATAGACTCCCTTAAAGCCCCTGTCATTTCTCAAGCTAGGGCCCCCATTGCGGTTTGACCTGCTTGTCCCACTTGCTCGGACACATTAGCTTGGCCTGCTTGCTCGGCCATATTAGCTTGGCTGAACCCTTCTTTTTGCATTGGAACCCAATGGACTGGTACCTCATGCATACCTCGACGAGCCTTACCACGCCTCCCGTCTCTACCACCACAGACTTGACCCCTTCCTGACATCCTAATAAAGGACACAAGAGAAATAATTTAGCACATTAACTCATATGTGCTCGTAACTTGACTCACACGTTTGACTACAACAATTTTATATATTTCTCTACCATATACACAATTCAATTTCACTCCACATCAGCACTTAGTCATGTAAACATATACGGACTATTCTTTTACGATGAAATCCGTCCCACGAAAAACCAAGAATTCTTAGTAGAACGAGTATTGATCAAGTACCCTTCTAATAAGACCTCAAGGAATTTAACAAGCGCAAACAACATTCCAAAAGTCCAGTCCCATACCCATTTAGTCACATAAGCATGTTATCACATAGTCACAAAATGTATAACACTTCCTAAGCATGCTAAATGAACCCATTGTGGTTAAACAACCACTCCCCATGAGCTCCAAGTATTCAAACTCGGTAGCTCTGATACCAAGTTATGACGCCCCAAATTTTTAGCCTAAATGATAATACAACAATCATGGCTCTTTCAAGAAAAACCGAATATAAATCTCCAAACTTACATTACATGATACAATAGTTCTTCATGCAACAATACATTAATCCAACAACAAGTAAATAAACAAATAAATACCCCCAAGGGTTTACAAGTTTCCAAGGCCTGAGCTTGGTTACACAAAACAGTTATTCAAACTCACGCACATACAGCCCATGGCTTATACATAGAGTCACAACAAAATGAGAGTCTCATACTCTCAACACACTTTTCCTCACCTTTAGTTAGGCGACATCACCACATCTTTTCCTGCACAAAAATCCCGAAGGGTGAGCATAAAGCCCAGTAGGAAATTCTTAACAAAGTATATACATCTTATACAAGTTTCAAGAGATGAAATACACATGCCATGCTATGCTCTTTTGAAAGAAAATCACATCTTCATCTTTGAAAACACTCATGCTCAATGATGTCATGCAATTTTAATTCTTCAAAACTTAACAATTCATTTCAAGAGCGGTAAATACGAATTTGGTAATCCCTAGGTCGGTGTCTGGGAGTAGACTATACAAGTACTACCAATTTGTCATTTTTACCGGTATTAACCGGAAGGCTCGACAACTATCCAGCGGGTTTTTGGTCTTTCACCCCGGACTCTCAGGCCAACTTATTCAATATTATCTACACCATTCCATGAAAACTTGTTTCTCAACATTCTTTTCTCAATGCAAGTTTTCAAATCAACTTTCAAAGTTTAATGTAATCAAATGAATTGATATGCCAATAACACAAGATGAATATAAATACTGTTATTCCAATTCATCATCCAAGGAATAACACGATCCTCTCTTCTCAAGTATCCTCAACAATTAGTCATTTCAAGACTATTTTAACGTTTTGAACAATAATTTCCAAAATGAACAATAATTCTCATATTCCTTGAAATTCATCATTTATATAAATATAAATAGGAAATTTTCCAAACATCCATTTATTTTGACACACAAAATAAATATAACAATATCATTCATGGATTTTCAGTTTCTAAAAAAAATCTCCAAATTTTAGGTTTTCTCACCAAAACTATACAACTCGAATCTTTTGAAAGAAAACTTTCCAAAATCATCTTTTCTTCAATCAAAGAAGATCAAAATCCATAAGATCATTTTAAAAGAATAAGAGACAAATCCGCTTTCAAAAGTGCTCAACTTCTTGAATCAACAATCAATTTTCAAAGGCTATCAAGGATGATTTCGAAAATCATGTAGATCTTGCAAAACAAAAAAAATATATAACTCAAAGAAAATCCCTACCTCAAGTTTTGAAGAAGAAATGAGATGAAACCCGCAAAATCAACGGTGTCGAAACTCGATTTTCACGGCATACAACGAAGCCCTCGAGAAGTTAACCAACTTTGATGAAGAAACTATGGTAGAACTCTAATGGATCTTGAGAAATTAAGGTTTTGATCCAATTTGACATAGGGAAATTTAGATAGAAGGGAGTGGAAAGGGTTTTTAGAGAGAGAGACCTAACAAGAGTGAGATACACTCAGCCTAAAGAGAAGAAAAGACTAAAATTTTGGACTCACCTACCATTGCACGTGTGGCACTTCTCCCGCACTTGTACTCCCGCACCTGCATTTATTACAGTAGCCAAACAAGCCCTCCCTTGTTTTCTGCATGTGCAGCTCAAGCAACTTTGAATGCATTTTGTATTTTTGCTTCGGCCTGCCTAGTCGAAGTGGCAAAACATGAAAGAAGGATCGAAACCAGGATCGCTACAGGTACAGTTGTAAAGTTTGTTCAATAATAGGGAACGGATCCTCCTTATACTCTTATCCTTCATACTTTTTCATACTTTATTTTTTAGGTTTCATTCTATGCCCGCAATGATAATCTAAATCGTTCATCTTGTAAATCTCACAATGAAAACCATCTATGCAAAAAATTAGTTCCATTGGATATCAATGAATACATGAACAATTTACTTTTTGTTTTATAGAATGGAAGGTTTAAGTTTAAACTCACAATTATTGTCCATTTTAAAACATAAGATGGAATTTATTCATGTATCTAGTGATATCCAATGAAAATAATTTTTTGCACAACTCATCTAAATTGCTGAGATTATGAAATAAACGGTTTAGATTATTATTATGGGTTTAGAATTGAGCTCAAAAATTCAAATATGGAAGAATATGAAGAATAAGAGTATGGAGGGGAGTCATTCCCCTAATATTTTTCAAAAGTGGCCTGACACTCAGACTTTTATTACTCAGATAATGTTACCTTTTTTCTTTAAATTGGTCCGCTTCAATAATGATAAACAACAAAGGTATTTAGAAAGGAATAAATTACAATGTTTTCTCCCGTATACATGTAACGAAATGCAATACATGCCCATAAGCGTTACGTCATCAATTACAAAATAACAAAATATATAGAAGGGATTAACCCTTTTTATGATACAATGGCATTCTGCCTACATTTAAAATGCCCCACGATCAACAATTAACAAACTTCAACTCTCGAGCAACTCTTCACTCCATAGCTAAAAAATGATTTGTAACGTGGAATGAACACAAAGGTCCAATAGGAATCTCAATAATCCTAAACAATAGCAACATATAAATAGCTATTATCATAATGCTCTATGTATATATATATAAAGAAAATGTGACATTTCATACTACAATTTTCTAAAAGATCTTCTTTAACATAATAAGAAACAAAGATTAGTTCTTACCTTTCAAAACTTTTCATTTGCATTTAAAGAAATCTCAATCATTAATCACATTACCACGATCTTCTAAGATTGATCTAAACAATATACTCGTCCTACATTCTAATTCATTATGGCTACAAGGACAATTACTATATATTATGGCCTTAAACACAAGTGTAAAATGAACGTTCACAAACACATGTATATATAAGCAACAATAGATGCATCAACATGCATTACCATATTTTACAGAGCACAAGCACGTAAAGTCATAGTGCATCCCTTCTCATCACAACACAAGTATGAAGATATACTATGCATAATTAACACATAACGGATCCCAGATTTGTCAAGCCATAACTACCATAACCCACTTTACCGGGCGTGAGCTGAAGCGGAGAAGAACCCATTTCAAAGCGCCAAACTCTACTGGTCCTCGAGCTGGAGGGGAGATGAACATGTTCACACTTTATCGGGCATGAACTGGTGGGGAGAGCAACCCATGTCAAAGTGCAAAAATTTACTAGGGGCAAATCCAGAGGGGAGAGGAACCCATATCAATGCGCACTTTCATTCAACTCAACAATTAGCACATTATTTCAAGTTTCAAAAATTATTCAACAATGTCAATACTATCCTCTACTGATGGCCAAAGACACAGCCTCATAAACTACAAGTACCATTTCCATGAATTCAATTTCATCCTCTGGATTTAGATTTTATCAACATTTATAAGCTACATAACTTTCATCTTTCAACTCCAATTAATTCAACTTCCAATTCACGTCATTTTCAAAACTCATAAGTAAAGCCCCTTCCATCACTATCATCCCATCTTTATGATTCAATTCAAAATATTCAAATTTGGTTCAATAAGGAGTAATTCATCACAAATACAATTATTCACTTATTTTAAAGAAAAATCATCAGCTCCTCTTACTACCCATTTCACAAAAGTATATAAATATTTTATTGATTTCCAAAATTTATTTTCCCTTCTCTCCAAACTCTCAATACCCATAACAAACCATCACATCTTTCTCATTAATTATCAAAACTCAACTAGTAATTTATTTTCATAATCCGACACATATGTAACACAAATTTATCCCATCTCCCAAACAAACAAATAACCAAAGGATTTGGGACTTTTCAACACAACTCTGATGAACGAGATTAACCAATCCACAAATCTTTCAATACACATAACATTTACCAATACCCTTTTTATTTCTCCAAAATTCTATTTTTTTGACAATTCTTACAACTTAACAACTATAAAATCATAAATAACAATTAACACAAATTAAATTCAAGATGATTTTCTTTATTGTCTTACATACCCATTTTCACATTTTTAATACATAATACCCCATATGGTTCAAATAAAATCAAATCACAAATTTTCTCCACTTTCTCATAACCCATAAACAATTAATTAGGGTTTTTTTACTCTAATCCTTTTAAACATGTTCCTCAAACATTACAATCTCATATATTCACAACAAAACACAAGATTTAACTCTAGATCATAAAATTCTAACCCTCATCACATGCTTTTCAAAAATACCCAACAAATCAGGTTTCTAATGGAATAAAAACTACCACATGTCTATCTGTAACGAGGTATTGAAAAGAAGCAAGGAAATTCCTACCTCAAAGAGAGAAGACAAGAAAACTCTAAAAATCAACTTCATTGAAATTTGATCTCCACCGGCCAAAATGTAGACGCTTGTCATTTTTGTATGAGGAACTAGTATCAAAATCTCGCTTGATCTTTGTAGATTTAAGAAAATGTTAAATTTAGTGGGAGTTTAGAGAGAAAGGAGAGAAGAGAGAAGTTAGAGACAAAGTGTGTGATGAGAAATGGTCATAAAGAGAGAATGGGATTTGATTTGAGTGAAAAAAGTACAAAAATTGATGTCAGGATGTGCAAAAACTGCTCGTGCAGATCAATTTAGGAAAAAATGGTTTTCTCGTGAAATTTGCTCATGCAAAATTAAAATTTCCGCTCATGCGTATTTGACCAGACAGCTTTTGCTAGGTGAGTTCAAACAGGCGTATCTCTCTTATTCAGAAACGGAATATGGTCAATTTTGTGTCTAAATTGAAGTCCCAAAAATAATTTTTCCAATGATTCTAGCCTCACATCAAGATTCAAAATGTGGAGAAAGAAAAAGGCAAAAGAGTGAACAACACTCAAAAGAAATATTTGAATTTGGCTTTCTTAGTCTAATCTTGTCCAACCAACATGTTAACTCATCAATCAAAGCTCCAAACTATGAGGAGGAAGTCTCGATTATAATAAATAAAAGGTCAAATACAACCCATAATTTTTCAAAAGTCCAAAAAAAATAAAAAATTGTAAGTATAAGGTAACGGTTAACCACTTAACATAAACAAGTTGGGTTTAAGACCCGGGACACTACAACCTTCCCCTTTTAGGAAATTTCTTCCCCAAAATTGAATTCACTCTACGATTCAAAAAAAAACGAAAACAAAGGATGACAAGTGCCTACTCAAGTTTTAAGCCGACATACGGAATAACCTCCTGAATCCCACCTCGGTGCTCCAAAGACACTTGACTACCAAGGGTGACACGAACAAGATATGATAAGTCGTCATCGAGTCCTCTACTACTATCCAAGAGAGTTTGGTTAAATAAAATGAAAAGATTTAGTCATGAACTTCTCAACAACCCACAAGACTCGTCGAGTTTTTACAAGACAAAATTTGATGACAAAAACTCGCACACCCCATTTACAATCTTTCCTCTGTTACACACATTGTGAAAAGACTATCGGTAGGTCAATAACTCAACTTAAGGATGATCTCACACTCATGCCACTAAGGCTCTCAATCAATTCTCACATATATATATATATATATATGAGTTACACTCACAAAAAGTGGCCCATGAGGATGACTCCCCAACATAACAAGCTTCAACGATAACGATTTACCTTGAACTAGATACCCAAAACGAAACATGTCACGACCCAAACTTGCCCCTATAGGTTTAGCGTCATAACTGGCCAGTAATCCGAAGATTACCTATGGCCTCAAAGACAAAATTCAAAATATTTAAATATAATTAGGGCCTGAAGCAGAAGTAAAACAAAAATAATAATGTCCATTGAGCTGTGCTTACATGATCAACTGTAGTAATTAAAATATTTTAAACACAATTTTATATATACATGTATGAAGACATATTTTACAACATATCTCACACACTACATGAAGTACTTTTAACAAAATACAAATATTAACTCAAGCCTAACAAAATAAAATAAAGCCTCTATACAGAGGTACTTCTTGGGTGGCTTGACAAAGAGGCAGACTCCGGGCAAACTCTAATTTTGATCCTCCAATTGCTCACCTACAAATACATATAAAGAGTGAGCTAACGCCCAGTGAATAATACCAAAGTAAAGATGATGTATGAATGAGATTCTTAATTTATTAAATCACATTAATACATATTACATGTAAATCAAAATCAAAACGACCTCAGGTCCATTATTTCCATATTCATATCTATGCGCATATTCATATTCGTGATCGTGATCACCTTTTCATTCAAATGGCCTTTGGTCCATTACATTCATATTCAAATGGCCTTTGGCCTATCACGATATTCAAATAGCCTTTGGCCCTTCATAATATTCAAACGGCCTTTCACCCATTGTAATATTCAAATGGCCTTTGGCCCATCATAATATTAAAACGGCCTCTAGCCCCTTTCATACTCTTATTAGATGTATCAAACGACCTCAGGACCAATTCATACATATCAAACAGCCTTGGGCCCAAATCATGTTCTTCATAGAGCCTTATACAAAAATTAGGCATATAGCATACTCATTCATAATTCAAATCAACAAATCTATGAAGCTTATACAAAGGTAGCATTTGGAAAATAACGTAGTTGAAAATATCTTTACTAAGATATTACTCATAGCGTTTCGATGCCTGGTTAACCTTTGTAGTTGACCCTACACAATTCATAACATACATAAAAATCGGGTCACAATACAATTCATTCTGGTCTTTAATCCGTTTAATTCTCTTAGGCTTTTTCTAACTCTTTAGTTCATTTATAATACTCAATACATGCCTAAGAGTGCTTAGAAGTGAAAGAGAACAGAAATCAAAACATGAAACAAATTTTCAAAATTTTTTGAAATAGGACTCTTCGCTCAAGCGCAACATTAGTTGCTCAAGCGGACCCCTTGGTCTATAAAAATACTTGTTGCTTGAATTCTACGCTTGAGCGACAACTTCTTTGCTCGAGCGATGATGACGAATTATGGGTTTTCCAGAATGTTGTTTAAACTTCAAAACACATTACTAAGGCTCCAAATTCATGCACGGCTCACTCAAATATGCAGAAACATTGCCAATTACATATATTTGAAGTTAGTTCCACTTATACTTCAAAATTCCATGAATTTAATTAAAATTTAAGCCTTGGATTTCATTTTTAAAAAAAAATCGTCTTTGAATTCTTTCTTTATGAAACATAAAATTGAATCTACAAACCCCCTTTCAAAAATATTTGTGTAGATGAAGATTAAATTAAAATCAAACTAATTGTTTGATTCTCAACATAAATTATAATTTATCTATAAATTTGTCCAAATTTAAGTTTAATTCATTTTCTTCATATCAAATCCAATTTCAAACCCACAAATTCTAAATCATGAATTGAACTTCCAAAGCTCCTGAAAATTCATGATGCATGTACAATTGAAACTCAATTTCATGTTAAGACAACTAAATTAAATTAATTTTCATAAATTTGAACCTAACGCTTTTGCATGGATCAAATTTTCAATAAATCCTTGTTGCATGTAATTTATAAAACTCAATTCAAGAATGATTCTCTAGATTGAACTCACATTTAACAAATTTAAATAATCATAACTCATGTTTTTCAACCTAACTTGATTGAACATGCAAAAACCCAATTTCTATGAATTTATATAATTAATCCTCAAATCTCTATTTTAATCTTCTCAAATCCACCTTTAATCAATTTTTGTCTTGATTAATTAAACAACACTAGAAAGAGGATGGAATTTGTTACCTTAAGATGAATTTTTCATAATTTTTAGCTTGAATTTGGTATCCCATAAGCTCTCTTCTTCTTTTGTTCTTCCTCTCATCATCTCTCTCTCTCTCTCTCTCTCTCTCTCTCTCTCTCGACTACTTCCAGCAGCCCTCTATTTCCTCTTTTGGATCTCATCCATTCTTGAATTCCCCCTCTCTGTCTTCCTCTTTCGACCTCTCTCTTTCTCTTCTCTATGTTTTTGAACCCAAGTTCCAACACATATATCACACATACAACTTCTCTTGATGCATCCACACTACACACGTGCACATTGATCCAAGTTGCAGCACAACACCTCCACACACATATCTAATTTCTCTGCACACCCACTAGATTCCCAGTGCACCCACACCCAAATTTCACTACTAAACACATGGGTGGGATTAATTCAACTCTCAATTACACAATTAGCTTAATTAAACCACAATTAACCATACTTAATCTTAATTGATAAATTCCCATATAACTTAATTAATCTAATTGACTTCAATGGAGACCCAATTTAATCATAATTAAATTGATCAATCTGAATCAGATTTTTAATCAAACTTCGAAAAAGCTCCAAATGTCAAATTAAAATTATTACCATTCTCAATTTTGGTTCCTTACATCATTAAGGCCTTCAATTTCAGATCAAGCCCAAAATATTTGTCAATAAATTACACATTCAATTGAACACCTCATAAATAAATTTAATTCATAATAATCTTAATTCCCAATCTTCATAACTCAATCAACTTCAATTTGGACCCAATTAATAAAATCTTAATTTAACTAAACTGAATCGAATATTTAATTAAACTCCCATATGGTCCGATACTCGAAATTAAAATAATTCAATTCACTAATTATACTTTCTTGAGCCATTTAAGCTTTCAATTTCTAATTCCAAAATAAATCTTCAATCAACTCATATACGAATTAGACTGAATAATTCTTATAAACCCCAAATTAAATTAGAATGATGGGTGATTAAATTCAAATCTCCTTAATTAATTAAATGCCACATATAACACGTAGTGGGGTTGTTACAAAACAAGTATCCGGCATTCACATCATTACTCGACCAAGAACAAGTGCACAACTACAAACTACCAATTGAAGCTTAGTTCATTATGCAACGTTACAAATTAAGGAATTGATTACACGTCTCATGTTACAAAAATATGTATATATATATATATATATGCCTCATTTCCCTTGAAAAATTTCTTTTCTTACGTACTAAATTTTCTCAAATCTCCTTAATTAATTAAATGCCCCATATAACACGTAGTGGGGTTGTTACAAAACAAGTATCCGGCATTCACATCATTACTCGACCAAGAACAAGTGCACAACTACAAACTACCAATTCAAGCTTAGTTCATTATGCAACGTTACAAATTAAGGAATTGATTACACGTCTCATGTTACAAATATATATATATATATATGCCTCATTTCCCTTGAAAATTTTCTTTTCTTACATACTAAATTTTCTCAAATCTCCTTAATTAATTAAATGCCCCATATAACACGTAGTGGGGTTGTTACAAAACAAGTATCCGGCATTCACATCATTACTCGACCAAGAACAAGTGCACAACTACAAACTACCAATTCAAGCTTAGTTCATTATGCAACATTACAAATTAAGGGAATGATTACACGTCTCATGTTACAATTATATATATATATATATGCCTCATTTCCCTTGAAAATTTTCTTTTCTTACATCCTAAATTTTCTCAAAAGGGAGCCCAAAATCACACTAAGTACAATAAAATGATTTTTCCTTATTTTTGAGTACAATTCATTAGTTTTGTATGTGTTTTCCAAAAACAAACAAGTGTGCTTACAACAACGATATTTTCAATCTTAACATTGCCATCCAAGACTATAATACTAGGAAACTCTTTTCCTTAAAGGATAATCGGTGAACCTCACTGTCACCCAACAATACCCATCACCACTACAGTGATGTCACAACTCAGTCATAATATATATATATATATATATATAATAATTCATAGAATTAACAACCGTGCAAATAAAAGATAGTGCACATACAACTTGAAAAAAAAAAAAATGGAGTTTCATTCCTCCACAACCACCATCGCAGTTTATCAATCATATAATTGCGCAAGTGCGCTCATAAAATCATAGTTCCACCATATTACCTCAACTCAAGGGATTTTCACACAAACAAAACAATACACTGTATGTCACACTCACATAAGTGTGACTCAACATTCTCAAGTGTGACCCAAGGCACTCCTCACCTTTACGACCCCTTACTCAAACTAAGGCAACTCCTGATATGATTATATGTCCATCAATTTCGGATACTAACCAAGCAACTCAACAATCCTCAACGTTCGACATCAAACACCGACTTTTACCTGATGCCGCTCACCCCTACTTGGGTTTCAACACACCTTCTCGCACCTCCTTTAAGTCCAAGCTAGACTCTTTGAGACCAAACACACTATGGCTGCCCTCTCCTAACATTCCTCCTAGAGACTCATTACTCAATTCTCATTCCCAAATCAACTCATTATACATTCATGCCCATAAGGCAATTAAACACCTCAATCACCCACAAGGAGACTGACAAGGTTAACAACAAGCTTGCTAAACACGCACACCAAGCATATAAGATATCTAGAATAAACATCACACTCACCAAAGAGCGTTATCAACACTTTAGCAATAAGTCCCTAATACTAATGAGAAATGAATCATGTTGCCCCTAATCACACTTACCCAAAGATAAAATAGTACCACTCGCAAGATACTATAAAGCTAGTCACAACCACACATAATTATCTCACTTCTAAGAACTTTAAGTCAAAAGAGCCTCACAGGCCCATGCATAGTCAACTCATGAGATGATAGGCAATTATACAACAATATTAGGATTATCCATTCTAACTGTGGCTTCTCAAGTAAAAGTAATACATAATTCATTACATACTCAAATCGTTGAAATTTATAAACAAACATGCTAACAACAAGTAGGTATGATGCCCTCGCATCTAACAACACATTAGTCACACTAACAAGGCAACAAAACCGCTAATACTCCACCAGTCTCCCATGAAGTTATCTGCCCCTGCCTGGGCTACTGAAATTGGCTCTATCCCCACTGAGGACAAAGACACCTAATATGGCTCGAAAGATTACACCTAGAGCAGGTAGTTGTCCTTCTATTCTATGATTGATTTGAAGAAATCTAGGTCTGACTGGACCTCTTGAAAGACCAGTCTGAAGAAGCAAATGTAGCATGAGGCGGAAATTGCGCCTATGAGTGAGATCTCGACTGTCTCCAGCTCTTACTAAGCCTAGTGCACTTTCTAACAGTAGGGACCACCGATATGGCCTCGTTCCTATCCCGACCAACACCTAAAATTGTGGCTTTAACATGGGCCGCCACCTCCACGAGTGTGTAATAGTTCCTATACATGCTCACAGCAACCATATCCTGAATATCATTACACAACCTTCTCTTGAATTCAATACAGCGGCGCTCCTCTGTTGCCACTAACTCTGGAGCAAATCTAGACAAACTAGTGAATTGTGCCTCATATTGCACTAAAGGAGTTGTGCCTTGGCGTAACTCAACAAATTGTGTCCTCAATATTTCTCGTGCAGAGGGAGGAAAATACTTGACCAAAAACGCCTCGATGAAAGCAACCCATGTGGTGCCTACAGTGGTCTTAACATTTTTCCACCAATACCCGGCATCTCCTCTCAGTTGGAAACTCGCTAGTGCAATCCTTAACCTATCATCTTCGACTCTGAGCATATCAAAAGTCTTGGTGATCTGCTCCAACCAATCATTTGCCTTCTATGATTCAAGTCCTCTTATAAACTCGGGTGGGTTAAAATAGAAAAACTCCTTAGTAAGTTGTGGGTACAAGTATCATCTCTCTCATTGTGAGTTAGGGCCTCCCTCACTGCCCTTATAATCTCACGTGCAAACTTCTCACCCATAGCCGATGCTGCTGGTGCGGTTACTACTGGAATTGTTGTACCTCTACCGACACTCCTACTCTCAATGTGTCTTCTATTCTCCTATCCAGACATCTTATCAAAGACAAAACCCAATTAGTAAACAATTATAGACTCCTTCGAGGCGCTCACTCACCACCGTTAAGCTACAAGACACACTTAGTACATAAGCTATAAACACGTAAACAAGTTAAACACTCAATCACATAATCGAGCCAAGTCTACAGGAATAGCTTCCTGTCCCAGAACTCTCAAAGATTTCCTACTAGAAACCACGTTGATCAATTGTGTTTCTAATGAGATCTAAAAGTAAGTTAACCGGCTACAAGCACTACCCATGAGACTTAACTCCACGCTCATATAAATGCATAATATAAAGTTCTAACATTTAATCTTTCTACATGCAAACGTCTTCACCAAGCATAATAAAAACCCATTGCGGTAAAAATCACTTTCCACAAGCCCAAGTATTCAAACTCGACTCACTTTGATACCAAGTTGTAATGGCCCCACTTTTATTACTCAAATAATGTTACATTTTCCCTTTAAATCAATCCATTTCAATAACAATAAACATCAAAGGTATTTAGGAAGGAATAAATTATAATGTCCTCTCTCGTGTACACGTAATGAAATACAATACACGCCCATAGGCGTTACGTCATTAATTACTGCATAACGAAAACAAAATGGCATTCCGCCTGCATTTAAAAGGCCCAATAGCTAACAATTAACAAACGTCAAGTCTCGAGCAACTCTTCACTCCATATCGGGAAAATGATTAGCAATGTGGAATAAAAACAAAGGTTCTGTAAGAATCTCAATAATCCTAAACAACAACAACAAATAGATACCTGTGATCATTAATGCTCCACGTATATATATATATAGGAAATGTGAGATTTCATACTTCAAAATATACTTACATAAATACAATTCTCAACCATTCATCACATTACCATGATCTCTTAAGATCGATCTAAACAATATACTTGTCCTACATTCCAATTCTACGGCTACAAGCACAATTACTATATATTATGGCTTTAAGCACAAGTGTAAAATGAACGTTCACAAACACATGTATATATATGCAATAGATGCTTCAACAAGCATTACCATATTTTACTAGTCACAAGCACGAAAAGTCATAGTGTATCCCTTCTCATCACAACACAAGTATGGAGATAAACTACGTGTAATTAACAAATAATGGACCCTGGCTTCATCAAGCCATAACCACTAGAACCCACTTTACCGGGCATGAGCCGGAGGGGAGAGGAACCCATTTCAAAGCGCCAAACTTTACCGGTCCTCAAGTCGGAGGGGAGATGAACCTGTTCACACTTTATCGGGTGCGAACCTGTGGGGAGAGGAACTCATGTCAAAGTGCAAAACTTTACCGGGTGCAAATCCGAAGTGAAGAGGAACCAATATCAATATGCACTTTCGTTCAACTCAACAATTGACACATTATTCCAAGTTTCACAAATTATTCAACAACATCAATACCATCCTCTACCGATGGCCAAGAACACAACCTAATAAACTATAGATACCAAGTGCATGAATTCAATTTCATCCTCTTGATTTATATTTTATTAACATTTATATGTTACATAACTTTCATCTTTCAACTCCAATTAATTCAACTTCCAATTCACACCGTTTTCAAAACTCACGATTAAAGTCTCTTTCATCACTACCATTAATTCTTTATGATTCAATTCAAAATATTCAAATTCGGTTCAACAAGCAGTAATTCGTCACAAATACAATTATTCACTTATTTTAAAGAAAAATTGTCAGCTCCTCTTACTTCTGATTTCACAAAAGTATATAAATGTTTTATTGATTTCCAAAATTTATTTTCCCTTCTCTCCAAACTCCTAATACCCACAACAAATCATCACATCTTTCTCATTAATTATCAAAACTCAACTAGTAATTTATTTTCATAATTCAACGCATATGTAATACAAATTAATCCCATCTCTCAAACAAATAAATAACCAAAGGATTTTGAGCTTTTCATGACAACCCTCATAAACGAGATTAACCAATCCACAAATCTTTCAATACACATAACATTTACCAATACACTTTTTATTTCTTCGAAATTCTAATTTTTTGACAATTATTACAACTTAACAATTATAAAATCATAAATAACAATTAACATAAATTAAATTCATGATGACTTTTTTTATTATCTTCTGTACCCATTTTCACATTTTTAATACACAATACCCCATATGGTTCAAATAAAATCAAATCACCAATTTTCTCCTCTTTTTCAAACCTATAAACAATTAATTAGGACTTTTTACTCTAATCCATTAAACTTGTTCCTCAAACATTACAATCTCATATATTCACAACGAAATACAAGATTTGACTCTAGATCATAAAATCCTAACCCTCATCACATGCTTTTCAAAAATACATAACTAATCAAGTTTTTAATGCAATAAAAACTACCACATGTCTATCTACAATGAGGTATTGAAAAGAAAAAAATAAATTCCTACCTCAAAAAGAGAAGACAAGAAAACTCTAAGAACCAACTTCATCGGAATTTGATCTCCACCGGTCAAAACGTAGACGCTCGTCATTTTTGTATGAGAAACTAGTATCAAAATCTCGCTTAATCTTTGTAGATCGAAGAAAATGTGAAATTTGGTGGTAGTTTAGAGAGAATGGAGGGAAAAGAGGAGTTAGAGAGAAAGAGAGAGTGATGAGAAATGGTCAAAAAGAAAGAGTGGGATCTAGTTTGAATGAAAAGAGCACAAAAATCGATATATGGATGCATAAAAACTGCTTGTGCGGATCAACTCAAGGGAAAATGGCTTTCTCGCGAAATCCGCTCGTACGGAATTCAAATTTCTGCTCATGCGGATTTGACTAGATAGCTTTTGTTGGGTGTAGACACCCTATTTTTTACTGCCCTTAAAGACTTGGGTGCCACCGATTGATCACCCAATGATGAATGCACATGCTTGTCAAATGCTTGATTTCCTTAGTAGAAAGCCTCGAATTTGAGCCTCATAAGCCTACAAGCCTTACATTATTTTTGGACCACAATAGCTTTTTTTCAAGCCTGTCCACCCAGAGGCCCACAAACCCACTAGTGGTCGGCCGACCACAAGTCAGTGTACGACCGTCCCCTTTAGTAGCCGTTCGGCATTTGTGTCAAAAAACCAGATCTTTTTGCTAGCTGTGCCAACTGTCTCCACAGGTGCATGCATTGCACTAGCTGTTTTTGTATGGATATTTCCGAGAGCCTAACATGTTTTTCTCTATATACTTGACCCCTCTCATAAAATTAGGTTAGAAAAATTTGGAGAAGGAAAATTCTTAGAAAATATTTCTCTCTCTGTACCTTGCAACTTATGCATACCTTACCTAGACTTCTTAAGAAAAATTTTGAGGTCTCTTTGCTCAGGTTCTTAAGCTTGCATCTTAGCTCTTGAGGGTGTGAAATTGGTGGTTTATAATTCAAAGGGTCACTCTTCTTTAAGAGGTACAACTCCAAGCTTCTTTTCCCTATTTATTCACCATCATTTATTTATGTTTTTGTACTGTTTTTCACCTGTGTTTATGAGCTAAAACTTGTGGTTTAAGGCCATTAAAGGTAGAGAGGTTGACCACCCTTCTTTGAACCTTGCTTCCTAGGCTTTTACCGTTGTGTTTCCTATCTTTTTATCAACTTTTTTTGAGCTTTTTACCATTGATTTTCAGAGGCTAAGACAAGTGGTTTTGAAGTCCAAAAAATGAAGGGGTTAGCTACCTCTCATTTGGCTTGTTTACTAGCTTAATTTCTTCATTATTTTAGTTTACTCTTTTAGCTTTTTGTACATTAATTTCAGTACTATTTTTAGGTGTTTTAGGACTGTTTTAAGTTGTTTATTTCGTTTATGCTTTGTATAGCATGCTTGTAGTAGACACCAACCTATTTGAGTTGATAACATTTACTTCATGCTTTTTATACTTGTGTTCACCTCTAATCGCCTCTACACTCCCCCTCTTTTCTTGGCATTTTATTGGTTTTGAGAGTTGTATCAAAATAAGTGTTGTTTAAGCCTAAGAGGTGACCTTGTGCTTAATTGTTTAATCTCTTTGGAGGTTCATTACCAACGGCATGATCTCTCTCTCATGCCTAAAACAACCCTCTGTTTGACACTCCTTTAGTGGACTTAATCTTTATTTTTGGACTCAATCGATTAATGAATGGAAAGGTAATTAAATGGAGTAATAAAATTGGGGCTAAATGAAGCAAGATAATAAAATTAACTTGGGTTCAATCGGACGTTAATTGAACTCATGGAGTCTTGAGTCATTTTATACTTGTTAGTGATGAAAATGGTTCGAGATTCCAAGGTCAACCACCTCCCTTGATCAAAGCCATGATAGGGAGAGGTTTTTGTGTGTCTTCATCATCATTTATTGAGATTATATCCCTTGGTCCATAAGTCATCATGCAATGAGTTTGTGTCGATTGATGGCTTGTGCATAAAGTCTACCTCTCTCATTTGATCTTTTAATGAGAATGAGAGACAGGGTGAACAGACATCTCTTGGAAACACTCTATTTCTGTTCTATTCCTTTTCTACCGTAGCAGGGCAATACCAACAATAGTGGCTGGCCGATCACCTCTTCTATACGGCCATCCATTTTTACTGGCCAGTTGGCCACATTTTGAAGCCAGGCAATGTTAATTTTCCTGTAAAACAGAGTAGAAGCAGTGGCAAAATAGAGGCATTTTCTGCTGACAGAACAGTTCTAGTAGCAAAACAGAGGCGTTTCCGGGAGGATGATCACATTAGCATGCAGGGTTCTTTAACCGCCCGCTTAGATATAATTAGTGTTAAATTAATTAGTGAGTTACTTCCCTAGAATTTTGTAATAGCTTAGTTAATTAATCTTGTGTTGTAATTAATTAGTTAATTTTAATCTGTGATAATTAGCTAGTGTAGTTAATTTATTTCATTTGGTTTGTAATGGTTAGTTAATTCATAGTAATTAGCTAGGACATTTATTCGGACCCTCCTGCGCGAGGGAAAATATGTAATAATGTGTGTATGTCTTTCAATCCCCATTTTGTTTCTCCCTTTTATTTCCTTGCTTATGATGAATAGTGCAGAACATCATGTTTACTTAGCATTTTCCATGATTTGTATCCACGTGTTTCGCATGTATAAGGTTCAGTTCATCATTCTAACAACATTGTCATTTATTACTTTCTTGAATACGTGTGCCACCGCATGCTATCAAAGTGATTCACATGACATATTAGACAATCGAACCTATTAGTTGCATTTTTGTATATGTTGCATTAGTCATTTGCATAGTTAGGATCATGCATTTTTCTAACCCTTTTATTTCTTTTGACTCATCTTGGAGTATTAGATGAGCACTTATCACTTTAGCATATCGTATGAGTGTGATTATTGCCATGTCAAGCATGATTACCATGAGGCTAAGTGCATAATTGATATAACTCTTGAATGCCTGTGGATGAGGCTAATTACTTGAATTGGAATAATTTGATGAATGTGCATATGAGATGACTTTTTCAAGTGGTACATATTCAAAACATATTCCAAACAAACATGAAATCAAAGAGTTCCAATTTTTCAAAATTAGTCTATACTTGTGTGTGTCACATAGTAAAAATAGCCTAATAATCGAAACAATAGCATATAATGTAAATAAGAATCATGTCATGATTAGTAGAGGCCAATCTTTGATCGGGTGAGTAGGGTGCTCAATTCATGACCTTTCCCTCTCGTACCTAAGTTCTCGAGCCGAAACGCTTTGGTGATGATGGATAAGTGGCATTTGGCACGAGTCTCGGGTTTTCTAAGTTTTCCAAAAATATTTAGGTGGCGACTTTGAAATCTGGCAAAGCAATCTATTTTTGACATTTTGATTCAAAATTAGTTTTTCAAAAGATTTGCCGGATTTGGACTTATTTGTGTTTATCTATTTTACATTGCACTTGTGAAATTAGATTCAGAACTACGGGAGTTCGAACTGTAGGGCTAGTCATATTCGAAAGGAGCACAGAAAACAAGCTACACTAGGTGCCTTCAAGCAAGCGTATCTCCTTCGTTCAGAAACGAAATATGGTCAAGTTTATGTCTAAATTGAAGCCCCAAAAATAATTTTTTCAACAGTTCTAGCCTCACATCAAGATTCAAAATGTGGAGAAAGAAAAAGGCAAACGAGTGAACACTATTTAAAACAAATATTTGAATCTGGGATTCTTGGTCTAATCTTGCCCAACTAACAAGTTTACTTATCAATCAAAACTCCAAACAATGAAGAGTGGGTCCCTATTATAATAATTAAAAGATCAAATGCAACCCATAACTTCTCAAAAGTCCCAAAAAAAATTTTAAAAAAATTGTAAGTATAAGGTAATGGTTACCATTTAACATAAACAAGTCGGATTTAAGACTCGGGACTCTACAAGTGACATCTAACAATTATTTTTTATATTACTTTTGTCACAACAATGTCCAAGGTTTTGGCTCAAATTCTTTTCAAATATATGGTGTTTTTTTTTTTAATAATAATTTTACACATATCAAGTAATTATTGAGACCCATTTTGGTAATTTTGATTTTTTTGACTTTTTTAACTTTTTTCTTTTGGTTACATCACTTCTCTATTTTTTTTTTTTTACATATTTTTTCAAAATAAGTTAAAAAAATTAAAAAACTAATTTTTAATTTACTTCCCAAAACAATCTTGTATATAAATTTTGGAATGACCTCAAGAGAGAGTGACGAAGGAAACATAAGCACAACATCTAGAAGTGTAAAAATGGCCCACAGCCCATGGGCGGCCTTAAACCTGCCCACGGCCCAGGGTGGGCCGGGCCTGATTAGGCTCGAGACCTAGCCCAGCTAGGGACCCTGTGTTTGGGCCATCATTTTGAAGCCCGACCCATCTGCTCAAGGCTCACTCAAAGCTCAGACCGAGGCCCGACCCGCCTAGCCTAGCCAACCCGAGGCTTAGTGTCATTTTTGATAGAAAAGAAAAAAATATTCAAGCCATGCCTAAGCCCAGCCTGCCAGTCCCCCCAAGGCCCAAATATCCCCTAGGCCTAGGCCTAACTTTCTAGCCTGTGGGCCGGCCTGATCTAAATCTTGACGGGAGCCCGTGAGACCAGACATGGGCTGGCCCGAGCCCTGGTCTGGATGGGCTGGGTCGGGTCAACCAAGCCAAATTTACACCCCTAAACATCCAGCAAAATTGATCATGAGAAACCTAACCAAGAGTGTGGTAACCTGCAGGTTTTAAAAGCTTTTTGACTTTTAATTTTTTTAATTTGATTAAAAAAATTTCGTTTAGGTTAAATTTTAGATTCTTTATATATATATATATAATTTTAAGAGAGAAAAAAAAATGATTATGATTTAAATGTTTTAACTTATTTTATCTTTTTGTAAATTAAATTAATCCAATCATCTTTCCAAACAAGAACTAAGGCTATTGGGAAAATTGCAAATAAATAAGTGACGGAATTTTAAAATAATTATACTACATGTGAAACTTGTTTATTTATTTATTTACTTTTTATTATTTTTTTTATGCACGTGTATTAAATACAAGAAAAACTTGCATCACACATATATAAAAGACTTACGCCACCAAAAAAATATATGATTATATTTGGTTTATTTTCAAAAACTTATTTCAGAAACTTTTTTTAAAAAATAAAAAATTAAATTCATGAAACAAAATCAAAATCACTTAATATTCTTAAATAATTTTATTTTTTGAAAGGCAGAAATAATTTTTAAAAATTCAAAATATATTTTTGTATTGTACAACTGGATTGTAATTTCTCCAAGGCTATTCCTATTCCTATTCCATAAATTGTGAATTTTAACATTTACTTCCATCATCCATTTATACGTTCATATAAATCCCACACTTGAGTTTGTGTAAACTGTTACGTTTGTTTTTTTTTTTTTTTTCCCTTAAAATATTCCTACACATAATTCCTTGCAATTTTTTACCTCATATAATTATTCAGATCAAATTTTAGTAAAACTTTTTGAATTCTTTTAGTTTTAATAACACACCTATCAAGTATTCATCCAGTATTTAATTTTATGTACATGTGTACTTTTATAGTACTTGTGTATGTATGTAAATATCATGATCTAGGTTTTATTTTCAACTCATGACATCTTTCATAGTTCAATATTTGTATGATTCAAGAATTACTACTCTCAATCAAAAAATAAATAAATAAAAAATTACTACTCACATATTCATGCTTTATTTTTGTTGTTGTCAAATAGTTAATTAGTTCTGCGTCATTGCAGACAGCTCACCAGCTCCTTAATTATAATTGGCCCTGGCGACTCTAAAAAATAATTTTAGCGGGTTCAGTCATTATATTAAACTCATAACGAAATTGTTACACTGCATTTGTAATGGAACTATATAAGATTACTATCGCACCAAACTACCAAAACTACTTAGTTGAATGCCATAATGATACTAGTTAGCAAGTATGAAATTGTTATACATTTTTTTTATAAAAATATTTATTGGAAATAATATATAAATATTTTAAATTGTGTTCATCAATGTCCTAAGGATACACTAGGAAAAAAAAAAATAGTAGCATTCAAGAACAAAATATCATTATGCATGATATATTTAGTTTGATCCATATCTATTTTAATTTTTCCCTTTACCCAATTCATGCAAAGCTATCTATAAAAAAATAAGCTACAAATATGATTTTCATACTGAAAGCACATTAAGAATAATGTGTCAATGATATTTTTAAAATTATAAAGACAATGGTAGCTGTTTTGATAAAATCAAATAAAATAAAAGGATTACAAGAAACCCCATAATTTTATATACAAATTCTAACTAATTTGACTAATAACTAAAATAAAATTAAATATATGCCTATTTTTCCATCACCAAGACAATATCCATTAAACCAAAACTAAAAATGATATACAAATAGAATTTTGAACATTATTTTTTATTAACATTGTTAGGGATACTACACATTTATTAATAATTTTTAGGAGTGAGCATGGTCCGGTTTAGTTTGGATTGGGATAAACTAAGACCAATCCGTTATTTATGGTTCCAAAAAAATTAGAACCAAACCAATCTATTTAAATAACGGAACTTGAAAAATCTAGAAATCCCCTAGATGTTGATTTGTGATTATGTATCAATTTTAAATAGTATATAACAATTCCAATCAAACAATCAAGACAAATCGACACAACGATTTTACGTGGAAAAATCACAATTGGACACCTCCAATTGTGATAAAAAAAAAACACGGGCAAAAGCCACAAAACAATCTACTAAAAAGACATAAAGGAATTACACATGGTATACTCTCAATTATCTAGCGAATCTACGCCCGAATTGAACCAACTCCTATGTGCCTCTTCCAACCCTGTCTTCACCTCAGAATTGTCTTGACGATGAGCCACTCCAGAATCTACCAAAGCTTCAGGCTCAATTCTTCAGAATCCACCGAAGAACAACTCTCTCTTTTGTGTAGAACAAACAAATAATCCTTTGATGCATACTCCTTAAACCATGAGTTGAATACTCAATCAAAACATCAAAGAAAACTGGCAAAATAGCCCCAGATATAAACCCTAGAACACAATAAGAAGATATGGAGAAGTAATCCTAGATTTGGACTGAAACACGTACTTATAGAAAACTGTCCCGCAATCTCTGCTCGAGCGTCAAAATGGCCGCTCGAGCAGACCTACGCTTGAGCACGGAAAGCTCCGTTCGAGCGGGAAAAAAACAACATCCAGTATTTTTCAGTTTAATAAACTTCGAACTCGGCATTCTCCGGCGGGGAATGTCTCCTCCAGCGGACAAGCAACTTCGAAGGCAATTTTCCATTTTGCTTGGGCCGCCGCCTCGACCTGTAAGGCGCCGCCTCGACCTCATGGAAAGGGCAAATTTTGATCCTTGTCATAATCAGCGAAGTGGCAATCTTGAAAGAATTAACATCACAAAACTTCTCTGCAAGACACAATTCGTGTTGGATTCGCATCTAAACACTCATAGCCTCACTGAGATAAAAAGTGCGAAAACAGATACAACTTAAAGGAGTTTTTTCAAACGAGGTTGCCAAGAATAAAAACCTAACAATCTCCCCCTTTGGCAATGCCGTGACAAAACACACCTAACAAATAAAATCCTAATGACCCCAACCCATTACAGCCAACAAAAGCCAACTTCTTTCTCAAGGTCATGATCTACAAAATAGTTATTAATGCCACAATCTCCAAAACAACTATTAGTCTCACAAGAGTATATGAAAAAGCAATAAACATATAGTTAGACTATCTTGAAGCATTTAAAGCATTAGATAGAAAACATGAATAGATGCGACTTGGAGATTTTAAGAACATGTAGCATGAAAACTTGAAAACTAAGACATGCACCCGACACATGACATGAATACATAAAATCCTAAGACACTTGAAAAACAACCTTCTTCCCCTTTTTGTCACGAATTTACAAAGGAAGCTCAAACAACAAAAGTAAGACCATAAACCACACCAGCAATGACATGATAACGATTAACGGAACTCCCCCTCACTAAAAGCAACCACAAACATTGAAAACAGTGAATAAGAAGAAAACGACAAAAATAATATGGTGGAGCAAGTAAAGAATTTCAGAGTTGTACCTTAAAACACACAAGATTATCCAAGAAGCATAATTACTAGAAAACATAATATGCACAGCCTGTAGAAGATTCCTTATGAAAGAAAGTGATGCATTATGTGAAAAGTATAGATCCCATGAGAAAAGTATGTGTGTGACTCTTAGAGTTCGACAAACATGAGATTCAAATCCTAGTAGTGATCTGATAGCTGGACCTCGGTATGAGAACCTAGGCACAACAAAGAAAAGTCAAACCATTAGGAATCAAGGGGTATTTGGTGAGTAAAAATGGAGGCTCCCCCCCCCCCAATCAATGAATCCTTTATTTTTTTTTCTTCTTTTTTTTTTTTTACATATTTTTCTTTTCTTTCTTTTGCACATTTTTTTTCTTTTTCTTTTTCTTATTCTTTTGCACACTCATTGGTGGCTGACACGCTCAAGAGTATGGAAACTGAACCAGAGAAGCATGGATATAATAAGGATAGCCTGGTAGATGACTCTGAGGTAGCCTTTTCCTCATGGCTGGACTCCAAAGAACAAAGGGGAAAGCCGTGGAGATGCAAAAAGATGGAAGGTGGTTAAGAGACTCAACATCACCCAAGATATGCTAGTATTGGTGAATTCCCCTAAAAAACAAAAGATACCATGCCAGAAGTCCATAAAAAAAATCACTAAGGTGGAAGACTCCAATATTTACTAATCCAAGAGTGTGTACAGAATGAGACATACTAAACAAAAAACACATACTCCAAAATGAGTAATGACCATAAAAAGCACACACATATTAACATGTAATGGATATTCTTATCAATTCCAATATGCACCAAGGACCACTCAAAAATTTCAAGCTTACAAGACCATACTAAGAAAATCTTTTTGGTTTTTTTTTTTTTTTTTCAAAAATAAAGCAAGACAAAAAAAATGAACAAGCACATATTTTTTTTTTCTTTTTTTGAAACAAAGCAAGACAGAAAACAAACATGCACACATTAATTGACTCAAAAGGAAAAAAACACTCAGAAACCTAAAAACTAACAAGAATATACAAATTAACACAAGTCAAGTTTTCGCACCCAAACCGCTTTAGTATGAAGAAAGTTTTGAGCATTGCGGTTCTTGGGTGGTGTCTTGACGTTGTGGTTCCCTTCCCCTTCAATGGGAACCTGTCTCGACGTGGTTTCCCACTTCCTATTCCTAGGTCTAGGCAAATGAAAACTTGCTCCATGTTTGGTCTCAAGTACATCAAAATAACAAGGTATATTACGACCCTTAACCTTATTACAACCAATGGAGTGTCTCCTATCCCTCGAGATGTTGGAATTTCTTCCATCTCTATGAGACACTTTCCCATGCAACTTATAACAATAAGGGCGAATATGACCATGCATACCACAATGATGACAAATAAACACAGGGTGTACCTTCTTTTCTTTGACCTTACCAACTTTAGGAAGATTGAGAAGTCTTTCCTTATGTTGAATTTTTTGTTCTCCCTCTCCTTGAGTTCTTGTATCATGAGATGTAGATGCACTCTGTTTTTGCTCTTTGTTATTACCAAAGCCAATGCCACTCTTGTTAAAACAAATCTGTTGAAAACCAATGATATTGTCCAAAGTCTTTGATCCTTTGTTCCAAAGACCAATGGTTGCCATAGCACACTTGAGCTCTTCCTCTTTCTTGATCATTAGTTCTTCCAAAGCAACTTGAGACATCTCGAGAGTTTCAATCTTTTCTTCATATGTAGCATAGATTTGTTGTAGTTCATTCCTCCCTGTCTCACAAGTCAAGAGTTTTGCACACAAAGCTTGTCGATCATTAGCTATCTTGATGGCATCAATCTTAGCCTCGGAAATCTCCTCCTTAAGTTTGACATTCTCACTTTCACATGCTTTGAGTTTCATAGTGAGTTTGTCATTCAATTTGGATAAGTTAAGAGATTCCTTATACAATTTTTCGTAAGCTTGCTCAAGCTCTTCATCATCACTCTCCGAGGATTCATCATCGGTGGAATTCTCAACCAACCTCTTTGAATACTCTATTCGTCCTTCAGTTTCGGAAGCCACTACGAAAGTAAGGAATTGTTTATGTCCCTTTTCGCCTTGATCTTCATTGTCACTTTCATCTTTATCAGATTCTGATTCATCATCCTAAGTGATAGCGAGGGCTTTCTTCTTCCTCAAATGAGTGGGGCATTCTGAAGCAAAGTGGCCAAATCCTTGGCATTCATAGTATTGGACTCTTTCAGATTTCCCTTGTATCTTTCCTTTCTCCTTCTTGGCTATAGAATTAATTTTGAGTTTATCTTTGCCTTTAGATTTATGAGAATGAGCAGATTCCAAAAGTTTAGGATTCTTTTTCAGAAAAGATTTTTTAAATTGTTTTACAAAAGCATCCGTAATCTTGGAATCTATCTCACAATTCTCATCAGAATCCTCTCCAACTCTATGAGCATTACTGAAAGCAATATCTTTTTGTTTCTTTTTGAAATTCCTATGTGCCTCATAAGTTTGGAGATTTCCAACCAAGTGATCCAGCTTAAGGTTGTCAACATCTTGAGCCTCCTCAATAGCCGTAACTTTTGGTTGGAACCGATCTGGCAAGGATCTCAAAAATTTTCCCACAACTTTGGATTCTGGTATTTTTTCACCTAACTTGAAGCTGGAATTTACAATGTCACTCAACTTCACATAAAATTCATCAAAGGTCTCACTATCTTTCATTGAAAGGTTTTCGAAAATAGATGTGAGCCTTTGAAGTTTTGAGCGTTTCACAGAAGGAGTGCCCTCATGAATAGTTTGTAAGATATCCCAAGCCTCTTTTGCAACTTCACAATTACAAATACGACTAAACTCTTCATGTGTGACAACGCAAAAGAGAGAATTGATAGCTTTACTATTCCAGCTACTATTTTGGTAATCAATTGTATCCCACTTATCAATTGGTTTGGGAAAAGTTACTCCATCAACGGTAATCGTCGGTTCAGTCCACCCATACATGACAGATTGCCAAACTTTTTCATCAATAGATTTTAAAAACGATCTCATCCGAGCTTTCCAAAACGAATAATTGGATTCGTTAAGTAGGAGTGGTCGAACCATTGAATTTCCCTCACGAATTGAATCTATTATCACAAATCAAACAAGATCTCGTTCTAATAGAATTTTTTTTTTTTATAACAAAAATAGAACGACCCACTTTGATACCAATTGAAAAATCTAGAAATCCCCTAGATGTTGATTTGTGATTATGTATCAATTTTACGTAGTATATAACAATTCCAATCAAACAATCAAGACAAATCGACACAACGATTTTACGTGGAAAAACCACAATTGGACACCTCCAATTGTGATAAAAAAACCACGGGAAAAAGCCACAAAATAATCCAGTAAAAAGACATAAAGGAATTACACAAGTATACTCTCAATTACCTAGCGAATCCACGCCCGAATTGAACCAACCCCTATGTGCCTCTTCCAACCCTGTCTTCACCTCAGAATTGGTCTTGACGATGAGCCACTCTAAAATCCACCAAAGCTTTAGGCTCAATTCTTTAGAATCCACCGAAGAACAACTCCCTCTTTTGTGTAGAACAAACAAATAATCCTTTGATGTATACTCCTTAAACCATGAGTTGAATACTCAATCAAAACATCAAAGAAAACTAGCAAAATAGCGCCAGATATAAACCCTAGAACATAAGAAGAAGATCTAAAGAAGTAATCCTAGATTTGGACTGAAACACGTATTAATAGAAAACTGTCTCGCGATCTCCGCTCGAGAGTCAAAATGGCCGCTCGAGCGGACCTACACTCGAGCGCGGAAAGTTTCGCTCGAGTGAGAAAAAACAACATCCAGTATTTTTGCAAGCGAATAAACTTCTGGAACTTAGCATTCTCCGCTCGAGCGGGGGAATGTCCGCTCGAGCGGACAAGCAACTTTGAAGGCAATTTTCCATTTTGCTTCGGGGGCGTTGCCCCAGACCCGCCAAGGGACGCTGCCCCTCGACCCCCGCGAGCTGACCGGGTAGCTTGATCCCTATCATAATCAGCGAAGTGGCAATCTTGAAAGAATTAATATCACAAAACTTCTCTGCAAGGCACAATTCGGGTTGGATTCGCATCTAAACACTCATAGCCTCATTGAGATAAAAAGTGCGAAAACAAATACAACTTAAAGGAGTTTTGTCAAACGGGGTTGCCAAGAATAAAAACCTAACAGAATCAATCCAAATCAATCCATTAAACACGGTTTGGCTCAGTTTGGAATCACGATTTTACATAATATGTTCACAAGAAAAATCATATAGCACTTTCAAAAAAACATAAAACCCCCATCAAACATAATATCAAAGTTTATGTTGGCCATATATTTTGTATTAGCCAATCGTAGTCTGATATGTGGTCCATCAGGGGTAATTTGAGGAATTAGTGAAGGTCTACAATCATCAGAGGACACAAGGCAAATTATATCAATGGCAATGGATCTGCGAAATACTGGAACGATCAAAAGGAGCACGGTGACGTGGCTAAACAATTCTTAGATGTTTAAATTCAAATTCAGGAAGGAAGTCCGACTGTAAGAAGTGACTTAGTGGAGGCAAATTGCTTGAAGCGATGTTTGATATTCATGGAGGTTACTTCGTCAGTTATCAGCCACTTCGACAGTTACCAACCACATCGATGGTTGTCACCAGAGCATATAAATGGAGGAGAAGGCTGATAGTGAAAAGATCCGAAAGCAGATCTAGAAACCAATCTATTTTACTTTACATTTTTTCCAGTTCTTTGCTTTAAGCCAAAGCGCAGTAGAAATAATCCAATGTAGTATATGAATCTTAACATAGTTATAAGGTGAACGTATATGCAATGCTCGTGCCAAAACATTTTATATCTCTTTCAAGCCATGCAATGCTAGGTGCATATCACAATTCATAAAACATTTCCTTTTTAATAAAAAACAGGACTGTGAATACAACTTTGTGAATCTCTGGGTACGTGTCTGCAAGTAGACTATACAAGTACCGATATTAACCGGAAGGCTTGACACCTATCTGAGCGGGTTTCTAGTCTTTTGCTAAGGACACACAAGCCAATTTAACATTGTAATCACAACCCCTACCCAAATTCACTAAGTATCACCATTTTTTCTCAAAAACAATATACATTTTCAATGTGATGATATGGACAATGCCCAATGTAAATGGATGAGAAAATAGTTTCAATTCACTTAGTCCTCATGCAATTTTTACAACAATCATAGATCTCTTCCACCAATAGCCCAAAGTAGATATCTCTAAACAGATAAATAAATTCTATAAAGATAAACTTTCCAAATTTCAAGATGTGAGTGGTAATACATACTCAACTCCACGATCCTCATCAACATCAACCCAAATTCACAATTTCAACATCAACTCCATTTATTAAAACAAAGTAAAGATTTAAGATTCCTAGGGCCAAAAACCCTCTTTTCTTTATAAACCATCTTTTCATCATATCTCAACAATAAATATCTATCCACAATCATTTACGACAAACCATTTGAAAGCCTCTCTTTTTGTTATCAAGCCAAACCCCTAGCTGTTCAAAAATTTAGTTTTTCACAACGTTGTTTTATAAAAATAAATAACTAAGTTAAAAATCATAGAGAAGTGTGGATAAATCCCTACCTCAAGTGTAAAGGTAAAAGAGGACAACTCGGGGAAAACTCTACGTTGATGAAACAACAAACCTCTTGGATCAAAAGAAAGCCTATGAGACGATCTACAATCTATTTCAAAGGACCAAGGTACCTCTAGGTGAGTAGATTTGAAGACCTAAGTGAGAAAAGTTGAGTTTTGAGAGAAAAAGAGAGAAGTCACGGGTAAGGAGGGAAAAAGAGAAACAACTAATGAGAGAAAAGTGCTTTTAGGTCTATTTATAGTGACTAAGTATTAATAGAATAATAGCTCTAAAGTCAAATGAAAAAAACAAGTCAAAATCTCCAAAAAGTAGGGCCCAAAACGACTTAAAGATTTGGAAATGACTCGCAGGGGTCGACCCTCGAGACTGTAATGTCGACCCTCAAGAAAAAAATACTGAGACCCAAATGTTGGTTGCAGACAAGGGTCAACGCTAGGAACCCGTGATGTTGACCCTATGTTTCAGTATTGATTTCCAAGATTAAGTAGCAAGACAGTGTCCACACCACCCAGATTGGCGTCAACCCCAGAGGCCAACAACAGGACAAGTGTTGACATCACCAAGACTGGTGTGGACCCCAAATTTTAGTAGTCCCACCAAGAACACAGCAACAAGGCGGTGTCGACACCACCAAGAATGGTGCCGACCCTTGAAGCCAAAACCAAACAGGAAGAGAGAGATGAACAACCGTTGCAGATATGGTTTCTTGGATTCAAAAGCAATGAATGGGTCGAGTCCAAGCCCAGATCATTACAAACTCTCCTCAACGAATTTCGTCCCCGAAATTTTAAATCAACAACATTACCATATTTAAACCAAATTACATCAATGATAACAATTCAATTTCATCACCGTGACCCATTCACCAGCCATTCATTCTCATCACCATGATAAACACGTGCCCATTACTAAATATACAATTCACATTTCCAAAAATATACAATGTTTATATTACATTAACATGACAAGATTTTTAAACATCGACAAAAAGATCCGGATACTTCTCACAGACTTCCGCCTCATGTTCCCAAGTTGCTTCCTTAACCCCGTGATGTCTCCACGACACCTTTACTAAAGGAATTGTCTTGCCACACAAGACATGGTCTCGAGTACCTAAAACTCTAACTGGTCTCTCCTCATACGAGGCATCCTCATCTACCTCTAACTCGGTCCAATTCAGCATGTGTGATGGATCCGACTTGTACTTTCGAAGCATATAGATATGAAACACGTCATGAATCTCGAAAAGCTGTGGCGGCAAGGCTAAACGATAAACTACCTCCCTGATTCACTCTAGGATCTCAAAAGGCCCAATAAACCTATGAGACAACTTTTCATTCTTCCCAAACCTTGTCTAGGTGATATCTTCAAAAATACGTAATCCCCTACCTTAAAGGATATCGGTCTCTTGCTACAGTCGGCATAGCTCTTCTAATGGCTCTAAGCCGTGACCAACCTCTTACAAATAAGCGCAACCTTCTCCATCGTTTCCCAGACTAACTCATGTCTTAACATGGGTGCATCACCCACCTCGGTCCAATACACAGGTGATCTACAAGGTCGGCCATACCAGGCCTCAAACGATGCCATGCCAATACTCGATTGAAAGCTATTTTCATAGGCAAACTCTACTATAGGAAAATATCTCTCCCACGACCCCTTAAAGTCAAGAACATAACCCCGAAGCATATCCTCTAAGATTTGGATGGTACGCTTTGACTGCTTGTTAGTTTGAGGATAATAGGCGATACTAAAGTTCAACTTAGTGCCCAAGGCGTTCTACAGGATTTGCCACAATTGGACCGAGGGTCTCTATCTGAAATAATAGTCACAGGGACCCCTTGAAGTCAAATAATGTCCCTAATATAAAGGTCAGCAAGATAATCTACCAAGTCACTCGTGTACATAGGTACAAAGTGCACTGACTTAGTCAACCAATCAACTATCACCCAAATGACTTCATTATCCCGTTGAGTCCTCAGAAGACCCACAACAAAATCCATCGTAATATCCTCGCACTTTCACTAGGCTATAGGTAAGGGTTGTAACAAACCCGTTGGTCTTTGATGTTCAGCCTTTACTTGTTGACAAATGAGGCACCTCAATACAAACACGGGTATATCCTTCTTTATCCCCTTCCTCCAAAACTAGCAACTAAGGTCATGATACATCTTTGTGCCTCAAGGATGCATCACAAGGCGTGAGTGGCGAAACTCTCTGAGTACCTTCTCTCGACAAGACTCCAACACAAAAAGACGGTCAAGGTATCTAACACTTGAGTCAGAATACACGTTCAAGCCCTTCTCTACCTTCCCGCTAGATATCTTCTCCCAAAGGGTTTTTACCTCATAATCACCCCATTGTGCTTCTATAATCCGAATCACAATTGTAGGTTGTGCAACTACAGTAAACAAAGTAGCCGACTCAACGAACTCACCTAGATACAAGTCAAACTCACTAATGGCACCCAACATCTCCCATTCCTGAATGGCAATGCTAGCTATATTGCTAAAGGATTTTCTACTCAAGGGATCGGAAACTGTAGCTTGCTTTTCGTGTTCCTTTCGGATACGATTAGCCCTACAGTTCAGACTTCCGTGGTTCTAAATTTGATTTCACAAGTGCAATGTGAACTAGATAAACACAAATGGGTCCAAATCTGGCAAATATTTTGAAAATTTGATTTTGAATAAAAAAAATGCCAAAAATGGACCGCTTTGCCAAATTTCAGAGTTGCCACCTAAATATTTTTGAAAAATTTAGGAAACCCGTGACTCGTGCCAAAGGCCATTAGTCTGTCATCACCAAAGTGTCTCGGCTTAGGAACTTAGGTATGAGAGGGGAAAGTTATGAATTGAGCACTCCACTCACCCGATCAAAGATCGGCCTTTACTAATCATGACGTGATTTATATTTACATTACATGCTCTTGTTCCTGTTATTAGGCTAATTTTACTAGGTGATGCACACAAGTATAGACTAATTCACAAAATTTTGGAATGCTTTGATTTTATGTTTGTTTTGAAAAAGTGTTTTGAATACATGTCACTTGACAAAGCGAGCTCATATTTACATTTAATCAAATTATTCCAACTAAGTAAAAGGCCTTCATCCACCAGCATTCAAACATGTATATCACTTAAGCACTTAGCCTCATGGAATATGCTATATATGGCAACACAAACACACAATGCAATATGCTAAAACAAGAAATGCTCACCTAGTACACCAAGGCAAGCCAAATAAAGCAAAATAATTAGAAGAAATGCATGCTCGTAAACAACGCAATATGACTAATGCAACACACACATTACGCAAATAATAAGCTCAACTACTATCATGGCATGTGATTCAATTCAAGGCATATGATAAACCACATATTCAATTAAGGAAGTTGAAATTGACATTTGATTAGTATGATGAGCCAAACCTTATGCATGCAAGACAAATGGATGCAAGTTATGGAAAATGATATGTAAATATGATGCTACCAATATAAGCGGGTAAATAAAAGGGAGAAAGAAATGGGGGTTGGAAGACATACACAATTATTACATATCTCACTCCCGTGCGAGAGGGTCCGAATGTCCAAACGTCCAAATTAATTACTAGCGATTACAACACCGAATGAATGCTAAACAAATAACTAGCTATCTAATTTATTACAACAAGACATTATGACAATAATAATTACAACAATAACATGAAAAGTAATTACAACATTATTATGAACAATAATTATAACAATAATAATAAAACAAAAGAAGATGCATAAGGATCATATGCACGTCAATGAAGGCCATTTGCAGAAATTGCTCTGTTTGCCCTCTATGCAATGGCTCTGTTTTTACCCTCAGCCATTGCCTTCTGTTTCTGTCAAAAGGATTCTATTTACCAAACATTGGAGCCTAGCCATCCCCCTAATGAGGCCCGATCGGGTCCAATAAAATCCGGTCGTGCCCTATTTTCATGCAAAAAAATATTTTTGTGCTTTGAGGTGAAAACAATGCAGACAGAGCCATTTTAAGCCCTATTTATCCCTTCTGCTCTTCTTTGTCATAGGGAAACTCAAGAGAATAATGGATTCGGTTCCGAAACCATCAATCGAAGCAAGTTGAATGCTTGATGATTTCAAGCACATTTGAACAAAAACTTAATAAATGTAATGAAAGACAACCATTTCTTCCTCCTACCATGAGGTTAGCTCAAAGAGGGAGGTAGACACGCCTCAAAATTCATCAAAATATCATGAATTAATATATGATGAATCTTGACGCGATGGACTCGACATAACGCCCGACCGAATCCAACTAATTTTATTCATCTTCTTTATTTCGGTTTCATTGATTTTAAGCCAATCGTATTAGTCATTTTTTATTTACCTTTCCATTCCTTAACCATTTTGTCCTAACGTGATATTTAAGTCCACTAAATGAAGAGAAATGTCAAACGAGAAGTGATCCTTAGCATGAAAGAGAGACTATGCCTTGATGATGCACCTCCAAAGAGATTAAGCCATTGAGAATAGGAGGTCTCTTTCTCATGCCTTAAATAACAATCAATCGCTTGAAACGACTCTCAAATAAAGAAAACCAAGAAAGGAGGGAGAGCGTAGAAATCATTATGGGAAGTTAATTATTACCAAAAATGGAACTCTTTACATAGAAACTAAGTAAAGAAAGCTATCAACTCGAATGACTCGATGTCTAAGGCCTAAACAACTGAAGCCATGAGGACTTACAACACAACAAGCAAAGTATTCAAAGCATAAACTAATTAAATGAATTAAAATAGCCCTAAACAGTCCCCAAAACATAAAAACCACAGCTAAAAGCATGTTTAAAAAAGTACAAAACATAGCCAAAAACAAAGAGATACAAAATTAGTAAACAAGACCAAGAAGGGGTGGCTAACCCCTCCACTTTTTGGACTTCTAAACCATTTTTTTTAGCCCTTTTAAACTCTGAAAATCAATTTGGAAGCCAAGAAAATAGTGATAAAACAAAGGGAATGAGCCACGAAATAAGGTGCAAGAAATGGTGTTAAACCTCTCTACCTTTAGTAGCTCTTGAACCCCAAGTTCTAACGCTTAGAATGGATCCAAAACAGCACAAAAACACAAGAAATAGATAGAGAGATTGTAATGAAAGCAAGGAAAAGGTTGACAAACTTATACCTCTTGAAGTGAGTAAGCTTTGGTTGTAAACCAAACTTGATCCTAGCACACTCTCAAGGTTGAATTATGATTCTCAAGGCTCAACCAAGGCTCCAAGGTTTAGCTCTAAGGGTGTATATGATGTATAGATATGGTTCAAGGATGAAACAATATCACAAAGCTAGCTTGCAAAGGAAGAAGGAGCTCTCAAAGGTGTGTTTGGGTCTTTGAAAATTTTCTAACTGTTAAAACAGAGATATATGCTGGTATTTATAGAATTTGAGCCAAATAGGTCACAAATATCTTAAAAAATAGGTAAGTGGCGGATTCCTACCTAGAACAGTATTTCTTGCCCAAAAGGCACGGCCGTTCCCTGTTCCTTCGTTTCAGGCTCAGTGTAGGTTAGCACAATGCTAAAAGATGGATTTCTGTGGTATAGAGGTATGAAAACAGCATGGGTATGGAATGTTGAGATTTTTTAGAGCTAAAAATTGGATTCCTTCATTAAGAATTCGAACCATTGACAATGTAACTTTCATCATCGAGTGCTCAGAATAAAGTGCCCAAGTCTTGCGGGCAGTCAAAAATGGGGTGTCTATAATTGCCCTTCTTTGAGAAATCTTAAAGTCATGACATGACGTGAGTGAATATCAAAGCCCAAAGATGACCCATTTGACGAGGCCGTAAGACTTGGGCCAACAAACAAATAGAAATACAATTGGTTGAACTAGAGGGTTGCCTACGTATTCCTTTGCAAGGAATCAAACCTGTGTAGTTCAAGGGTAGAATACACAATGATATATAAAACGCGATGCATTTTGAAAGTTGGACTCACACGCTGCGTAAAGCTGGCTACTTGTAGCAGGCCCGTGAGGGAACTCCCGGGTTACAGTTCGGACTCCCCATTTTTGTTTGTTGCAGTTCGTAATTTGAACCAAAGAGTCCAACTCTGGCAAATCGTTTTGAGAAAAACAGATTTTGAAAAGAAGTGCCAAACATGGACTGCTTTGCCAGATACAGAGTCGCCACCTAAATATTTTTTTAAAATGGGAAATTTAGGAAACCCTGACTCAGTGCCGAAGGCCACGTGTCCGTCATCACCAAAGTTGTCTTGGCTCGGGAGCTTGGGTACGATCGGGGAAGGTTAGCTATGAGCACCCCCTTTCGCCCGGTCCGAAGACCGGCCTCTACTAACCATGATATCCGATTTTGAAAACGTTATGTGTTCTTATTCCGGTTATTAGCCTAGAATTACTATGTTATGCGCACAGCAAACAAGTATAGACTAGATTGCCTAATTTGGAAATAAGCATTGCATATCCGTTTGTTTTGAAAGTATTTTGGGAATTTGCTACTCGCAAGTAGGCTAAAACACGGATTTCAACGAGTTTTTCCAACTCAAACAATCCAACCTTCACCGACAGGCATTCAAACAGTTTATCTCATATAAGCACTTAGCCACATAGTAAGCATACAGTCATGGCAACATTCACACGCATGCGATATGCTAAAGCATAAATACTTACATCGTACTCCGTGCTGAAATAATGAGCTAGTTAGCAAAAATGCGTGCCCTAGTTCATGTTAAGTGGCTAATGCAACACATACAGAGATGCAGTTTAGGATAGGCTCGGCTAACCCTAAACATGGCATGTGAAATGCAATCATTAGGTGCACGTATTCAAGTTAGATTTGAAGATACAATGCGGTTTGTATGATGTACTGAGCCCGGTGCATGTAAGACAAATGTATGGATACACACATGCATTACACAAGGTATGCTAAAATAAATGTGCCCTAATCTACCATCGTAAGCGGGTAAATAAAAGGGAAGAAAGAAGTGGGGGTTGGAAGACATGCACCACTCACACACGCTTATTATAGATTTGCCCTCGCCCGGAGGGACCAAAAGAATATACAAATTAATTAACCACGCAAGCTAATTAAATATTACAGATCAATTAAATTAACAAATTAATTAATCAATCTGACTAAAACAGTAAACCCCTCGGGAAGCGGGTCAGATGCAACGCATGCTCGGGACTTGCTCGAAATCGCACTGCCATGCATAGTCTGCCTCTGTTTTCCCTACTTTGCTCCTCTGAAGACTGCCAAAGTCTCAGGAATGCCTCTCAGGATACTGGGGGATCCCACCGGCTAAGTAGAATGACCATCGGCACTAGGATGTGTCCATCGGCACAAAATGAACCCATCGGCTGATGAGTTACTGCCGGCCAGCACAAAATGTTGCCGGTCAGCAAACAATATCTGCAGAACCTGCAACTCACAGCAGCAGAGGGCAAAACTTGCATCGTAATACAATTCAAGTAATGTATGCACCAATCAGGCCCCCTATCATGTTTGTGACTCAAAGGGGCATGTGTCTCGATTCTCAGACCACCAATCACGCATTTCCATGCATGATGGCCCAAAGAATCAAGTGTGCACTTTCATGTCAAATGAGATGCAAACCAATCAAACAAAACAAGGCCCAATTCCTATCACCAAATCAAGGAACAAGGTATGCATGCAAGATGCAATGCATCCTAGGCATATTAGCTAACATGCAACATGATCGTGAGGGCAAGCATGCAAGCATGAACATGGACAATGTACAAGCATGTAAGGTAGGCATGCAACCAAGCAAATGATGGTCTTAAACATGAATTAGGCAGCCTCAAACAAGCCTAAAATAGTGGCCAAAATGCCCAAAAAATGAAGGCTAAACACACATGCACACATGTAAGTAGGTTGGACCAACACTAAGCATTAGGCAAGCAACTTCCAAGCACACTTAAAAGAGGCTATGTACGGACATAAAGCATGCATTACAAAGCTCTGAAATCATATAAAACATGGTGCCAAACCACGCAATAAGGTAAGCTAAACATGCAACAATGGTCCAAAACTTAAGGCTAACAAGCCAAAATGTAAAAGAGCCATGCAATGCAAGTCTTGACCGACCAAAACAGTCAAGGACAGACCCCAAGCATGGAAAAACAAGCATAAAACCTTCATGAATCTAAGCCTAACACATGCTCAAACAAGGGCTAACAACCTAAGGCATGTTAAGGCAATCACAAGGCATTACAAGGTAGGTATGCAAGGCATGCATGGTACACCGAAACCAACTTAAAACCATGTTATATTATGGCAATATAAGCATGAAAAACAGTCATGGCATGATCAACACACACTTGAACATAAGCTCCCTTAAGAGACCAAAAATGGTCCCTTTTAAGGACAACAAGGAGAGGGGGTGACCCTCCCCTTTTTGAGACTTCAAGGCACCATCCCCACCACTGAAATCCCTCAAGATTTCAGTGGTGAAGAGGCCCAAACACCAAAGTCTCGAAACTTGCACGAAATAGCACAAAAATGGGGCCTTTCAAGGCCTAAGGGTGGTCAAACACACCCAAACCACAAAACACTCTTAACAAACAATCAAGAGGGCCTAAAACTAGAACTTTTTTATGTTATACACTAAACACAAAAACAGCTCTAAGATAGGTAGAAATGGGATGCAAAAATGGGGTAAAAAGGACTAGTTTCTTACCCTTGAAGACCACCTTCACAAATGATGCTCCAACAGCCCTTCTTGGCTTGAATCCACCTCCAAAACACTCAAACAAGCCTCCAAGGGTCTCAAGTCCAAGAGATGGTGTGTTAGTGTGTGTGTGTGAGCAAAAATGGCACAAAACACACACTTATAGAGAAGAAAATATATCTAACCCTAACCCTAGAACTCAAGCTTTTCCAAAGCTGCCTAAAATGTCTAACAAGTGTCTAACCCTGATGCCAAGAGAAGACTCTCTCCTATATAGGCAATTCCCTCTTGTAAAGCTTACAAAACAAGCCATCCAAGAGGGAAATCCCTCCATACACGTGTATGGAGGGGAATGGGGTGGGTGCCAGCTATCATATTTGGCAAGAAATATCTACAAAAAGTAGATGAACAGTGGTCGGTCGCTCAAAATTGTCATTTTGACAAAATGGAGTGCCGACCGGCAACAAAGAGTGCCTACCGGCAAAATATATTGCCGGTGGCAACAAAAACCAGCCGGTGGCCTCTAGCCACTGCCGGTGGTGTGTGAGAATGCCTCACAAGGCATTCCCTTCCCCTCCAAGGCAAAACACAAGTGTTTGGTGCAAAACCAGACACAAAACAGTCGAGTTCGGAGATCCTGAGGCAAGGCGCGTAGCCGAGAACTCTGGGAACTCCAAACAAACACAAACATGGATAATCACCGAGTGTTCAAGCGGTGACGTCCAAGTCTTGAGGACGGTCAAAAATGGGGTGTCTACACTACTTTAAAAACTCTTGATCATGCAAAACAATACAATAAGCAATAGCAAAGTAACAACACAAATCTAACCGTGCATCGCACGAAAAAGAGTAAACAATTAATAAGACGGTGCAATCGACAAACGCGTCTCTTTGTATTGCATACGGAGAGAAAGGAAAAAAAATTTAACCAAGAGACAACAACAACCTAACGCGTCTCACGCGAAAGGAGATAAGATGGCGTGAAAAACAAGCGTACGTGATATTTTTAACCGAATAAACTCAATTGCCTAGTGCGTCTCACGCGAAATGAGGGAAGATGGTGTGAACACCAGGAGCACCTAATTTTTTTAACCGAGGAAATCAATTGCCTAACTGTAGACGTCCCCCGAACGCCCCGGGAGGGTTAAGTCCCGTTCCGTTCATATTGGGTTCACTACAGTTCAAGGACTCAAATGTCACGGTTCTTAATCTTGAACCAAAGAGTCCAAATCCGGCAAATCGATTTTGAAAACAGATTTTTTGAAAAGAAGTGCCAAACATGGACTGCCAGATACAGAGTCGCCACCTAAATATTTTTTAATGGGAAATTTAGGAAACCCCGACTCGGTGCCCAAGGCCACGTGTCCGTCATCACCAAAGTTGCCTCGGCTCGGGAACTTGGGTACGATTAGGGAAGGTCACTTCGTGAGCACCCCCGCTTGCCCAGTCAAAGACCGGCCTCTACTAACCATGATGTCTATTTTTGAAAACATTGTGTGTTCTTATTCCAGTTATTAGCCTAGATTTACTATGTGATGCGCACAGCATACAAGTATAGACTGAGTCACCTGAATTGGAACAAAACATTTCATGTTTGTTTGTTTGAAAATGGTTTGATGGTGCTACCCGCAGGTAGGCTGAGACGTGGATTTGCCACCCTCGGGTGGGCTTAGAAAACATGATTTTGCCACTCTCAAGTGGGCTTAAAACTCACAGTCAATGAATTGTTCCAATCCAAATAACCCAACCTCCACCCACAGGCATTCAGGCAGTTATATCACATAAGCACATAGCCTCATGGTAAGCATGCTATTCATGGCAGTCACTCACACGCATGCAAGGATGCTAAAGCATAAAAACTCACCGAGTACTCCAAGCCAAAACAGAAGCTCATTAGAAATCATGCATGATCCTAAATATGCTGAAATGCCTAATGCAACACATGCAGAATGCAACTATAGCAGGCTCGGCTATTCTAAACATGGCATATGGAATGCTACAGATAACATGTATTCAACTTGGAATTGAAATACAAATGTAGTTTGTATGATGCGCCGAGCCCGGTGCATGCAAAACAGATGAATGAATGCAAACATGCTATCATACTGTATGTTAATTGAAATATGCCCTAATCTAACCATCATAAGCAGGTAAATAAAAGGGAAGAAAGACGTGGGGTTGGAAGACATACATCACACTCACCCACACTTATTACAGTTATGCCCTCGTGCAGAGGGTCCAAATAAATATACAGTCCCGAATAAAAGAATAGTACAGTCCAAATAATGTACAAATTCCTAATTAATTTACAAATTAACTAAGAAAATAATAAAACTGGCATGTAAGCCAGGGACTGCCTTGATTCTGCTCCGGATGATGGAATGATGCATGTTTGGACTGCTTTGCGCGGAAATCCACTGGAATGCCCCAATTAGCCTCTGTTTTGCAATGATTCTTGAAAAGCGCTACAAGCCTCGGAAGACCACTGATTCTTGACATGCTGCAACAGAGAGCAGGAAAGGGGCATAGCAATGTATTTTCACAAATGTATGCATGTCTCGATCCTCGTACCACCAATCACGCATCTCGATGCATGATGGTCGAGGAGCCGAATTGCACAACTCAATATAGAATGAATGCATATGAACACTACAACAAAACCTAACTCCATCATGGATAATCCAGAGTGTCGGTGACTTGGGAATTGAGACACGTTCCGTCACTTGGAGTACGAAACGTACCTCGTTTCCCGTGCCCAGGCTAACTCCTATCCCGAACACGATGCAATATGCATGATATGCGTGAAATGCAACTAAGATACATCCTAACGTGCAACATGCTATGAAATGGCATACACGCTATGCGAGGTAATACACAACCGAACATACACAATGCTATGAATGAAATGGCATATGCAATGCAATAATGGGCTTACACCAACATGAGAGAGCCTCAGCCACACTCACATAGGAGGCCATTAGATGAAAACAAGACAACTCGAAATGCGTGCCCGCGTGCACGCAAACCGAGGACGGACCCTCAGGCATCGAAATGCCACTCTAATGAGACATGGAAAAGACATCGGATATGGTATACGAACATGCAAAAATCAGTGGCAAAATGAGGGGCAAAACAGCCCCGAAATCCGGTAAAATAGAACCCGATGCATGGAATCTCTCCCGAAATGCAAAACTAGTCATGCGGAATGGCCTACAGCTATACTAAACATGCATAATTTGAACATGAAGTGTAAAAAGGGAAGCAAGGAAGCCCCAAAAAAAGCATTTTTACAGTACAAAGCATGGCCAAAAAATGGATACAAATAGGGAAAAATTAGCATGCAAAAATCGGGGGCCAAGAGAGGTAATGAAGCAAGTGGTAGATGCAATGCCCAAAAATAAAAATACCCTTCTACAAAATTGAAGAGGGGCCAAAAATATGACCTTTTGAACTAGATTAAAATCCCCAAATCAGTATAAAAACATGCTCAAAATGCAATGCAAGATTAAGGCCATAAGAAGGCTATAACACAAAGTATACAAAATATTCATCAAAAAGCAAAAGACCCTTAATGAAACATGACAAGGGGGTAAAAATATGGCCACTTTCAATTCTGATCATGGCCAAAAAACAGAAGCAAGATAAGCTAACAAAACATGCAAAAATAGGGACCAAAGAGGGGTGCAATGGTAAGTGATACATGGAGGTCCCAAACAGTGTTGAGCCCTTCTTAAATGTTGAATAGGGGCTCAAAATAGGCCTATTCACAGTTTACATCAGGCCCCAAAAAAGATCACACACAAGTTAAAAATATCATGCAAGAAAATGGCATTCAAGAGGGTATTGAAACAAGTGTAAGGTGGGGGTCCCAAACAGGGTTGGACCCTTAATGAAGATGAAAAGGAGCTCAAAAAAATGATATTTCCAGTTATGGCCTGAGCTCAAAAAATCAAGCAAATAAGGCTAAGAAATGGTACAAAAATGAGCTCAAAAAGAGGGGAAATGGACTTACCCTTGAAGACTACTCCTTGGATGCTTCTTGGCTTGAGAAATGCTGCCTCCTAGCTGCTGGAAAGCTTCCCAAATTGCTGGAAATGGAGTAGTGGTGGTGGTGCTTGGTGATGATGAAGAAAGGGTGTAGAACTTGGAAGATTTTTGAGGGTTTTGAGAGAGATGGAGGGAGATGTGCATGCAAGAACTCAAAGGGATTTTTTGTAACCCTAAAACCAGAGCTGGTTATATGGGCCAAAAAGTGGGGGAAAAAATGGAGGGAAAATGCACCAAGTTTTCCCCCAAAAAAGTCCCCCCCGTATACAGGTTTTGGAGGGAAAAACAATGCACAGCTGTAATGTACTCCCCCTGAGGAAGCTGGCCGGCCAACTATTGGAGCTGCAGGTGGCCGGCCGGCCACCCCCCATGGCCGGCCGGCCAAGGGGCAAAATGGTCAAATTGATTTTCTGGCCGGCCACCACAAATTGGTGTCCTCCTAGATGCCCTAAACACAACCCTGTGGTTCAAAACTGGCAACTGTAAAACAGGAGAGAGAACAAGCTATTTTTAAGAGGGGTTCAAAAGGTTCAAGTGGAATTAATGGCCGGCCATATGATATTTGTGTCCTCCCATGTGTGTACAACACAAATATGGGGGTTAGGATTGAAGAAAGTGACCCTAGGGTGGTCAACATTGGCTTGGAAGTGAGAAAAACGGGCGTCGGAGGGCGCCGGAGAAATATAACTTGTTGCTGAAACAATTGCTGGCCTCCCACCCTTCTACGGCCTTCCTGGTGATGAAACAGAGGTACCTGCCAAAAATGAACGAAAACCGATGCAAGATGAAGGTTCCGGGGCCGAAATGCGTAGTTCGGGGCCCCGAAAACTACCTGTTAAGCACCGAAAGTGGCATTCGACCATGAAGTGGGTCTCTCAGGCCTCAGTGTCCCTCAAAAGGGAGTAAATAAGATGCATGCCAAAAATCGGAGCAATCGGAGATGGTTAGGCGGTCCCGAATCGAGGCACACGGCCTAACAGCTTCGAAAACCCGGAACTGGGCTCCGAAATGGAAAAAAAAAAAAGGCCTACAGCTACAAAATGTAGCCCACGGCCACTGAGAGATGGTCTATAGAACCTCTCCCTCCCCTCAGAAAAAGAAACAGAGAAAACCGAGCCTGGTTCGCAAACCGAGGCAAGGCACAGAAGAGGGTTGGGAAGTTCGAAGGCAAGGCTCACGGCCGCGACTCTGAGACTTCTGAACGAGCACAATATGCAAAATCACCGAGCACTCAATCGGTGACGTCTGAGTCTTAAGGTGGGTCAAAAATGGGGTGTCTACACTAACGCGTCTCACGCGAAAGGGAATCAATTGCCTAACGCGTCTCACGTAAAAGGAGGAAAGATGATGCGAACAACAGGCACACCTACTGTTTTTAACCGAGAAAATCGAGATCCTCACGTGTCTCACGCAAAAGGAGGAAAGATGGTGTGAGCACCAGGTGCACCTGATGTTTTTAACTGAGGAAAATGACAATCCTAATGCGTCTCATGCGAAAGAAGGGAAGGCGGTGTGAACACCAGGCGCACCTGATGTTTTTAACCGAGGAAAGCAAAAATCCTAACGCGCCTCACGCGAAAGGAGGGAAGGTGGTGTGAACACCAAGAGCACCTGATGTTTTTTACAGAGAAAAACAATAATCCTAATGGGCCTCACGCGAAAGGAGGGAAGGTGGTGTGAACACAAAGTGCACCTGATGTTTTTAACTGAGGAAAACAAAATTCCTAACATGTCACACACGAAAGGAGGGAAGGTTGAATCAAATGAAAGAGCGAACCAGAAAATTCATAATCCGACACAGCAAGATGGGAAGGCCTCGGAGAATGAATTCAAGGTGTAAAAATAAATGCAAATTTTAAAACAATGCATAAATCAACACGATGTTCGAATTAATGATACAAAATCAAATTTGCCGATGTTCTTTTGAAAATAGGCCTAATTAACAAACCCTAAATGAATGATAAAAAGGATGCATGCAATTTGGACAATGATTCTACGATGTGCGAAATCCAGAAATAACGGAATAAATTATACATTAACGGAACAACTTATGAATTAATGGAACAAATTATGAAATAACGAAACAAATTATGGAAGAAAGCAACAAAACAAAAGAAAAGAACAAAACTCCCACTGTTTTTTATTTTTTATTTTTCTTTTCTTTTCCTTTCTTTTTTTCCCTATTTTTCTCTGTTTTGCTTTTTGTTGTTTTTCTTTTTTTTTTTCTGTTCTTTGTTTTTTGCTTTTTCTTTATTTTTACACCTTCCAAAATTCAAATCGAGGCTACCCAATACTAAAATAAACAAATTGAAGAAACTAGGTTGCACTTGGGGCCGGCCAGGTTTCAAAGAAGCACGGCCGGGCTCCAATAGAGTCGGCCGGGTCGTGACAGCCCGTGGTTGATTTAAATAAAATCCAACCCTCATTTCATACATACTCACAATTGAAAACAAGTCTCCTCCCTCTCTAGGATCCCCTTCTCTGTAGATTTTCCTTCCATTTTGCATTACCAAACAACCCTTGCGAATTTTTTCATAAAACCCTTTCACTCCTCTGTATTTTGAGCCTATTAAAATTTGTTTTGGTTGAGTTTTGGGATTTCTCTTTGTTTTTCTTGGTTTCTCACGTGTTTATCCAAACTTTTCCTTCTCCTCCTCTGATTTTCCACTCCCTTTTTATTTTCTCTCTCCTAGAGTTTGGGTTTTTGGGATTTTCCACTCAAACTCACCCACCTACTCACTTTTCTTCACATTTCCTTATTTTCCCTCGATGGCTCATGGCAAGATCCCTATTCTAGACCGTGCCGTTGGTATTAGTGCCGTCCTTGGTGAGGACATGGATGCTGAGGACGTTCTCCCTCCTGTTCTTGAGCCTGAGTTGCTCCCTTTGGCCGATAGACATTTTAACGCGGTCACCTACCAGCCCCGCACACATGCTCTGACCCTTGGTGGTATCTTGAGATTCGAGGGCCTCATCCAGGGATTGATGAGGACATTCTGTTGCACGAGCCCACAGTGCACTTATCCGCTGACGCCTCCACAGTAAGCAATCTTTTCTTGTTTTTGAACAAATTTTGACTCTCATAAGCAAATCTTTGATTGTCCCTTAATGCGAATATTGACAACATTCCCACACCACAGGTGATAGCCAGGAGGATAGGCGGCTACAGGTCCGTTTCTAGCCCCTGGCATTGGTATAAGAGGCTCCCCGCAAAGGTTCGCACACTAGTCGATGCCAACGGCTTCAGGCCTTTTTGCTCAAGGCTTATAGAGATGAGGGCTGAGACACTACTCTACGGGGCCTTGGTGGAGAGGTGGTGGGACACCACCAACTCTTTCCATTTCTTATCGATCGGGGAGCTGATTTAGACCCCTTATGACTTCTCGATACTCATGGGCTTGTGGGTCAGGGTTGGCGGCCCTATCCCATTCGATCTTGATTTGACACTGTGGAGAGCTGTACAACTTTAGCTTCTTGGGGCGGTCCTAGACATTGCTGGTCATGGGATGGTACGATATAACTGGTTCTTGGATCACTTCTCCGGCCTTCAGCCAGGTACCACTGAGGAAATCGCTCAGTACACCCGCTGATTTCTCTTGTATCTCCTTGGTACTACCCTGTTTGTGAACAAGAAAAATACCGTGGGGCTGTATATCTTGGGCGCGCTGGTGCATTTACCACAGGTGGTGGAGTACGACTGAGTTGGCGCCGACCTGGCCACCCTATACTATTACATGAGTTCTGTATCCCGCCGAAAGGTGAATTCACTGAGCGGCTACTGGAGAGTTTGGAAGGTACACCTCACACTTGCTTTTCTATTTAGCTTTGCATTTCCTATTTATGTCTGCTTCATTTGTTCCTGGTGTTCTTAGACTCGTTTTCCTTTTGCAACAGTGGGTCTACACATATTTCACTTCCCTTGTCCCATCCCAGTGAGGCCAATTGAGTTATCAGTACCCTGCTCTCAGTACTATAACTCCCAGTTTGAGCAGCGCTGGCACGTAGACCGTGACTTCTCGTATTTTTGCTACTTCTTTGACATTGTCACCGCGAAAAGGGTAACAAAATCTGATACTAGTCTTTATCTTTTACTATTTTTACTGTTTCCATACTGCTGTTTCCATACTATTCAACCCTTAATATCTAATACTTGACTTGCATCTTCCACTTACAGATTGACTAGCACCCCTGGACAGGCATTTCTCAGGCAGCGAGGATAGCCTATGTTGCCGCACAAGAGGCCTCCACCATGAGGATTCTGTTCGAGGGCTCATTCGGCAGGGCATACCATTTGGGAGAGTGATTCATTCGCCAAACCCAAGGTTGGGCTGATCTTGATGTTCTACATCCACATCCTTCTGGCATGAAGATAGTTGATGATCTCTACGACAGGCCCCTGATTGATCACCTTATGCAGGAAGAAGACAGTGATCGATATCATGGAGTCGGTGCCTTCATTGCCTTCTTATAGACTCGGGTGATGGCTTTACTTACTAGAGGTGTAGTTCGTGCACTTCCTGCGGCTGTTGTCGTTGCTACTGGAGGTGTTCCTGTTGCCACTTCCATTCCTAGGCTTCTTGCAATACCGATTGAGGTCATATACATGCGACCTAACAGGGTGATAGAGAAAATCCCTCTTGAGCATATTGAGGAGAGAGATCGCAGGTTGGTGGTTGCTCTCGGCATCGAGCAAGTACATACTTCTCTATACTTCTGTCCCACTGTGTTTTTATTTCTGTCTATTGTGCTTTTATTTCTATCCACTGAGCTTTATTATTTCTTTGTTCCACATTCTTAAGTCCTTTCCTTTGCAGGTGTCTATGGGGTATGTTGATGACCTCTTCCAGATGGTTGACTGACTACTTTTCTTGGTGCGGAGGAGGCAGACTGCTCCGGTCTCTTACGAGATTGAGGTACACTTTGTCCATAGTCTACCGATGTTGCAACATTACCTACAATTCTGTTGAATCTATCCTGATATCTGTACTTTTTTAGCTTGAGCCAGCACCACCTGCACCTGCAAGGCCTCCTCTAGTTAGGAGAAAAAGAGGGAGACAAGGCCTAGAGAGAGGTAGAGGATGGGCTGATCGGGGGAAAGGCAGAGTGAGACAATGCTCGCCTTCTGAGGATTCCTTTGACAAGTACACGACCCCCGAGGACAAGGAGGATGAGGCTAACATCCAGCCCAGCAATCCTAGCGATGACAACGATGCGCCTCCTCCGCAGTTGAGGAAGAAGAGAGAGAGGATAGTTGATTTTACTTTTCTTTTCTTTTTTCTTTGAAGTTAGGAACTATGTAGCTTCAGATAAACCCTTGTATTTTGTTTTTGAAGACTTCTCCTTTGTTTTTTTGTTTTTGTAAAACAATGATCGGGGTCAGACCCACTAGTTTATGAAAAGAAAGATTTTGGATGATCTCCTTGCATATAGTATGTGATGAATGGCGTAATCCTTGCATAACAACCTTGTACAAGAATTTTGCAACTGTGAATGCTTGATCATGAATTCATTCTTGAGTCGAATAACAACCTATAACTGGACAAAATGTAAAATACAACTCGATAACGGAAAAGCACAATGAAAATAACCTAAAAATGCTATAAAAAAAATACTTGATACAAATAAAACAAAACTCAAAATACAGCTGCAGTACACCAAGGAAAAAGCCATCCTTTTTTTGCAATTGCACTGGTTTGGGTTGACACTTAGACCCAGCCGAGTCCAAATAGGCACGACCAGGCTCCAATGAGGCACGATTGAGCCCAAAAATTATGTCGGTGGGTGCAGTCCAGCTGTCGCGCACTACTTCTTCTCAAAGTCTATAAAAGGTGCTCCCATGCTGTTTTTCTGGCAGAATAGCAAATCTTTGATATTTTCCTCTCAAGATTGAGATTTTGCTCAACAATAGACTCTGAGACTAGATAGCCACTTTGGATTACTCAAAAAAGGTTAACTTTCATAGTTTTAGCCTAAACGCTCTTTTTCCTTTGAGCTGCACTTCGCTTTGTCTTTCATTCCTCCGTGCCATGGTTTGATGCTGGAACCTAGTTACACATGTATTTCGCTTTGGATCACAAGAAATGTGTCCTACTTTAGAGGAATTTCAGGCATTGATAGAATCCCGGCACGACGAAGAAATTATGCCCCAACCCCACTTTGGCCATACAAAGGCTTTGGAACGGATGTGTGGGCTTACTTTGCATGAGGCTCTATCTCTGGCCCATGACAAGGAGGTAGATATTCCTAGTTTGATTCATTGGTTTTCCGCTATCAGGGACAGGAGTGACCTTCTTTGGTGAGGTTACCGCCAACACGCCCTCTCTTATGTTTTCTTGCACACTCCCTACTTGCCCCTAGTTACAAAGGAACCATCATTAGGTTAATTGAAGTGGCCCAATGCCTGAAAGAGGGTAAGAGTTGCATGGGTTTGGCACTGGCCAAGACCATGATGGGTTTAGATGCTTTTCATCATCGAGAGACTACTCGATTTGTAGGTAGTCCACTGCTTCTTCAGGTATTGTTTCCCACCATTTCTTATTTTTGATTCCCCATACCACTCGGCACTCACTCTCTATTTTCATCTCAAAAACCCTTCTCTTACTTTTTTCTCAATGTACATCTCTCTATTCTTTAATCTCTCTTATTCTTTATCCCTTCCCAGGTATGGCTCATGGACAAGCTAAAAGTGGTGGACCCTTGCCTCGCTTATTCAACCAGAGCTTACTTTTTTCACCAACTGCTAGTGGACTTCCTTTCAGAGGGATAATGGTGCGACTAGATGTGTAGCAGATCTACGACTAACATAGCTTGGCGTTGCCCCTGGCTCAAGTTGACTAAGATGAGCTACAACATGTCTCGACAGCTAGATATACAGTTGATTGGCCTCACGCACTATGCGTTTTATTTACCTTTCCAGTTCAAACGCTAGTTCAAACATGATTAGACTTGTCAAGATGAGGGGGTGGAGTACCCGGCTCCATTTCTCGTTCGTGCTTCGCACTTGACTCGGTACCTCGCTACTTGGAAGACGAGAGAGATTCTGGCCTCTGCCCCTGCCCCTAGCTTTGATTACGCCCTTTGTAGTGAGTGCTTAGCTTGGCTTGAGGATGAGACGCAAGTTGGGCCATCTTTGGTTGTAGAGACTTCCACGAGTGCAAGCAGAAGACATAGAACCATTGACTTATCTGTGCCCCTAGTTTTATTGCTTTCGACTTTGTTTTTGAGTTTTTATGATGTAAAAGCATTTTTGATTTAATTAGAGAGTTGGATAATGTACTTGTTGAAATCAATGGAATTAAAGTTGTGAGTACTGAAAATTTTCCTTTTTGGTCCAAAAAATAGTCTAAGTTGTAAAAGGTAAAACTTTTGAGAAAAATCAATTCATTAAAACTTTTCAAAATGATTTTTGGAAACGATCACCACCTAACACACACAAAATCAATCCTTAAGGTGTACAACCCCAAATCAGAAGATCATAACTAGCCACAACTACATTCATCATCAATGCTCTATCTTGCAACTGGTCTTTTACCATATGAAGATGGCACAGCCCCACTAGAAGATAATGGATAGAGATGGTCCGAGCAAACAAATGGACAAAATAGTTGAGTTGGAGATAGTTATGGTTGAACTTCGGGATGAAGTCACTTATGCATCCCAAAGATGAGAATCAGGCCTTACGTAGTTCGGTTTAGGTTCGCTCGAGTATTAACTCTCTTCTCTTGCGCTCTACCTTTTGCCAACGCTGCCCTTTCGGATTTTTAACCTTGCGGGCTCAATTTTTTTTGATTTCTAATTTTTCATGCTCTAACTTTTACCTGGGTCACCCTTTCGGGTTTTTAGCCTGGCGAGCCTCTCAGGGATAATATTTCTTCAACTTGTCCATATTAATTGGCTGTGAAAACTCCAAGCCATCTAGATCTATAAGAATAATCGCCCCTCCCAACCAGATTGATTTGATGATGTAAGGACCAGGCCAATTGGATCTAAACTTGCCCCTAGAATCATAGATGGGAGCTTGGTTGTCTTTTAATGCCATATCTCCTTCCTTGAGGTTTCAGGACTTAACCTTCTTGTTGAAAGCCCTAGCAATTTTGCGCTAGTAACCCTGGATATGGTACAATGCCTTTAACCTCCTTTTGTCAAACAACATCAACTCCTCAAACCTGCTCTGCTGCCAATCCACCACCGCTATCTGATACTCAACCATAACTCGTAACGATGATACTTCAATTTCAATTGACAGAACAGCTTTCATCCCGTCACTAGAGAATAGTGAGTAGCCCCCTTAGATGTCCGAATTGACGTTCTGTAGCCCCAAAGAGCAAATGGTAGTTTATCCAACCAATCTTTGTAGGTCTCTACCATCTTTACGCAGGAAGTTCTTCACATTCTTATTAGCGGCCTCAACAGCTCCATTGGTCTGTGGTCTATACATTGATGACTTGTGAAAAGCCACATTATATTTCTCAAGCAAATCGACCACCACTTTCTTGAAGTGCGAACCATTGTCTGAGATGATCTCGTTTGGCACTCCATACCTGTAGATGATGTTGATCCTGATGAACTTGGCCACATGTGATGCCTTCAATGCAGAATACGACTGAGCTTCCACCCACTTAGTAAAGTAATCAATCGCCACCAGGATGAACTTATGTCCATTGGAGCCTTTTGGCGAGACTGCCCCAATGACGTCAATTCCCTAGACTAAGAAAGGTCATGGTGGAGTCATGTTGTAGAGCTTTGACAGCGGGATATTCATGCGATTAGCATGGACTTCACATTTATGGGATCGCTGAAAAAAACTAATACATTCCTCCTCCATAGTTAACCAATAATAGCCTTGTCCAAGGATTTTTCGAGCCAACATCACATCGTTCACGTGTGCTCCACACTCTCCTCCGTGGATGGCCTCCATGAGATGCTTCGATTCTTCTTCTTCAACACAAAGCTTATGCATTCCCAGATAGCCTCTTTTGTACAGCTTACCCCCACAGATAATGAACTGGATAGCCAAGTGCCATATTTCCTATTTATTTTTGGTATTTTCCATTGGTGTATACGTCTCCCTTTCCAGAAAATTTCAAATGTCATAATACCAAGGTTTTTGTCATGCACCTCCTCTATTGCGGTGATGGTCAGATAAGCAGGCGTATATTTCTGTTCGATGATAATCGGACACATTTTTACCCTAAGTGAGATGTCTACCTTGGAAGATAGAGTTGCCAGTGCATCAGTGAACCGGTTATTCTCTCTTAGCATATGTGTAAACGTTAATTTTTCAAACCTTGGAATTAGAATATCCAGGGCCTAATGATAAGCTTTCATGTTTTCTTCCTTGACCTTCCAATGTCCATTGGCTTGAGAAACAACCAGGTTCGAGTCTCCGATGATGTCCAACCTTATTACCCCTAGTTCTAGGGCTGCTCCCAATCCAGCAATACACGCCTCATATTCTACTTCGTTGTTGGACACTTTGAAACCGAGTTTGAAAGATAAGGAAATGTGGGGTTCATCGGGTGCTACGAGCCACACACCTATCCCATAACCGTATTGATTAGACGCTCTATCAAAGTACATTGTCCATGTTTCCTTTTCTACATACAAAATGTCTTCATCTGGGAATAGGTACTCTACCACATTATCTCCTTCTACTGGGTGGTCTGCCAAGAATTCCGCTACTGCTCTTCCTTTAACTGACTTGCGCGTGACATACTTGAGATCAAATTCGGAGAAAAGAAGCAACCAATAAGCTAACTGACCCGTAAGTGCTGGTTTCTCAAAGAGATATTTGATAGGATCTAATCTCAAAACCAGAATTACAGAGTGAGCTAACAAGTAGTGCCTCAACTTCCTGGTAGCCCATACCAAGGCTAAATAAGCTTTCTCGAAGGGAGTGTAGCGGGTCTTGTAATCCAACATCTTCTTTCTTAACTAGTAGATGGCCTTCTCCACCTTCATTTTTTATTCCTAAGCTAGCATACACCCCATGGTTGAATTAGTCATTGACAAGTACAAGATCAGCAGCATTTCGGGTTCGGGTGGTGACAATACAGGTGGATTCTACAAGTATTGCTTGACCTGTTCAAAGACAAATTGACATCGATCATCCCATTGGAACTTATTTCCTTTCTTCAACAGATCAAACAGTGGTTCATAAGTCAAGGTTAATTTTGAGATAAACCGTCTTATGAATTGCACTTTACCCAGAATGACGCGCACCTCCTTTTCAGTCCTCGATGGTGGCATTTCTAAGATGGCCTTGAATTTGGAAGGATCTACTTCAATTTCCCTTTGTGTGATATGAAATCCCAACATTTTCCCTGTCGTCATGCCAAAGGTGCATTTCTGTGGGTTCAACCACAGGCTGTATTCTCTAATCCGTTGAAAGAACTTTTCCAGTGCAATGTAGTGGCCTTTTCGCTCCTTAGACTTGATAATCATGTCGTCCACGTACACCTCAACTTCTTTGTGGATCATGTCATGCAAGATCATGGTCGCAGCCCTCTGGTATATAGCCCCAGCATTTTTCAACCCAAAAGGCATGACTCGGTAATAGTAAGTACCCCACTATGTAGGGAAAACAGTCTTCTCTTTGTCCTCCAGTGCCATCAGAATTTGGTTATACCTAGAAAATCCATCCATGAACGAAAGCAAAGCATGGCCAGCATTGAAATCTACTAACTTGTCGATGTGTGGTAGTGGGAAGTCGTCTTTTAGACTAGCTCTATTCAAATCCTTGAAGTCGACGCAGACTCTAATTCTGCCATCCTTCTTTGGAGCTGGAACGATATTAGCTAGCCAAGTTGCGTACTCAGAAGCCATCAAGAAACCTGCCTCAATCTGTTTGATAACCTATTCTTTAATTTTCAATGCCCAATATGGATGAACTCTGCGTAGTTTCTATTCAACTGGTCAAGCCTCTGGGTCAAGAGGGGTTCAGTGTTGTACAATCTTAGGATCGATCTTAGGCATGTCTTCGTAGGACCACACAAAAACATCTTTGAAATCTTTTAATAAAGCGATTAAACGCTCACATTCCTCCAAAGAGAATGTGGACCCGATCTGGACCAAGTAGGGATCCTCCTCAATACCCACGTTAATTGCAACAATTTCATCTGTACAGGGCTTAACACGCCTTTCCTTCTCATGATCAACCAAAATTTTCAAAGCTCGAGGAATTTCTTCCTTTTCGTTTAAGTCAAAATTCTAAAAATCAAGAATAGTGCAACAAACCAAAGGCACAAAGAAGTATGTGAAATCTACAGCATTCACATCCAAAAAGTTTGGATCTTCGGTTACAGTAGACTCAAAAGAAAAGCTGAAAGATGACCTAGACAAGACCTTGGTATCTGGGGTACCACTCTTAGAAATAACAAACTCAAAAGAACTCGAATCTGACTCTGACTCTGACTCCACAGACTCAGCGAAACCAGATTCGGACTCACTATCCGATTCAGAGCTGCTAATGGTGTCTTTCCCAAACTTCCAGACCAGGCGTAGAGCCTCAGATGTGTCCACGATAAGACCAGTGAAATCTTCTGCCGATTTGTCCCTGATCATTGAGATAGTAAATCTATCCCCTGTGTTGACGGGCTCAGCTCCGGCATTAGAACTTGCTAGTAGATCAGCAAATGCTTTCTTCAATAGCTCCTCTTCATCGTCGATGTCTAAGCTGGCAGTCCTGCCTTGATCTGTATTGATGCTCAGGTTCGTCTGTTCATCCTCCTCTTCTGGTAATTGGTGTCTGAAGAAGATCTCAAACCTTGGGTACCTGGTCTTTGTTTCCCGGCCCAAGGCTCTGAAAATCCACAAAATGGGAAATCTTCTCCTCGGCGAACAAAGCGTCCATTTAAGGTTCCCCGAATTGGCTTGTGGACTAATTCCTACTGCCTCCCAGTCCTCTTTGCTTTAATTCTCCCTCTCAACTCATCTCCCTTCCTTTTCCAGTCTTTAGCAGTAGGCTTGTATCCCAACCCAAAAGCATGGGGGTTATGACTCATCTCTTTGGCAATAGTACCTTCCTGCCTGCCACTCCTGCCCAGTTCTGATCAAGGAATATGCTCTTGTTTGTTTATCATGTAGATGGACTAGGCACTAACATAGTTCTCGTCATCTTTCTCCATGATAGTTTGGACCAACCGGGCCTCCGCCAAAGAGAAGCCAGAAAGGAACACATCCTCTTCCCCATGTATGATTTCCAGTAAGGACGTGGTAGTTCTCTAGGGAGGATGGATCGCAGAATTGCTGTAGATAGTAGCAATCCCACCTTTAATGGGATATTTCACTAGCTGGTGAACTGTTGATGAAACTACCTTCATCTGATGCAACGATGGCCTTCCTAGGAGTAGATTGAAAGTTGTCGGTACATCCATGACATAGAATTCCACCTCATGCTCGGACGATATACCACGTATCATTAGGGGTATCGACTTTCCACCCTTCGTTAGTGTACACATGACTTAGGTCATTGTCTTCCCACCACTCCCCTACAGTCATGGTCGGGCTTTTATCAGGTTCTACCTGAAGCATGTTCACATCACGCCTCCCGTCATCATACCACTTCTCTTCCATAACAGTTTTAGTTTATGCGTTCCAGTACTTCCTGAGCTTTCTTGGTATTCTTTTCCTATCATTGGGCTCTCACTATGGCTTTCCTGTGCTTTAAACATCTACTGTTGTTTGCTCAGTCTCTGCTTTTCTTTTCCCTTTTCCCTGCTCCATGGCGATCTTTCTCTGGATTTCTTCAATCCTTTCCCATTGGAATTGCTCCAATGCTTGTTCCTTTTCAGTTAAAGGTACGGCCTCAGCCTTGCTACTATCACCAACTTTCTCTTCTTTCAAAGTCTCTCTCGTCTGCTCCTCCACATCTGATTCCTCTTCACTCAACTACCTATTGCTGGTTTCGAGTTGACTTGGATCCTACCACCCAATTTTCACACTGCCCACATCTTTTTTTTCAAAGAAGTAAAGGTTCTCCAAATCTTCCTCCAGGTTAGCTAGGTCCTCTTCTAATTTTGCCATGTCAATTAGGCCTTATTCAGGCCAATCGTTCTGATTTTTCCCTAGTTCATCTTCTCCAATGGCATTGATGCTGGAAAAGTCTGGCAGTATGACTACTGGCTTTGGCTGATCAATGGCCACAATGTACAAGCTGGGGTCATACTTCTCTGCAAGTGAGGCCCCCTTCTCTATGACTTGGATGTCAGACAACCCTTTTTCTAGTGCATTCTTCTTCTCCTTCGTCTCTGCCGCCACAGACCCTGTCTTTGGGTGTTATGTCCATCATGAACATGTTTGTGCTTTCTGGAATAACCACATCAGGTTTTGGTAGGTTGGATGGAGTAATATATGCGCTAGGGTTAAAGGAAGATTATAGTGTCTAGATTAGGTTAATGCTTCTGGGTGGGGGGGACTTGGTTATGAGTGGGAAGGAGGTTGGTGGTTACGTTTGGTTTGGTGGGTGGAGTGATGATTTTATTGTCAATGAGATCCTGGATCTCATGACGCAAGTGGTAACAACGGTCTATGGGGTAACTGTGTTGTTAGTGAAAGATGCAGTACTGGGTAGAGTCATGTCTAGGTGGCAGTAGGATAGGGAGACGGCGAGGATCGAGGGGCTTGAGATGTCCCTTTTCCATTAATAGTTTGACAACACAGTCTGGGCTCATATGGAGTGGGGTAAAGGTTCTTTGGTTTTAGCTTGGACCGGTGGGTTGTGCAGGTTATGAGGTTATTGCGGCAAAGGGATCAGCCATGTTGACCACTGTGACGACAGTACTGACATCTGCAGGCCGTGGAATAGTGCTATTGCTAGCATTGGTATTCTTGGTGAATGGCCTTCTTGTAGGTTCACTAGTTCTCTAGATGATGCATTTCTTGAATGCACTCTCAATTTGGACCCCCAACTCATATAGTGAAGCAAATGTAGACAACGATGCCATTATCATTTTTTATAGCATATCTGGCTCAAGATTCTGGACCACCAGCCGAACTTGCTCCCTTTAAGAGGGTCTGTTTGTCATCCGGGCTGACTTTCCTCTCCATCTAGAGACAAATTCGATAAAAGGTTCTTTGGGGTTTTGGGTAGTGGCTTCCAACTCACTGATGGTTACCTCTATCTGAGTGTTATATGAATACTGGTTAACAAACCCCTCAGACAGCTCCTCCCAGTTTCGCTTCGTAGAATCCTCTAGTTTTGAGTACCAGATGGCTGCCATATCGGACATAGTTCTCCTAAACAATGACAATTTCTGAGCCTGAGAGAGACCATTAGCCTCAAAACATCCAAAAAAATTCGAACATGTACAATCGGATCCCCACTTCTATCGAATCTATCGATGTGGGGCATCTTAAACTTCTCCGGTAACCTGACCGAAGCCTTAATATACCCATCTTCAATATCCGGAAAGGAATTGAAGCCCTAGGATTTTTCAACACTTTCTCTAACCTGGCAATCTTGATTCTAGCCAGATCTATATCATTGATGTCAAAGAAAAAAAGTCCAGCAAGGGGCTATGCGATAGGTCTATAAGCTGAAGCTGGTGCGAACATCTCCTGAGGATCTGGGACCTGGGGATTTTCCACTGGTGGAGGTGGATCAAGATTCGGCTGAACAACTGGGATTAGATGGACAGTGGATGCGGTTTCCCCAGATGGGCATCACATATCAATGATGATTTCATCCTGTGTGGCCATCCTTTGATTTATGGTGTCCATGTTTCTCTGAAAAACTAACATCATGATAGCTACTTCTTTTGCGTTCTGTGCCATTACTGATCCGGGTGAGTTAGGTACTGGTGAACTGAATAGGTGGGAACGGACAGGTGTTTGCTGAGTGCTCTGTGCTAGTGCTACCAACTACCTGTTCTTTCTTCGTCGAGTAGCCAGTGGAAGAGAGACTAACACTGGCTGACCACCAACAAGGTCTTGAGTTTTGCAAAGCTTGCCAGAACGAGTCCACACAAGTTGGGGGATACTAGGTCTTTCTGAAGATATGATAGTAAACAACCAAGCAAAAGAAAGAAAAGAAAAACAACAATCAAAATTGGACAGCACTTTGACCCAATCCACAACAGTCATGATCACAATTGAAGAACATTCACTAAACTCTGCCCCAAAAACTGATACTTGTACCACTGATATGAACATTCCTTTACAGTTTCACTATAAACGCACATACCACGTAAAAGAGAACCAAAACACCCCTATGAGGGGATAGGGTTACCCTGTGCTAGATTTTTGACATGATCTAGGCTGTACTACTTCACACAATGAGTTTCACAACATCTTGTATATGGGTGGCATCCTGTCCTAATTCGGATTAGTCACTATAGCTTCACTATATGCAGCTAGGCCAAATGGTGAAAAAGGGTCAGCAAGGCTACCTAATATACTTCCCATACCTAACATCGAGAAGTGAAAGGTGGATCAAGCGGTACAATGATAATATAGATCCAAAGGTTGTCTTTCCAACATGGAAGAGCCCACTACTGGTTAGCCTTTTGGCGAGCTTTTTGGGAAAGCCTCTGGCAATTCATCTAGGAATGGCAGATGGAAAACACAGTGACTTAGAGTAATAATACAAATGCAATGCAAAGAACATATAAGTGTAGATAAAATTTCATATCATGAAGATCAAGTAAAGTTCTCTAAGTCCCCAACAGAGTCACCAGAAACTGTAGCGTGCTTTTCGTGCTCCTTTTGGATATGATTAACCCTACAGTTCAAACTCTCGTGATTCTAAATCTGATTTCACAATGTGAACAAGATAAACAAATTCGACAAATCTTGTGAAAAATCGATTTTGAATATAAAAAAAAAGGGCAAAAATGGACTGCTTTGCTAGATCTCAAAGCCGCTACCTAAATATTTTAAGAAAATATAGGAAACCCATGACTCGTGCCAAAGGCCATTAGTCCGTCATCACCAAAGTGTCTCGGCTTGGGAACTTAGGTATAAGATGGGAAGGTCATGAATTGAGCACCCCACTCACCAGATCAAAGATCGGCCTTTACTAATGATGATGTGATTTTTATTTACATTATATGTTCTTGTTCTGGTTATTAAGCTAATTTTACTAGGTAATGCACACAAATAAAAACCAATTCACAAAATTTTGGAATTCTTTGATTTTATGTTTATTTTGAAAAAGTATTTTGAATACATATCACTTGAAAAAGTGAGCTCGTATTTACATTTAATCAAATTATTCCAACTTAAATAAAAGGCATTCATCCATCGGCATTCAAACAGGTATATCACTTCATCACTTAGCCTCATGGAATATGCTTGATATGGCAACACAAACACACAATGTAATATGCTAAAGTAAGAAATGCTCACCTAATACTCCAAGGCAAGCCAATGAAATCAAAATAATTAGAAGAAATGAATGCTCCTAAACAATGCAATATGACTAATGCAATACACACATTATGCAAATAATAAGCTCGGCTACTAACATGGCATGTGATTCAATTCAAGGCATGCGATAAAGCACGTATTCGATTAAGGAAGTTGAAATTGACATTTGATTAGCATGATGAGCCGAACCTTATATATGTAAGACAAATAGATACAAGTTATGGAAAATGCCAAGTAAATATGATGCTACCATTATAAGCAGGTGAATAAAAGGGAGAAAGAAATGGGAGTTGGAAGACATACACAATTATTACATATTTTGCCCCCGTGTGAGAGAGTACGAATGTCCAAATGTCCGAATTAATTACTAGCTATTACAACACCGGATGAATACTAAACAAATAACTAACTATCTAATTTATTAGAACAAGACATTATGACAGCAATAATTACAACAATAACATGAAAAGTAATTACAACATTATTATGAACAATAATTATAACAATAATAATAAAACAAAAGAAGATGTACAACGATCATATGCGCGTCAATGAAGGCCGTTTGCAGAAATTGCTCTGTTTGTCCTCTGTGCAATGTCTCTATTTTACCCTCAGCCACTGCCCTCTGTTTCTGTCAAAAAAATTCTATTTACCAAACATTGGAGCCCGACTAGCCCCCAATGAGGCCCGATCGGGTCCAGTAAAATTGTGTCGTGCCCTATATTTTCATACAGAAAAATATTTTTGTGCTTGTCCCTTCTGCTCTTCTCTGTCATGAGGAAACTCAAGAGAAGAATGGATTCGGTTCCGAAAGCATCAATGGAAGCAAGTTGATTGATTGATGATTTCGCGCACGTTTGGACAAAAAGTTAATAAATGCAATGAAAGACAACCACCCCTTCCTCCTATCATGAAGTTAGCTCAAAGAGGGAGGTAGACACGCCTCAAAATTCATCAAAATATCATGAATTAATATATGATGATTCTTGATGCGATGGACTCGGCATAACGCCCAGCCGAATCCAACCAATTTTATTCATTTTCTTTATGTCGGTTTCATTGATTTTAAGCCAATTGTATTAGTCCTTTTTTACTTACCTTTCCACTCTTTAATCATTTTGTCCCAAAGTGATATTTAAGTCCACTAAATGAAGAGAAATGTCAAACGAGAAGTGATCCTTAGCATGAAAGAGAGACTATGCCTTGACGATGAACCTCCAAAGAGATTAAGCCATTGAGCATAGGAGGTCTCTTTCTCATGCCTTGAATAACAATCAATCACTTGAAATGACTCTCAAACAAAGAAAACCAATAAAGGAGGAAGAGCGTAGAAGTGATTATTCGACATTAATTATTACCAAAAATGGAACTCTTTACATAGAAACTATGTAAAGAAAGCTATCAACTTGAATGACTCGATGTCTAAGGCCTAACCAACCGAAGCCATGAGAACGTACAACACAACAAGCAAAGTATTTAAAGCATAAACTAATTAAAGGAATTAAAACAGCCCTAAACAACCCCCAAAACATAAAAAATAGTAGCTAAAAGTATGTTTAAAAAAGTACAAAACATAGAGAAAAACAAAGAGATACAAAACTAGTAAACAACACCAATGAGGGATGGCTAACCCCTCCACTTTTTGGACTTCTAAACCATTTTGTTTTAGCCTTTTTAAACTCTGAAAATCTGTTTGTAAGCCAAGAAAAATAGTGATAAAACAAAGGGAATGAGCTATGAAATAAGGTGCAAGAAAGGGTGTTAAACCTCTCTACCTTTGGCAGCTCTTCAATCCCAAGTTCTAACACTTGGAATGGATCCAAAATAGCACAAAAACACAAGAAGTAGATAGAGAGAGATCGTAATGAAAGAAATGAAAAAGCTGACAAGTGTATACTTCTTGAAGAGAGCAAGCTTTGTTGTAAACCAAACTTGATCCTAGCACACTCTCAAGGTTGAATTATGATTCTCAAGGCTCAACCAAGGCTCCAAGGTTTAGCTCTAAGGGTGTATATGATGTGTAGATATGGTTCAAGGATGATACAATACCACAATGCTAGCTTGTAAAGGAAGAAGGAGCTCTCAAAGGTGTGTTTGGGTCTTTGAAATTTTTCTAATCCTCAAACAGAGATATATGCTAGTACTTATACAATTTGAGTCAAATAGGTCACATATATCTTCAAATATAGACAGCTGGCGAATTCCCACCCAGAATAATATTTCTCGCCCAAAAGGCATGGCCAACCCCAAATGGCCACAGCCGGCCCCAAATGAGGCACAATCGGGCCCAAATGTAGCTCCCTTGTTCCTCTATTTCAGGCTCAGTGTAGGTTGGCACAGTGCTAAAAGATGGATTTCTGTGGTATAGAGGTATAAAAATAGCTTGGGTATGGAATGTTGAGATTTTTTAGAGCTAAAAACTGGATTCCTTCGTTGAGAATTTGAACCATTGACAATGTAACTTTCATCATCGAGTGCTCTAAACAAAGTGCCCAAGTCTTGCGGGTGGTCAAAAATAGAGTGTCTACAGCCACTACATTGGCTTTCCCCAGATGATAGTGTAACTCAAAGTCATAATCCTCTATAAACTCCATCTGCCTTCTCTACCTTAGATTCAAATCTTTTTGTGAAAAAATATACTTCAAACTTTTGTGATCGGAGAATACATCAAACTTCTCACCATACAAGTAATGTCTCCAAATCTTCAAGGCAAAGATCACTGCTGCTAGCTCTAGGTCATGTGTAGAATAGTTTTTCTCATGTGTTTTCAATTGATGTGAGCCATAAGCTACTATCTTCCCCTCTTGCATTAAGACACAGCCCAAACCTTTCCGAGATGCATCATAATATACAAAATAGCCCAAACCCCTCTTTGGGATGATCAACACTAGAGTAATGGTAAGTCTGACCTTAAGCTCTTGGAACGACTTCTTACAAGTCTCATTCCATACAAATTTGATTCCCTTTCTTATCAGCCTAGTCAATGGTGAGGTTAATTTAGAGAAATCCTTCACAAACCGGCAGTAATATCCGGCCAACCCCAAGAAACTATGAATCTCAAAGGTATTCTTAGGTTGTTCCCAATCTTGTACCACTTCTATCTTAGAAGAGTCTACAGTCACCCCTTTCCTAGATACCACATGACCTAAGAACTTTACTTCTTTCAACCAGAATTCACACTTCTCGAACTTAGCATACAATTTGTGGGCTCTAAGCAACTCAAGCACAACTTGCAAGTGTTCCTCGTGTTCCTCCTGAGAGGGTGAGTAGATTAGGGTGTCATCAGCAAAGATGACTACAAAGCGGTCTAAGAACTCATGGAAGATTCGATTCATCAAATCCATAAACAACGCCGGTGCATTAGTCAATCCAAAAGGCATCACTAGGAACTCATAATGGCCATACTGCGTACGGAATGCCATTTTCTGGATATCCTCCTCTCTTACCCTCAACTGGTGATAACCCGATCTCAAGTCTATTTTGGAAAAACAATGAGACTCCTTCAACTGGTCAAACAAATTATCTATACGAGAGCATGCGTACTTGTTCTTAACAGTTACTTAGTTCAACTCCCGGTTATCAATAATTAGTCGCAATGCGCCATTTTTCTTCTTGGAAAAGAGAGTCGGTGCACCCCAAGGTGATGTACTAGGGCGGATAAAGCCCTTATCTAACAATTCCTGGAGTAGAATCTTTAACTCACTCAACTCGGTCGGTGCAAACTTATACGGTGTCATAGAAATCGGTGTCATGCTAGGCACTAAGTCAATAGAGAACTCAATCTCACAGTGAGGTGGTAAACTAGTGAGATCCTCGAAAAAGACGTCTAGGTATTCACAAACTACCCTTGGTAACTTAACTAGAATATTATCACTCTTTACACTCAAGAATGTAGCAACTAGGAGACTAAGCTCGCCCTAACCACACAGATCACACACTGCCACAAGGCTCTATCAACTCTATCCCCTAAGAAATAAAAACAATCACCACTCGAGCTAAATATAGTAACCCTATGATGGTAACAATCTATAACAACCTGATAAGATGACAACTAATCCATACCTAATATAACATCAAAGCTTAACATATCAATCAACACAAATGCAAAAGGAAGTCGGCGATCGCAAACCTCTATCTCACAACCCTAACACCTTTTGTCCAACACAACCTCACCATCAACTGGTGACTCTACCCTGAGTGGAGATGCTAACCGAGCCACTTCTAACCCCAATGTCGACCCAAATGCAGATGAGATAAAAGAATGGGATGCACCCGTATCAATCAACATATAGGCACTAAAATTACACTATAAGAAATTATCTCTCATTACCAAAGGTGCTGGCACTAAATCTGGCATAGTAACAACATATACATGCCATGTAGGTCTCTACTCTACCTGCTCACCTCTCGAAGCATAAGTCTGATGTACGGACTGAGCCGAAGAGGCTCTCTTATTGGCCCTCGAGGCTTGAGCCGACTGTGCAGGCTGAAGACTCTGTGTCTACCTCTGACTAGATGCCCTAGATGTGCCACCCGACTAAGGGTGAAACCTCCTCACGTGCTTCAATTGCCTACACTGACAACAAGTAGGTGGCTGCCTTCTCCAATGACTTTGGCTCTGAGAACGAGCTGCTAATGCTGCAAACTGTTGCCTTCCTCCCTTGTTTGGGAAAACTATAGACTTGGGACCCAGCTGGCCACACTTGAAACAGGTGATCCCTCCCTAACCACCTCTCATTGACCCGGAACTCAGTACAAGAAAAGTGGACCTAGACTGTGCTCCGTAGGACTGCTATGGGTTGGAAGCCCTCTGCCTCTTACTGTCCCGAGTCACTCCCTGAACCTCATGACTCCTCTACCTGGAGCCCATCATCCTCTCCTCCTTAGTCTGTATCACAGTCTCTAAGTGAGCCGTCATCTCCATAAGATGACCCTAATCTCTAATCATAGACATGGCCACCCTGAAAAGGAGTCCAGTCCTCAACCTATTCTCAAACTCCAGGCAACGACGTTCCTCCGTCGCCCTAAGCTTCAGTGAAAACCTCGATAAACTAGTGAAAGTAGCCTCAAACTTGGCCACCAATTTGTTCAACTGTTTGATCTTCAAGAACTACTAACTTAACTTCTCCCTCACAGTGAGAGGCAAAAACTTGTCCTAGAAGGTATTAACAAAGGCCTCCCAAGTCACCTCGATACGTACCCGTACAAACTTCCACCACTAACCCGTATCTCCATTCAGCTAGAAGGATGCCAAGGTCACTCTCAACCCATTGTCCTCAATGCCAAGCATCTCAAACATCTTCATCATTTGCTTGAGCCATTCATCCGTTTTCAAGGGCTCTTTCGGATCCCCTATAAACTCGTCTGTATTAAATCGGAAGAACTCGCTCTTTAAGAAAGACGGCCCTGTCTTAACAACATAGGCCTGGACTTGATTCTTAGCCCTGAGAATGTTCATGGATTTTCACAAAGCTCCAGCCATTTCTCAAGCCAAAGTGCCCATGGCCTGCTAACCAACTGGTTCGACCACATTGACCTGACCAACTCCTTCCTACTGTGCCAAAATTTCATCTAGTAATGGCACATCCTGCCATCTAGGCCTGCCACGCTTACTACAACCATGCCCACGTCCTGACATCCTAATGAAGGTAATACCATAGATTAGCACATTTACAAATGTGCCAAAACTAACTCACTCATGTCCTAATGCGGTGGACAACAGATAATTCACTCCACATAAGCACATAAGAACATAAACACATGCAAACTTCCTTTCTAGATAATGATTGTCCTGCGGCGCTGCCAGAGTTTCAATTTGAAATAGTAGCGATCAAGTGCTCTTCTAACAGGACTTCTAGAAACCCGTAGATCCAATCAATATTTTAGAAATCAAATTCCATGCCCACTTAGTCACAGAAACATGTTATCACATAGCACACCATACATATAACTATCGCTATCAAGCGAGATAACCCCATTGTGGTAAGAACCACTTCGCATGTACCCAAAGTATTCAAATTCGGGACGCTCTGATAAGAAGTTGTGACACCCCGAATGAAAAGACAATAAACCATCCATCATATTCATTAAATAACAACACATATATAAGTAATCATTTCCCATTAGTTTCCAATTAAGGTTACAAAAGAGTAACATATATAGATTTACATTCACAAGCCTATCCTTGAATCTATAGCATATGTTACATAATAGAATGAATATCAAGCAAATAAGAAATTCCCTAAAGGCTTACAGTTTTCCAAGACAGTGCTTGGTTACAACAAAATGGATTTAAATCCAATACAGTTAAAGCCCTAGGCTTGTACAAATAAATGCTACAAACTAAACAAAATCAAGCACTTGCTTCCAAGTCCTCCAAAGTTATTGCCTTGGCGGAGGCATATCATCAACACTTGAAAATGGTTTTCCCACATATGGTGAGCCAAAGCCTAGTAGAAATAATCCAACACAGTATATGAATCTTAATAGAGGTATATGGTGAATGCATATACAATGCTCGTGCCAAAACATTTTATATCTCTTTCAAACCATGTAATGGTAGGTTTATATCACAATTCATAAAACATTTTCTTTTTAATAGAAAACAAGACTGTGAATATAATTTTGTGAATCTCTAGGTACGTGTTTGCAAGTAGACTATACAAGTACCACCAAATTGTCATTTTTACTAGTATTAACTGGAAGGCTCAACACTTATCCGCACGGGTTTCTGGTCTTTCACCAAGGACACACAGGTCAATTTAACATTGTAACCACACCCTCTACCCAGATTCACCAAGTATTCACATTTTGTTTTCTCAAAATAATATACATTTTCAATATGATAACATGCACAATGCCGAATGCACATGGATGAGAAAATAGTTTCAATTTACTTAGTCCTCATGCAATTTATACTACAATCATAGATATCTTCCAATGGTAGCCCAAAGCAAATATCTCTAAACAGATAAATAAATTTCATAAAGATAAATTTTCCAAATTTCACGATGTGAGTGGTAATACATCCTAAACTTCAACATCCTCATTAACATCAACCCAAATTCACAATTTCAAAATCAACTTCATTTATCAAAACGAAATCAACATTTAAGATTCCTAGGGCCAAAAACCCTATTTTCTATATAAACCATTTCCCAAGGTAAAAATCCATCTTTTCATCATATCTCAACAATAAATATCTATCCACAATCATTTCCGATAAACCATTTGAAAATCCCTCTTTTTGTTATCAAGCCAAAACCTTAGGTTGTTCAAAAGTCCACTTTTTCATAACATTGTTTAATAAAAACAAATAACTAAGTTAAAAATCATAGAGAAGTACAGAGAAATCCCTACCTCAAGTGTAAAGGTGGAAGAGGAAAACTCAGAAGAAACTCATCGTTGATGAAACCACAAATCTCTTGGATCAAAAGAAAGCCTTTGAGATGATCTACAATCTATTTTGAAGGACGAAGATGAGAAGGTACCTTTAGGTGAGTAGATCTGAAGATCTAAGTGAGAAAAGTTGAGTTTTGAGAGAAAAAGAGAGAAGTCGTAGGTAAGGAGAGAAAAAGAGAAACAACTAATGAGAGAAAAGTTTTTTTGGGGTCTATTTATAGTGACTTGATATTAGTAAAATAATAGTTCCAAAGTCAAATGAAAAGAGTAAGTCAAAATCTCCAAAAAGTAGGGCCCAAAATGGCTCAAAAGCTTGGAATGACTCATAAGGGTCGACCCTCAAGACAGTGGTGTTTACTCTCATGAGGAAAATGCTGAGACATAAATGTTGGCTGTAGACAAGGGTCAACCAAGGAACCCATGGTGTCGACCCTATAGTTTAGTAGTGATTTCCAAGATTGAGCAGCAAGATAGTGTCGACACCACCTAGACTGGTGTTGACCCCAGAGGCCAACAACATGACTAGTGTTGACACCACTAAGACTAGTGTCAACCCCAAATTTCAGTAACCCCACCAAGAACACAGTAACTAGCCGGTGTCGACACCACCAAGATGAGTGTCAACCTAGGAGCAGAACAAAACAAGAAAAGGAAGGCAGTGTTGACACCACCAAGAATGGTGTCGACCCTTGAAACCAAAACCAAACATGAAAAGAGAGAAAAACGACCGCTACGGATATGGTTTCTCGAATTCAAAAGCACTACATGGGTCGAGTCTAAGCCTAGATTGCTATATTCAAACCAGTTTCAAGTGATGAAAAGTTGTTTATGGGGAATTTTACGACCTTAACTGTTGAGAGGAAGGTCAAGATGGTCCTGAAGATGACTTCAAGAAAAGAGCTGACTCTGAACGATGTCCTATATGTGTCGAACATTCATAAGAACATTGTCTTGGGATCTCTCTTAAGCAAGCATGGCTTCCGCATGGTGTTTGAGTCTGATAAGGTCGTGTTGACTAAAAGTAGAGTCTATGTGGGTAAGGGGTATATGTCGGGCGATATATTTAAGCTCAATGGAATGACTATTATCCCAAAAATGAATAAGAAAACTTCTTCTTTTTCTTATATGCTTGAGTCTCCTGAATTGTGGCATGGTAGAGTAGGCATATGAATTTTGACTCGTTGCATTATATTAATCAAGTTAGATCACACACCATCTTTCAAGATTAATCCAAATCATAAGTGTGAAACTTGTGTAGAAGCAAAATTGATTAAGACTTCATTTCATTCTGTAGAAAGAAGTAACAACCCTTTAGATTTAGTGCATAGTGATATGTGTGACTTGACAGTCGTACAATCACGTGGTGGCGACAAGTATTTCATCACTTTTGTTGATGATTGCACTAAATATTATTATGTGTATTTGCTTAAAAACAAAGATGAGGCGATTGATAAATTTATTCTTTTTAAGAATGAAGTTAAGAACCAACTAAGCTAAAAGATCAAGGCTTTAAGAAGTGATCATGGTGGAGAATATGAATCGCCGTTTATTGCGATTTGTGCTCAATCTGGAATTATCCACCAAACTACATCACCCTATTCCCCTCAATCAAATGGTGTTGCTGAGCGAAAAAATAGGACGTTGAAGAAAATAATGAATGCAATGTTGATAAGTTCTGGGTTACCACAAACCTTGTGGGGGGAAGCAATTCTCTCTGCGAATTACATTCTAAATAGAATACCTTAGAAGAAAGTGGACAAGACTTTGTATAAATTATGAAAATACCGCAAGCCTTCTTATAATTTCCTACAAATATGAGGATGTTTTGCAAAAGTGGTAGTACCTACACCCAAGCAGGTTAGGATAGGTCTAAAAACCATGGATTGTATATTCATTAGTTATGCGTAAAATAGTAGTGCATATAGGTTTCTTGTGCACAAGTACGATGTTTCAAATATACACAAGAATACCATAATAGAGTCAAATAATGCACCCTTCTTTGAGGACGTGTTTCGTTGCCAAACCCAATGAGAGGATCAAAGTTCTAAGAAGGAATTTGAAGATGATCCTAGTGATAGTGCTCAAGATGAGGAGGTAGATGAGCCAAGAAGGAGTAAGAGGGAAGGGCTTCCAAGTCCTTTGGTCCAAACTCTTGACTTATATGTTAGAGGAAGAACCTCAAACTTTCCATGAAACTATAACTTCACCTGAAAGTCCTTCGTGGAAAGAAGCAATTAAGAGTGAGATTGACTCCATCTTACAAAACCACACCTGGGAGTTGGTTAATCTACCCCTATGTAGTAAGGCCTTGGGGAGTAAGTGAATCTTTAGAAGAAAGATGAAAGCGGATGGATCCATTGATAAGTATAAAGCTAAGCTAGTTATCAAAGGATACAGGCAGCGAGAAGGCCTGGATTATTTTTTATACGTATTCACCCCGTAACAAGGATTGTATCCATTCACATGGTGATTGTGATAGCAGCTTTATGTGGTTTGGAGATACATCAAATGGATGTAAAGACAACTTTCTTAGATAGAGATTTAGGTGAGGAAATCTACATGGAGCATCCTGAGGGGTTTACTGCTCCAAGGAAAAATAAGAAAGTCTGTATGCTTGTCAAGTCGTTGAATGATTTGAAGTAAGCTCCTAAACAATGGCATAAGAAGTTTAACAACGCTATTTTGGCAAATGGGTTCAGAATCAAGGAGTGTGACAAATGCGTACATATCAAAGACATTGGCAGAGGTTATGTCATGTTGTGTCTATACGTTGATGACATACTCATTGTTGGTAGTAATGTTGAGACAGTTAGAATTACCAAGAGATTGTCAAACTCTAAGTTTGACATGAAAGATATGAGTCTTGCAGATGTGATTCTGGGTATTTATATTACCAGAACATCTAGTGGTATTGTACTTTCTCAATCTCATTGTGCTAAGAAGATACTTGAGAAATTTAGTAAATTAGACACAATTGTGTTAAGGATACTAGTAGACTTGAGTCTACACTTAACCAAGATTAATGGTGAGAGTGTCTCTTAGCTAGAATATTCTCGGGCCATTGGCAGTTTGATATATCTGATGAGTTGTATAAGGCCGGATATAGCCTACTCTGTTAGTAGGCTTTGTAGATACACGAGTAATCCTAATGCTACTCATTCAAAGAGCATTATGCGGGTATTATGTTATATATGCTACACCTGGGATTATGAGTTGCATTATACTAGATACCTAGCAATACTAGAAGGGTATAGTGATGTTAATTGGATATATGATTTAAAGGACTCCAAATCCACTAGTGGTTGTGTGTTTACCCTTGGAGGGGTAGCCATGTCTTGAAAATCTTTCAAGAAAATGTATATATCGAGATTAACGATTGAATCTATGTTTATTGCTTTGGATAAAGCAACTAAGGAAGTTGAATGGCTTTGCTAATTCGTTGAAGATATTCCACATTGGATGAATCTTGTGCTCGCTATCTGTATTCATTGTGATAGCCAATCAACGATTGGACGAGCACAGAGTAATATGTATAATGGAAAGTCTAGACATATCTATCGTAGACATAATTCCATATGACAACTACTCTCTAACGGAGTTGTCTCTTTAGACTATGTAAAGTCTAAGGATAACATTACGGATTCGCTAATCAAAGGGTTAAATCCAGAGTTAGTAGAAAAGTCGTCAAGAGGAATGGCGTTAAGACCTTTAGTTAATGTTACCGGAATGGAAAACCCAACATAGTTGACTGGAGATCCCAAGATCTAAGTTCAAAGGGACAACCTAATTGTGTGTAACGAGTGAGTCACTAAAGAGGTAAATCATTTTACCCATTCCTTTATATAGCGGTACCCTGTGGAGGCGGAAGGTTAAACTAATGCTTTTAATGACCTAAGTGATGTGAATAGTCAACTGTGGTATAGTAAGATACCTTATGTAGGTCACCTATGTGAGTATGAAGTGGGGCTGCTTCTTTAAGAATTGATAAGGTCGAATTTTTAAAAGCACTCACTAAACTAGGCTAGTGTTTCAGGGCCAAACCGGACACACCAGTGAGAATAAGAACAATGGTTGAACTAATTCCTGTGTGAGGTCTATTGTCTAGGTTTACACAAACGACAAAACAGTTCAAGACATCACATTCACTAGTCAGCCTGTAAATCCGATAGACTTTTCCTATAAAAGGTTCAAGGCCAACGGCTACGTTTTCTAATGCAGGGTTAATCTGTGTGCTCTCTCTCCGAGTCTTTATTGTTAAAAGTTGTCCGTTTTTATTTATTCCGTCAATTTTTAGTCATATGGGGGATTGTTGGGAAAAAATGATTTTATAGTGACTTTAATTTGAAATTAAAGTAGGTCCCAACCACTGGTTGTGGTGTGATCAAATGGGTTTAGATTCTTTATAACAAGATCTTTACATCACAAAAAGAATAACAAAAAACAATTGAGAATTGAATTAGAAATTGTCTTATAAAGTGGGCCTCATGAATGAGATGTTGGGAATAATGTATAACTACATATCCCACATTAATTGTAGAGGACATCATTGATAGGTATTTAAATCCTAAGTTTTGATAAGGGTATGAGCCCTTGGAGCATCCAAATTTTTTGAAAGATGCTTTAAAGATGGGCTTGGGCCAAAACTATGGTCCAAGTTGATTATACAAAAATTGTCACACGTGTGTGCACGCGTTGCCCGTCAGACCGGGCCGGGTCGGGGTCCGTGGATCATGGGACTTGGACTTGGGCTTGGGTTTGGGTTGGGTCAGAATTGATGGCCCATCAAATTAATCTTTTTTGGACTAGCTCTGTTTGGTAGCTGCAAATATACACACATGTACATATAGAGTGTGTAACTTGCATACTTATTTCCCATCAGTTTTCTGCATTAGTTGGGCAGTTTTGCAAAATTGAATTTTGTATTTGTTGCTGGAAGGCTCCTCCCCTCTCTCCCTTTGCGTATAAAAAGAGACCTCTCTCTCTGTTTGTCACACAGAAATTCTTTGCTCTTTAGTGATAGTCTGCAATAATATAATCTTTTTATATGAGAGAGTGCTGCCATTGTCAGTTTTCCAGAGCTAAATAAAAGGTGCTTCTACGTTAGCGGGTTCTAACCATCGTATCTTAGGATCCAAACGCCGACATATCTCCAGCACCCACGGTGAGGCGGCAAATCTGTTTTAAGGAAACTATGGTCACACAGATTTCGATTTACTTTCTTTTCTTTTTCTAGTATTTTGTTTTGTTATATATATTTTTGTTCATCAAATTGTTATCTCTAGTATGAAATAGTCCTATGATTTTTGTTTTGTAATTTCAATTTATTAAATATGAATCTATTTATGTTTATTTAAATGCACAATTTGTCCAACCTATGTACTTAGCATGAACTTGGCAGCTTTTATTCTATATTTTTGGTTACTTGATAGGAGATAAGTTATAGGGAATTATACAATATACACTTCAAAAGTAGGGCATCATATTTCTCGGTTACAACCTTTTGTAGTATTCAATTATGGCTCAGTGTTATATTGTGATCGTGATTTTAATTATGACAAAAGAGATCTTTGATTATGGCTCAAGTAATCTTTCTTTATAATCTGTTGCGGTCTCTTTAGTTGCAATCAAAAATGATTTGATTATAATACGAAGTGGTATCAAAGCCACAAAATATCATAACTTGCACGGTATAATTTTTTATTTATTTTTATTTATTTTTTTGAGTGCATGCATTATAGAATTTTTCAATAATATACCTTTCACATCCAATAAATGCTAAACAATTTTTCTCATTGTCAAATTACTCAAAACTATTGAATGGATTTCTTCATTCATCAAACTCCCTCTTAATCATCAAACCATTCAAAAATTTAAATATAACATTAAAAATGTATTGTGCTTTCACCCATCACTAGTATAAATAAGAAAAATGTTTGGTAGCTCAAAATTCTGTTGTTCAAATGGCTCAAATCTGTCAAAACGACGTCGTTTTACACTTAAAATCTGTCAAAACGACGTCGTTTTAAGTGATTTGAGCCATTTGAGTCACAAAATTTTGAGCTACCTAGCATTGTTGTATAAATAAAAGCAAATAAATATAAGGACCGCAAATAAATACGAGATGCCAAAATATGTATGGCATTTGTAATTAATCTACTAAAAATTAACATCAACTATTTATTAAAAACATGTAAAGACAAAAGCATACAAACCCACATGTAAATGGAAATAGTACAACTCACTTCCAAATGAAAATGTACAGACTTTTGAGTAACACGTTAGCTAAGTTAGCTGAAATTACTAGCTCCCTTTAGGTAATATAATGCAGACCTACAAGGATTTAATTGAGTAGGTAAAACTTGTTAGATAGCACACTTTTTGGGTGGTTAGTAACAATTAGTCACAAGTATTTGTCCAAATATTCTTTTGCATGCAATGCTTTACGTAAAATGCTAATATGGTCCCCATAAATCATTTGGTAAGATGGGGTTATCATATCATAACCAAAAGATTAGGAAAGGTCTCTCTTCTTCTTTCTTGTGTTTATTGCCTTAAGGTATATATATAGGTCTATGTGGCTTAAGCCAAACCATGTCCAGTTGCTTGGGAGAGAAAGAGAGGCTTTCTTGTCAACAATATGTGACTTTAGTAAATTCAACCCACGCAATTAAAGATAAATGAAATTGTCATCAAGACACTTCATTCAAATGATTTGTGAAAATTGACCCAATTTGAGCAGCTAAATTATTAATATTTAAATAAAAAGTATTGTTGCATATCATTTTGAATTGGTTTCACCTACATAATGATTATTTTAAAGAAAAGGTTTTTCTCAAACCCATTATGGAGGAACTATATCCCAAGCCATGTGACAACCTGTTATTGGTTTTTCTGGGTTGAAATTTCTTTGATTTGTTCACAAATTTCTCTGTGTTTTGATTAACTTTTTCTGATTTGATCACAATCTTCTTTGTATTTTGACCAAACAAGAGAAAATTGAACTACAAAATTGATGATGAGTCATTGAAAGATATTCTAGCATCCATGGATCAATTGAGTCGACTGTCAGTTTATTGTTTAAAAAAAATCAAATCACTTTTTTGTATGTTGATAGCAAAAACTATTAATTGATGCGTAAGTCTTTAGATTTCTTTTCATTAAATGGGTTTGGCTCATTTTTTGCCTTATAGTGCATGTTTATATATATATAAAATAAAGTAGGATGGTTTTTAAATCTTCAATATATTTTTGTCTTACCAGGACATTTGGATGATTCAGATCTGTTCAAATTATAAAATAATGGCTGAGATATATTTTTCAAAAAATGTCTTACACGTACATTTTCTACTTTCCTGCCTCTCTCTTATTTTTTCCTTTTCTCACCCCATCCTTCATAATCCCATGATCCCACCTTCCTCCATCTTTTCTTCTTATTTTTTTTTTATTTTCTCATTTTTGTTCACTTTATTTTTATTCATATTATATGGAAAAGTCTGCGATCCTAGAATTATGAACCATATTTTACTATGTGTAATGGAGATTAAATTAATGAATTTTATAGTACACAAATTAAATGAATTTGAACCATTAATTATTATTTTTAAATATATTAAATACCTGATAGACTTCATAAATTTAAAACTTATATGAATTTTCAACATATATTTTAATAAAGCAGGACAGTTTTTGAATCTTCAACATATTTTTGTCCTACTACGACATTTGGATGGCTCTAATATGTTCAAATTATAAAATAATGGCTGATATACATAATCCAAAAAATGTCCTACATGTGGATTTTATACTTTCCCGCTTCTCTCTCTTACTTTTTCTTTTTTTCAACCATCTTTCCATGATATCATGATCCCGCCTTCCTCCATCTTTTCTTTTTATTTTTCTCTCTATTTATTTTATTTTTTTATTTTCTCTTTTTTGTTCAATATATGTTACACATATTTTCATAAAATGTATGTATGCCCATAATATACTAAGATATTACGAGCATACATACAATTTCCATATAATTATATAAGCAAAAGCATTATTGCATGCATACCCGTGAAAGTTCTATGTATGCCAGGCACATCTATTTATCTAGCTATATATTGTATAAGCAAAAGTGAGTTTTCATAAGGAGTTTTGTGAGAACTCCCAAATTTTATAATAAATTTGTGAACTTATCAAATTAAAAAATAAATTTAAATAGTATTGGGATTACAATTATATTCTAATCCTAATATTATTTACACCATGTCTTCAGGCACGGGCATACGCTAGTAAATATATATATTGTACAATGGAGAGAGAGAGAGAGAGAGAGAGAGAGAGAGAGAGCTAATGAAAAATACGGTTGAAGAATTTTTACTTCAACTCTTTCCGCAATTAAAGGCTCCGATGAAGCCAAATTCTACATATATATAGAGAGAGAGAGAGAGAGAGAGAGAAAGGAAGGAGAGAGAGAGAGAGAGAGAGAAAGGGAGAAGAGAGAGAGAGAGAGAGAGAAAGGGGGAAAGAGAAGAGGGAGGACTTTTGTTGTCGACGAGGATTTCGTGGAGGATATCGCTTTCATTGAGGAAAACTACATCACCATCTCTTGATCTTCATCGTCGTTGTCATGAGAGCTCATATTGTGGATGAAGGACCTTAGACTACAAATATATATATAGGGAGCAGCTTCTCTCCAATCTTAGATTAGACTAGAGAGTGTTGTTGGGCCCATAGGGGCTCACCACGGGTCCCGTTTCAATAGTCCGAATAGTTCAATGTGTAGAAATCGTCGAGTACTATATGTCTATAAAAAATCACGTTGATCGGATATCGATAGCTATCTCATCGGATCAGTTTTCTGTCAACCGTTAATTTGTTCACCGTTTATTTTGTTTTATACAAATCTAGTTTGATCACATTGCTATCGATATCAGATCAACGTGATTTTTTATAGATATATAGTACTCGAAGAGTTCTACACATTGAACGGTTCAGATTAACGAAACGGGGCCTGTGGTGTGCTCTCACAGGCCCAACAGCAGCCGCTTGTCTGATCTAGGACTGGAGGGAAGTTGGTTCCATATATATATACTAGCGTATGCCCATGCTTAAAGACATAGTGCAGATAATGTTAGAATTAGAATATAATTGTAATCCCAATACTATATAAATTTATTTTTTAATTTGATAAATTCATAAATTTATTATAAAATTTTAGAGTTCTCACAAAACTTTCCCCGAAAACTCACTTTTGCTTATACAAGCTAGATAGATAGATGTGCCTGGCATACATACAATTTCTACGGGCATACATACAGTAATGCTTTTGCTTATATAATTAGATGGAAATTGTATTTATGCTTGTAATGTCCTAGTATATTACGGGCATACATACATTGTATGGAAATATGTGTAAAATATATTAAACAAAAAATAAAAAAATAAACAAATAAACAAATAGAGAGAAAAATAAAAATGAAAGAAAGTAAAACAAAATAAAAGAAAAGAATGAGGAGGACGTGATCATGGGATCATGGAAAGATAGCTGAGAAAAGAAAAAAATAAGAGAGAGAAGCTAGAAAATATAAAATATACATGTAGGACATTTTTTGGAATATATATATCAGGCATTGTTTTATAATTTGAACAGGTCTGAGCCATCCAAATGTCCTAGTAGGACAAAAATATGTTGAAGATTCAAAAACCGTCCTGCTTTATTAAAATATGTTGAAGATTCATATGAGATTTAGATTTATGAAATCTATCAAGTATTCAATATATTTAAAAATAATAATTAATTGTTCAAATTCATTTAAGGGGAAAGCACCAATAAATTCCAAATTTGGAAATGTTAAACCATTTAGTCCCGAATGTTTTTTGTTAGACTAATAGGTCCTATTTCTCTAAAAGCTTACTATAGGCATTTTTATGTCTAATATTATTCATCGAACATCAAACATTAGCAACGTCAGAATTCTTTATCAAACATCAAACATTACCACGTCAGGATTGTTCGTATAATTTCGGTGAGAACAATATCAACGTTAGAATTATTCATCCAACATCTAACATTATCAAACGTCAGGATTATTCATCAAATATCAACCATTAAACATTAGGATTATTCATCATACATCAAATATTATTCATCAAACATCAAACATTATTCATCAAACATCAAACATCATAATCAAAAATAACGTCAAACATCACAACATCATCATCAAAACAACATCAAACATTTTGGGTGTTTCAAACAACAAAAATTAATGTAGATCAAGCAACATCATCAAATCGGCAACATCACCGTGGGTGTTTCAAACATCAAACACCCAGAAATCTGCAATTAAATTTGCTTCAACATCTCACAAAAAAAAACTTTCATCAAATCAGCAACATCAAACATTGATCTCCGATTTTCTAGACAATTAAATCTCACTTTAATGGTGTTTCTGATCTGATTTCAAACAAAATCGTGGGTGTTTCAAACATCAATTGATGTTCCAAACAGAATAAATTGATGTTCCAAACTGTACCCATTGTAGATGGTTGGGCTTCGATTGCAAATTCGAAGAGAGGGAGAAAATAGATGTAGATGTGTATATGTTCTAAAAATTAAATTTAAAAGCTGGGTTTGTATATATACATCCAGATACTGATTTTACAAAGTATACATCTACATCTACATCTACATACAGAATAAAAGAACAAGAGGGCTTGGGTAGTGGGTGGGCATTATTTTGATAATGGATTTGTGGGCGATTGGATAGCGCTGGTGTTTATGGTGCTGGCTACGGTGGCCGATCACTGATTCATCTTCCATTGTCGGGTGAAAACATCATCCATAGCAGTGGGTGGTTCTGTGGCACCATCTATGGAAGGTTGTGGTGGTCCAAACAGAAGTCGGAATCGGTGTCGGAATCGGAGGGGGCATAATCGTCAAGTCTGCGTTTGGAAGGGAGGCGATCGAGGCGTTGATGGACGCAATCGATCGAGGTCTCGACAAGAGACATTGAAGGGCTAAGAAACCTCCACAATGGTGATTGGGGGATTAGGGGAAGAGAGTTCAGTCCATCATCGAATCAACAAGTCTAGGGCTCCAAACAAAACCCTAGCTTTGGGAAGCAGACAATTTAATAAATTTGATGTTTGAATATGATGTTTACCATTTTGGGTTGGTGTTACATTATATTACTGAATCTGATGTTTGAAATTTGATGTTTAAAGGAATCTGATTTTTAGTGTTTATGTTTAAATGAATCTGATATGTTATTTTGTCTTGAATGTTTGTTACGATGTTGTTTTTGATGATGTTGTGATGTTTTAGGATGTTATTCTGATGATGTTTTACAATGTAGTTGATGATATTGATGTTTTTATGATGTTTTTTAGTGATGTTGGTGATGTTTTTTAGGACTAAATGGTTTAATAAAAAACATTCAGGACCAATTAGTGTAACATTTATTAAAATAGGATTTATGAGTAATTTTTCCTTCATTTAATTTGTGGACTATAAAATTCATTAATTTAATCTCCATCATACATAGTAAAATCTGACTCCTAATTTTGAGATCCCAGGCTTTTTCATATAATATGAATAAAAATAAGTGAACAAAAAGGAGAAAATAAAAAAAATAAACAAATAGAGAGAAGAATAAAAATGGGAAAAAATAAAAAATAAATAAAAAGAAAAGAGGGAGGAAAGTGGGATCATGTGATCATGGAGGAATTGCTGAGAAAAGGAAAAAGTAAGAGAGAGAAGCGGAAAAGTATAAAATGTACATGTAGGACATTTGTTGAAAAATATATCTCAGTCATTGTTTTATAATTTGAATATATCTAAATCATCCAAATGTCTTAGTAGAAAAAATATACGTTGAAGATTCAAAAACCGTCCTGCTTTATTAAAATACTAGCGTATGCCCGTGCCTGAAAGCACGGTGTAAATAATATTAGGATTATAATATAATTGTAATCGCAACACTATTTAAATTTAAGATTAAAATACAATTATAAAAATCTATTTAATAGACTACACTTTACAATTTCAAACAAATCAAATAGTTAGCCTTTGATATATCTTGAGTTTGACAGGGAAAATATATATATGTCTAAAAACTACTTGAGAAATAGAAAAACATGCCACCAACAAGAAGAGAGGAATAAAACAAATAAACAGTAATATTTGCCATTGTCTAGTGAATAACAATGACAAAGTATTGTTCAAACTATATGAAATTATATCACAAACCAAGTAGTCGTATTCATCCACATCAGAATCTGAGCCACCCATCTCTCTTCCACGAAACTCTTCATCCATATCATCATCTACATCTTCCATTTCATATTCATCTGCCATGTATTCGGCCTCTTCTGCTTGTTGATGAGACATGGTCTTCGCAACTATTAAATCCTGAACAATGATTTAAGCAGCTAATTCAACAATTACCAAAACCAACAAAATAAAAATTCACATCTAAAACTATCATGACAAAAATAAGGATAACAATAATAACTAAGCTTCACACTCAAAGAATCATGAATACCATTCTTTGATACATTGCCAGGTCAGTTGTAGTGCCACACAATAGTGGCCTATACATGATAATGGAGAAAAAGAGAATAATAGTTAATAAACAATGGGAGAAATTAACAATCCATTCTAGACACTTTGATGCCATATTGTATTGAGATGTATACTACTACAGTAGAAATGAATGTTAAAATATTTTGTTCTTTTTGGTAATCCAAAACTCAGAGAAATGCCATTCATATTTGATGCACAGGTTATTTTGCACAGACATTTGTTAAGAACCACAGCTACATCTATGATGGACACTCTCTTACTTAATCTGGTAGCACATATCCAACATTTCCCCTTATTGGCTTACTTCGTCTAAATGGACTAAATCCATGTTCAGAACCCGAATCACTTAGTTCTGGAGTTTGCAGCAGCTAACAGCAAGTGGAGTTTGCAATATTTTATAAAGATTCAAATATTAGCATTAAATTAGGAAAAAAGAGCCACAAAGTTTGTGAAAATGAGAACTGAACTTACAATTTCCGGAGTAAAAGGAAAGTGATTGCTGAGAACAAAAAGAAACCTTCATTTAGTAATTTTGTCAAACACCTGTTGTGCAACAAAAGGAATTTGTTTCAAAACATTGAAATAGGCATTGAGTGACAAATCTGAACATCAAGTTGGATGACATAAGAAACTGTAGATCGGAAAAACAAAAACGAAAAGCCGTAATTGATTTACCTGATGAGAACAGAGTATGAGGCCCCAACAAAATACGAATTAGATCAGAACAAATAACAGCAGAGAGATAATGGGTATACCCATTACATAAGACTGTATACCCATTACCCTAAAACTTCTGAATCTGTGGTTGAAGGACAGAACGTTGATATTGAATTTTGATTCACGGATTCAAAATCACTGATACAGAGAAGAATTTAATAAAAAAAACCCCTAAAACTTTGAAGGATAGAACTTTGATATAGAGAAGAATTAAAAAAAAAACCCTAAAACTTTTGAATGAAGGACAGAACCTTGATACTGAATTTTGATTCACGGATTCAGAATCACTGATATCAAAATTCAGTTATTATGAATACCATGCGTATCATATTAAAATTGTGATAGAGATTGCCATACCTGAGCGGTTGAAGCACTGTGGTTGAAGGAAGCAATTTCGGGAAGAAGAAGAACAGGGAGCGAGAGAGAGAGATAAAGAGGGATGAATGGGAGACGTGGGTGACATATACACATACCTGAGCGGTTGAGAAACAGAGGAAGTCGATGGAGGAGAGACGTGATTTGGGAGAGACGTGGAGCAAAGACGTGATTTGGGGGAGACGTGATTTGGGGGAGGCTTAAGGTTTGGGCGGGAATATATATATATATTTAGGATTGATATAAAATTAAGGGGTAATCTCAGCCATCTATAAAAATAAGTAAATGAATCCTAACTATTGAAATGTCCTAGTAGGACAATTGTCTCTGGGACATTTTCAAAATCCGTTCTGCTTTATTATATAGATATGTTAAAGATTCATATAGGGTCTAAATTTATGAAGTCTAGGTATTTAATATATTTTAAAATAATAATTAATAGTTCAAATTCATTTAATTTGTGAACTATAAAATTCATTAATTTAATTTCCACTACAAATAGTAAAATATGGTTCCTAATTCTGAAATCGCAGACTTTTCCATATAATATAAATAAAAATAAGTGAATAAAAAGGAGGAAATAAAAAAAATAAACAAATAGAGAGAAAAATAAAAATGAGAGAAAATAAATAAAAATAAAAATAAAAGAGGGAGGAAGGTGGGATAACGGGATTATGGAAGGATGGGTTGAGAAAAGGAAAAAGTAAGAGAGAGAAAAGGAAAAAGTAAGAGAGAGAAGCGGAAAACTAAAAAATGTACATGTAAGACATTTTTTTGGAAAATATATCTTAGCAATTATTTTATAATTTGAACAGATCTGTGTCATCCAAATATCCTAGTATGACAAAAATATGTTGAAAATTCAAAAATCGTCATACTTTATTGTATAGATATATATTGTGGATTTTTTTTGTTACTAAAAATTCGAGAGGGATGTTAGGCTAAATTTTCTAAAATATTTTAGGATTTTTTTAATGTAATTAAATTTCTAACAAAATATTTTCAACTTCTAAAAGAATTCTATCATACTTGGTCACTAAATAAATTCTAGAATAAGTGAATATCCTCTAAAAAAATTAGTGCTCTGGAGGTTTTTTTTTTTAAACTTGTGTTTATTTATTTTTCAATTATTTCCATTGTATATTATTTGGGATTTTCAATCATTGACTCAAACTCATTTAAATTTAGGTGAATATATTAAAAATACGGATCCTAACCCAAACTTATATCAAATTGAATTTTACTCATATTTTTATCCAAATTATGGGAAACTTAAATTCTTACTCAAAAAATTTTAAGTTATTTCATGACTCTCAAATTTACCACTTGTCATAGTAAAGTTTTTACTCTAATTTATGTTTAAATTTGAGTTCGTCCATTGGAGTGGTTTGTATCAAATAAAATTTTTATTTAAATTTGAGTAATTTTTGTTATCAAATTTTTTTAAACTGAAAATATAAAATATACATTGAGATAATAGAAGTAAGAATAAATTCCTTAGCCCAAAAATGTTAGTAAGATTGACAACAAAACAAAAATAACTCTCTAACCAGAAAAAGCATAGAAAAGTGAAGCACCCAAATTTTGTGGGAAAATGTTAGTAAGAAAATTTTGTGGAAAAAAAAAAAAAAAAAAACACTTGAAGGAGTTGAAATTTAAGCAAAATTAAGAGAGATCACAGTCTAACCTAACAGTTATGTTCCTTGACAATGAATCCACTGCTAAGTTCTTTACACTTCTATGATTTTGCAGGAGCAAATATCAATACATTATGGTTCTTAGAGATCCAAGTATAAATTATAATAGTATTCTTTTGGAAAGTTAAAGAATATATTTTTAGAGAAAAATTTATTAAAAAAATACATAAAGTTACCTAAAATATATAAGATACTTAAATACATGTTTCTTAATATTTGGGATAACCTTAACCGGTGGAGAATTGAACAAGAATTAGTAAATATTTTAATTGTTTAACCTATATAATAAGTGATCAATCATAGGCTGCCACATCAAGTAGCATGTAGGAATTCCTCCATAATAGGTTGGTGGAAACCACGGTTTTTTTTTTTTTTTTTAATTGATTTTGAAACTAAATAAATTTATGATTGGACTCCATCTTTTAATATTAAATATAAGAGTAAAAGATTGCTATCGAACTATTCTAGTTTTGGCAAAGGCTTAAAGTTGACTTTTTCACTTGAAACAATTGATAATTAAATAAAAATACAATTTTCTAATGGTTGAAAAGTTGGTTTTTAAGGTGTTGTTTGAAACGTTTATAGTTTATTATTTTTAATTTACCAAAATAATAAACATGTTTATATTTATTTTGTGTAAAAAAAAATTAAAAATTAAAAATTAAAAATTAAAAAGGTATTTGGTATACAAGTATTGTTTTGAAAATAAATAAAAATTGTGGTTACGAGAGTTGCTTATCGATGGTTTATAAGATGATGACTAGAGATAGTTATTGGCCACAGGAGATAGTGGCTGTACGAGCATGAAATAATTCTTCTCGTATGATCCTGTTGATCAAGTTTGCGCTCCTCCAAACAACGTTGCTTTGCCACCTGAAAACACAAACGTGAGCTAACCGGCGAGTGTGTGCCGGAAACCCCTTCGATGCCTAAGTCAGCAACTAGACAATAGACAATAAACTCTGTGTATTCTAAAATAAGAATTGAGATACCTCTACAAAGGTCTAGTCATGAGCTTTTATAGATTCTACTTGGCACAATCCTAGTAGGATTCCAACTCTCTCTATGAGAGTTCTCCTAAGAATCACACACCATACTCACTACCAACCAAGTGAGATGGTTTGCACAATCCCAATAGGACTCTAACTCTCCTTAGCAGAGTCCTATTAGAAGTCTGATGCCAAAGGATAATGCTTACCCTTAGAACACCCTTATCACTGCAAGCCAAGTGAGATAGCCACTCCCTTTACCTCGGCTGACCCCTTGACCTCAGCTGACATTGCGGTCAACCAAGTTATTCCGACTTTGTGCTCAACTAAGTAATGGAAAAGAAGCATCGACCGAGCTACATCTAGCTCGGCTCTCCATCTTACCAAACACCTCGGCCAACCCTTGGGTCCAGTATTAGGTAGCTCGGTCAACGCCTTTGTCCAGTTTGGTATAAAAAGGGACCGAGCTACTCGACGTCCATACTCTCGCCCTTTAGTTCGGCCCACAACAGAAATCAAAGGATCGTGGCTCGGCCTAATTTTTCATTATAAATTGCCATCTCAATTGCCCCCTAATTCCATCTGCGTAGCATGATTGGGATCATTTTTCCTCCAGCCAAGCTAAGAACGCTCCACTCTGCCGAGCTAAAAAGTTGTTCGGTTTCATAGCTCGTTCGGGCCCAATAAGTCTTGTCTGTAGCTCAACATGTCCTTCCAAAAAATTTGAACAACCCCGCCTTTTTGCCTTCAACATTTATGTCTTTTGAGTTCGTAATCGTATGGCGAGTCGTTCTTTCTATGTCTTGCCAAGCAGACTTAACTCGGTTAACACTAACCTTGCCAACCTTCTTTGGCCGAGATAACCATCTCGGTCCAAGCATTCAAAAATATGTCGGTCAAACCTGTCAGCTTGCTTTGGCCGAGGTACACCTCTCGGTTGAAGAATCCAAAAAACTTTGTTGGTCAAACCTGCCAACCTTCTTGAGCCGTGATCCTTATCTCGACTTAGGAGAGCTAAATGTTGGTCAAACCAGCCAACCTACTTTGGCCGAGGTAACTGTCATCCCGGCAAAACAGTGCAAAAGTTTTGTTGGTCATACCTGCCAACTTCCTGCAGCCTAGATCCTTATATCGGCTTAGGAGAGCTAAATGTTGGTTATTTCTGCCAACCTTCTTCAGCCTAGATCCTTATCTCGGCTGAAGAGAGCTAAATGTTGGCCATACCGGTCAACGTCGTGCAGCCTAAATCCTTATCTCGGCTTAGGAATGAAAAAAGTGTTGGTCAAACCTGCCAATATCCTGCAGCCTAGATCCTTATCTCGGCTTAAGAATGAAAAAAGTGTTGGTCAAACCTGCTAACGTCCTGCAGCCTAGATCCTTATCTCGGCTTAGGAGAGAGCTCAATGTTGGTTATTCCTGCCAACTTTCTTCAGCACGGATCCTTGTCTCGGCTGAAGAAGAGCTAAATGCTGGCCAATCCTGCCAAGCTTCTTGATTGCCCCCCAGTTGGACGAAGACTTGTTACAGAGAGTTGGTCAAACCTGCCAAATGCCTCCGCTAGTTGCGCCCACGAAGCTATGCTACCTTCTGGCAACCTTTCAAACCACGTTAAACCCAGTTCACCAAGGCTGGAAGGAAACATGACACACATTAGAGCCTCGTTTCGTTGATATACGGCCATAACCTGGCGGAAGTGGCTCAAGTGCATGTAAGGGTTCGACTTTCTCTCATAAATAGTAAATTTAAGGTGGTGGAAGCCAGAGAGTGATGGTGCGTTCTCTATCGCCGGAATGAACAGTGAGCTCTGCGACCTTGCTAACGCTTTGTCTGCTGGTTCATAGGCATGGCGTGGCTCTGGAATTCCAACCTCGACACTCTCATGTGTTCTAGGAGCCAATCGTTGTAGTACAGAGACTTTGCGGGAGGTCGCGAGCCTGAGTGTCTTCTCTCCTTCGAGCCCTTTCAGTCCTCATTCTCTCAGGCCTAGAGTAGCGTGTCCTGGAAGTCTTTGATTTTGTATAGCCCGGCCTGAGGTTTTTACTTTCAGTTTGTGATGGTGTGACTTGTCTGTCACGATCTTCTGAGTGGCGAGAGTATGTGTTGCCTTTGCGCCCTTCTTTAGCTGCCACATCTTTGCCTTTTATCTGGCTCTTCATAGACTCTATGTCAGCCGTCATTATTCTTATTACTTCGTCTTACTCCCTTATGCGATCTTCGAGAACCTGAGGATCCATCTTCCGCCTCTGTCTATTAGGGCTTTGAGAGCAGTGTGGACCTGAGCCTCGTCTTTCTCTCGCTTCTCTCCACAAATTCCTTCGCTGGGGATCTAATTCCGCCATGGGTGGGATAGAAGGTAAACCTTCGCCCCTTCCACCTCCTTTCGGGGTTTACCCATCTATAGCAGATTGCGAAAAATCTTTGTTGTGCGTTATTGATTTCAATTAGAGAGAAAAACTCGATCAAAAGGTTTTGTTCTTTGTGTAATTCACACAGACGGAGCCAATTGTACGAGCACGAAATAATTCTTCTCGTATGATTCTGTTGATCAAGTTTGCGCTTTTCCAAACAATGTTGCTTTGCCACCTAAAAACACAAACGTGAGCTAACCGGCAGGTGTGTGCCAGAAACCCCTCCGATGCCTAAGCCAGCAACTAGACAATAGATAATAAGCTCTGTGTATTCTAGAGTAAGAATTGAGATACCTCTACAAAGGTCTGGTCATGAGCTTTTATAGATTCTGCTTGGCACAATCCTAGTAGGATTCCAACTCTCTCTATGAGAGTCCTCCTAGGAATCACACCCCATACTCACTACCAACCAAGTGAGATAGTTTGCACAATCCCAGTAGGACTCTAACTCTCCTTGGCAGAGTCCTACTAGGAGTTTGATGTCCAAGGATAATGCTTACCCTTAGAACACCTTCATCACTGCAAGCTAAGTGAGATGGCCACTCCCTTTACCTCGGCTGACATTGCGGTCAACCAAGTTATTCCGGCTCTGTGCTCAACTAAGTAATGGAAAAGAAGCATCGACCGAGCTATACCTAGCTCGGCTCTCCATCTTACCAAACTTCTCGGTCAACTCTTGGGTCTAGTATTAGGTAGCTCGGTCAACGCCTTTGCCCAGTTTGGTACTCAAATAAAAATGGACCGAGCTACTCGACGTCCCCACTCCGGTCCTTTAGTTCGATCCACAACAGAAATCAAAGAATTGTGGCTCTTCCTATTTTTCGTTATAAATTACCCTCTCAGTGGCCGAAGGTTTTTGCCACCAGTGAAAGGTGGTTGGTAGTGGTCGGAGGTAATTGATAGTCACGAGAAATAGTGGTCAAAAGTGATTATCAGTGATTGAAGATGGTGACTGATTGACTATCTAAGATGATAGTTAAAGGTGGTTTTCAACAAAAGGTGCTGGTTGAAGATTTTTACCACTAGTGGGAGGTGGTTGGTGGTGTTGATAAGTGGTTGGTAGTTATGGGAAGTGGTGGCCGGAGATAGTTGGTGGAAGATGTCATTGGTAATGGTAGGAGACAGTGATGAGTAATGGGTGGTAGTCGAAAAATGTGGAAGAAAGAAGAAGAAATAAAAATAAAAAACAATCAAACAAAAAAATATAATCAACTTTTTGTGTTTATAAAATTTGATAAATTTTAGAAATTATTTACAACTTTTTTAAAACGAAAACAAAAACTAAATAATTTTTTGTTTATAGTTTCAAAAATTTATAAATAAAAACAAAACTAATTAAATTTTTGTTTATAGTTTTCAAAAAAATTATAAATAAAAATAAAAAATTGTGAATACAAATCAGAGGCTTTTCCCAAACTAAGCCTCTTTTGCATCCTAGTTTGGGAAATAGGATGCAAAAGAGGCTTAGTTTGGGAAAAGCCTCTACAAATCAGCTTGTTTGTTTTCATTTTTCAAAAAACACTTTCAGAAAATTATACTTTCTTATTTTTTGTGTTTTTTTTTATTTTTACTGAATTTTTTAAATATTTTAAGCAATTTTTTTTTTACTTTTTAGACACACCTAACATAAATACACTTAAAAAGTAAAAAAATTGTAAAAAAAATCTTTTAAAAATTCACTAAATATCAAAAATACAAAAAAAAATACAAGAATTCAGTACATTTTTTTATATTTTTATGAACTTATTAATTTTTTAAAATATTTTTTCACAAATTTTTTACTTTTTAGATACATCTAATTAAGGTGCATATAAAAAAGTAAAAAAATATTTAAAATTTAAAAAATATTTACTAAAAACAAAAGAATACGAAAATTAAAAAACTCAATTTTTAAAAAACTTAATTCAAAAAACTCAAAGCAAACACACTTATCAAATATAAGCTAAGATTTTTTTTTGTTTGGGAGGCTTTTTGGCTTTGTAAGGCAAAGTCTGGGAAGATTAAATAAGTACATTTTTTAATTTTTTATAAAATATGGGTTAGATTTAAGTTGGGTTTGAAATGATATGTTAAAGAGGTGACGTGAGTTAAATAAGATGATGCGACTTAAATAGAATAATAACATTTTAATTTTTTAAATTTTTTGAAAAATGTCAAATTTGATCTTAATCTAAATGTAAAATGTAAACGGTTGGTGAGACGAGAAAGTAACATAATCTCCAAACGCGTATTTTCCAGAAGGAAACAAATTTTTGTGACGCACAGTCACTTCAGTCACCTCAAATTAAAGTCTGCGTGTAACATTAAAGTCTTCAAAAAGGGCCATTGTTCATAAAATCGGAAAATGATCTGAGATGTTGATGTAGTGGGTTCTCCTCACGATCCCACAAACAGGATTATATTATGAAAATACAAATATTTGTTTTTTTTATAATAAAAAATGTTATGTCGCTCGTAGTTTGTCACTGTTTTATATTATTGTCTTAATTGATTCCAATGTTTTAAAAACCGGATCGGTGTGTGAACTGAAAAAGGGACCGGGTGGACGGGTCACCGGTTCAACCGGAATCAAACCGGAATCGAACCGGAATCAAACCGTGACGTAATAAATATATTAAAATTATATTTAAATAAAAATATAAGTAATAAAATTATAAATTAAAAATATTAAATTATCTTAAATATTTGTCCTAATATTTTTTTTACTGAAAAATATAATAATACATTTTAAAATATTATTAATTTCAATTTTGGAAGATGAAATCAAATATTTAATATTCCCTCCATATGATTTTAATTCAAATAATTTGATTGAAAGGAGAGCAAAAATTTTGGAGGGATATCAAAATTTCAATATTCCCTCCAATACATTTGATTGAATCCCACATGGATTTTTTGAGTTTTTTTGAAAGAGTTTTTTTCTTATAAATAGGTGAAGACTTTCACAATAATTTCATCAAGCTCTTAATGGGATTCCTCACAAGAGGAGACCCTTGAAAAAGAGTTTCAAATTAAAATTTTCTTATATTCTTATATTATATATATATATATATAAAATAAGAAAGAAAGAAAATAAAAAAACGAACAAAAAAAAAAAGATAAAAAAAAATCGCACCGGTCCGGTTTGATCAACCCGGTGCCGGGTCAACCGGTTCACCGGTTTAACCGGTGGGTTCACCGGTTTTGCATAAATAGGCCGGTTTTTGCTGATGGCCGGTTTTGGTGGGCAGACCGGACCGGAGCCTCCTCCGGTCACCGGTTCAACCGGTTGAACCGGCCGGTCCGGTCCGGTCCGGGTTTTAAAACCTTGATTGATTCTTTGTTTATAAATAATTAATAAACAATAATAAAAATAAATAATATATTATCATATACAATGATAATATAAAATAGTAACAAAAAATAAATAAATAAAGTGATACAACTCTCTTATTTTTATTTTATTTTTACGAGATATGTTTGTCACCCCCATTCTACTATCTCAAGGTACATTTTCCTAATTCATTTTGATAGTAAAACCAAAGGTAAAATTTCACTATACAAGTCTGTAGATAGTTTTATTATCTATTGGTGATGTTTGAGAAGTTGATTATTTTAATAGGTTATTTTAATTTTGATTATTTTAGTAGGTTAAAATAGTTGTGTTCGAGAAGAATGTTGGATTTTTTTATAGTTGGATGTAATGTTTGTAAAAAAAAAAGAAAGTAAAATGATCATTGATTTGATGTGACATTTTCTCTTATTAACTATTTTAGTCTATTTTATCTTTTAATGCTATTTCAGTAAAAAAAATTTTAAGAAAAACCCATTGGCAAGAAAACTGATTGTAATAATCTTTCAAAAGCTTTTGGGGGTGTTATTGTGTTTGATTTGGTGGTGAATGTTACTTTTAGTTTCCAAAAGTTTTTGGTCCTCAATTTGAATTGAAAAGAGAATGATAATTCACTATCTGCGAACAACAAACATATTGGGATAATTTTACTTTTTTTAACTCTCAATTTGGGATTTCAACCCTCAAATTGAAATTGAAATTGTTTTGTTTAAAAAGGCAGTGAAATTTCACTTTCTGCAAACAACAAAAACAGCCTCTACATTTTCCTTGCTTAATCTTGTTTCACTATAGAGGCATTTTTAATGGTGTGCACACACAAACATATGTTCTTGTCAAACACAAAGAAATTAAAAGATATCATTAGCATACTATGAAGAAAAAGCAAAGCATAAGTTCGTCAAGACATAGTGTGTTGTATATTTTATCTTTCTAAATTTCATATATCTACGTAAATATGTCCTCAGGAAAAAAAAAAAAAAAAAAAAAAAACTTGTTAGTTCTTATTTTATTTGATTAGTAGAATCCTATTGGTTCTTATACCAAGGTTTATCTATAGGAAAGCAAGCTCTAAATTTCAGGTTTCATTCAAAATTATTTTGTGTTCGCAAAGGTGCACAAGCATGAGAAACTTAAAATATGCTAGCCTTGTCATATGGTCTTGACCTATCACCTCACACAAGACTAATCATTTGCTATCATGAGTGAATGTGTAACATTGTATCTAATTTGCACACTGCAAATCAACTTACTCTGTACAAAAAAATTTTGAACATATATATTAAATACCGACATTATGGAATTTAACATAGGGTTCAAAAGTGACCACATGGATTGAATACCAAAACTTTTGAATCATACCGAAAGGTGTTGAGTTTAGTTTCATATTGGACACAACCCAAACTTAGCACACACTACCCTTAACTGATCAATCCTCATCACCATTGATACGGACAAGCTTGAAACAAGGGAGCTGCTTCTAACGGAGACAAATCTAACTTGCTATGTCATCTGAGAGGGGAGATTTACACCGTTAGTACAGCCGAGCTACGGTAGCGCGGGTCGTGACATGATACGCACAGCCGAGCTACCTTTTCTGCCAACTCAGCCCGTGGTCTGTTTTGCACGGTCGAGGAGATCGACCGACCAAGCACGATGCGATGCCTGACCGAGCTGTGACGCGACAGAGCACGCAGTGGTGTTTGGTAGCCGAGCTAAAGAATGGTCCGGACTGGGCTTAGGGTGCGGTTAGGGCCGGCATGAGCCTAACCGATCAGCCGAGACGGACGGGCTTTGTGTAACCGAGAATGAAGAAAGAACGGGGGGGAGGCCAGTGCGCCTCGCTGCCGGTAGGCAATGATGGACCGGTCAATGGCTGCTCGGCCGTGAGAACAAGATGTTTGTCCATTTGCCAAGGGACAGGACGGCGGAACATAGCTCGGTTGTGCGCTTGTGGTGGCAAGTCTCTACAAGGGGTAGGCCGGTCGTGGTGCTCCGGTTAAGTGTGCCACCTAGGCCAACGGCGTGAGGGAGAGGACATCTGCTCCACGCATGCCTCAATACCGTTGGAAAGTTCTGCATGTACTGGTAGGAGGACAAAACCTTTACACGCGTAAGGTGGTGAGAAGCAAGCACTGTCACTTGTCCAGGGAAGGACAACAGAGGTGGTGCACGCACAATCTTGAGGCTGCATGGCCAGCCTAGAAATATGGAGGAAGACGAACGTTAGAGGCATGCAACTTCTTTCTCTAAGAAAACACACTCTCTCACTAGCCTTCTTCTTCCTCAAGTGACCTGACTTGATCGCCGGAGGGTCTATCCGGCACACCACCGCCGGGCAGCTCACCGTTTCTGTGTTGTCAGGTTAGACGCCGTCAGGAGAAGCTTGGAGTGCAAGGAGTACGGAAAGCAGAGGATATTTCGCCCCCGTACAATTTGCGCCGTCTGTGGGAAATCTTTGATAATTCTACCCTTGTTCTTCAAGCCTCTTCGACCATTTTTTCATGGCCAACAACGACGAAATCCCGCTGTCCGTCGTCGATGGTGTCACTCCGGAGTATGTCCGAAGGAGAGATGGCCCCCCAGATGTTTCGGCTATGGCGGGCCTAGAAACTTCTTTGCGAGGTGCGCGAGACAAACGCGGGAGAAGTTCTGATCGCTCGAAGAGTCCAGAGGGCCGTCGGCGGCGGAGGGAGTCCCGAGCGCAGCGCCTGGAGCACAAACTCAAGGACCAAGATGCCCTCATTCACAAAATGGCGGCGGAGATGGAGATGTTGAAGCGTCAGATTAAGGGAAGGGTGTTGCTGGAGAGGGGCAACCTCAGTGAGCGCACACCCTCCCCTCGTTCTAGCAGTCGCCACCAGAGGACTCACTCTGTCTCCATCACCAGGAACTATGGGGTTGGAGATTCCAACCAAAGAGAGGGCAGATCCCTCACGCGCGACAGCATCTACCGCCCTTCACGCCTGTCGTCGACGTCGCGATACTTTGCCTCCACCCATTCCAGGGATCTCAGGGATGTACTGGAGGAGAGAGCGCACCGTCGAGAGGCTCAGAGAGTACCGACGCTCCAGAGGTTGAGTGCTCCAGTCCACTGTAGTGAAGAAGTGGTGATGTCGGCGCCCAGAATGACGGCCCCTGCGCTGGTGGACAAAGAGTTGGCAAGACTTACAGCCACGCCGTTGTCTCTAGAGATCGAGAGTACGCCGCTCTCGGCCTCCTTCACATTGCGCTCGGGCTGGTTTTCTTCGGCCTCATCGTCAGCACCCTCCACCGTGACAACCTCCCGATCAATAACTTCTTCATCTTCGGCATCTTGAGATGTTGCAGGAGAAGTTTGCTCGGTTTGCTGCGCGGCGGCGGCTTCTTCCTCGGCCTCTTTCCGTGCCTCTGCGATAAGCCGATTTTGAGTGGCTTGGGAGTACGCCATCATGTAGACCGGGATAGGCCGTAGGTGGATTTATGAACATGTCAAAATCCTGTCCAAGGCCAACTTTCTCCACGGCAGCTTTCCAGCCGCACTGGAAAAAGATGTCCTTGGTCGCTTGGACCTGCCGCTCATAAGTTTTCTCCCCCTGAGCGTATCCCCGGTCCTCGGCATCGTCCACAGCTTTGTCTTTTTCTTCTTTGTGGGCATCGCGCAGCCTGCGTAGCTCGGCGAGGTACCGGGCCTTAGTTGACTTCACGGCCCTCTGTTTGTCTGTCTCAGCTTGGTCAACCTTCAGGCGCAGTTCATCTCGCTCGGCCGCAACTGCATCTTGCGCGGCCTTGAGTTTCTCTATCTCGGCCTTTTGAGCCTTGTTTTCGACAATGGCATCCCGAAGGCTCTGCCGCATTTTGATCATCCGGTCGTGGGCCAAATAGTTCTTTTGCGCGGCCTAAAAACAAGCGAGAGATCGTGAGTGTTTGAGAAACCGAGCAAAAACCGAGCAAACAGTTTGAAGCAAAGAATGGAGAACTTACCAGCATTATGGATTTTGCCACCGAGCGGAGGACCTTGAGGTCAGAAAGCTCGTCGTGTTTTTTCATATCGGCGGCCAAGATCAACCCCTTGGTCAAATTGAAACCAAGCGAGTAGTCCTTGTCCGCGTAGACCGAGTCTTCAGCAGAAACTGCTTGGCCCTGGTATTTGAACTCAGGTGCCCAGACCGGGGAGGTGGCTGGGCCCTTGGATTTGCCGGTCTGTGGTTGCTCGGTCTAGTCCCCGAGCTCGGTGGAGACGCGATCGGTGGAGTCTTCATCTGCCAGACGCGGCCCGATTTGCTCTTTCCTCGGCCGCTTCTTAGACCGACCAGCCGGTTGCTCGCTGGCAAGTGCCAATACTGCCCCTTCTTGTTGCCCGGCTGGTGTGGAGGGTGTCCCCCCGATTGCCTTTGGTGGTTGGGACTCGCCTTCTTCCCCGGTGATCATGGACTTCACGGCCCTAATTTTCGCCATTTCTTGCTCGGCTGTGAGTGGAACAAGCCTGATCGGTGGTAGGTTTGGATCTGGTTCTAGGGATGGCGTGCGCAGAAAGTCGATAACCCGGCTCTTGCGCGGTGCGGTGTAGTGGTAGGTCTGTTCGAAGCCGAATAGTTTCGAAGCCTCCCTCTCATCGGCAGGATGGCGCAGCAGGGCTCTGATGGCCTCTTGGTTGGCCTGGTGGTAGTCTGTTGCTAGGTGCTTATCTGCAAAAAGAAGACAAGTGTTAGATCGGCATGGAAAGTAATTGAAGCATAAAGAAAATAGCGCGGTCAGCCGAGCAACTCACCAGCACTGCCAAAATCCTTTCTAATATACCATCCCGGTATGGGTGCCTCGGTGTCCTCATGGCGACCGGACACCCACAAGAAGTCGTCGTCGTTGGTCTCCTTGTCCGGGTTGCCCTCTATGAGTTTTGCTTGGCCCTTCTTGACTTTGAGGTACCAGCAAAGCCCACTCTTATTCCTACTAAGACTGTATTGGTGAAAAATTTCTGCGAGACCGAGATTTATACCGAGCCTACGGTTCAGCTCGGCGACCCCGTTTATTATTTTGTAAGTGTTATTTGAAACTTGGGTCGGGCAAAGCCTTGTCTGCCTCAAAAACTCGCAGATCAAGGGCTGGACCGGGAAGCGGAGCCCTCCCTCTACTATTGACACGATCGTAAAGGGGCACCGGTCTAGATCTCCCCAAGGGGTTTCTCCCTTTTTGGCGAGCTCTAAGATGACGTCGTCAGGAATGTTGTACTCCATTCGAAACTCCGCCATCACGTCGGGCGAGCTAAGCATAAATCGATACTTCCCCATTTATCTCGGTTTTATTTGGTTTAGTGTGTATCTCGCTCAAAAATATTGGTGTATCTGCTTGGGCTTTGAGCTCCACCACCTGATTGGTCCTAGTTTGTTCTGCATTATTAAAAATAATTTCCAAGGGTTAGCACCGCAAAAACTGCGCGGCTCTTATTGGAACTAGCTCAATGAAAAGGTTATTAGTGTTTGGCCAGTTCGACCCCTACCTCGGCTAGGCTACTTGGTCGATTTCCTAGTTCGGTTCTAACTCTCCACATCTGGCTCGGTCAAGGTCCAAGAAGGAGATCCTTACAAAGTTATAGCTCGGTTGGGTCCTACTTGATGAACTAACTGAGCCTTTAGCTCGGTTAAGACCCAAGTAACGACCTCAAGTTTTTGCCCGGTTCAGTTCTATTACCGGTCTAATTGGTAGTTTGGCTCAGCTACAGCCTCCACGAGAAGCCACAAACCAGTTTTTGCTCGGCCAAAGTGTCATTTATGGATCTAAACGAGCGTTTAGCTCGGTTCTGCTCAGACTCAAGCTGTTCATCCTAAGTTCAAAATTTGTGCTGTGATGTTTGGAGAAACAGGGGCACGAAGGCCCCCCCACTCCATCAGTTCCAGTTTCCCTAGGATGTATCATGATTACCCTAAAGAGGGGAGGGGCGACTGGGATTCTTAGAACCCAGAAAACCTAAAACGAGGAACACCAAGACCGCAGGCACGAAATGAAGAACAAAAACACAGAAAATTGAAGAACCTATATAAGATACGGGAATGGAGATGGAAAAAGCAATAAGGGGGTAGAGAACTCACCAAAAATGGATTTGAAGAGAGGTGGGCCTTGCAAGCTCGAACGCAGCTTCAAGAGAGCAGCAATGGCAGTGAAGGAATGGAGTTTTCAAAAATTAGGGCTTGGGCTCAAAGAAGAAATGAATAGTAAAAGGGCGAAATGACCCTTCACTGGTGCATAAAAAAGGGGGGAAACAACCCAAACGGCGCAGTCGATTGAATTCTGCATGTAGAAGACGGCTGGGCAGTACGACCCAATGGATGGGAGCCACGTGGCACTGAGAACGCGGCTGTCAGTACGGTGGTACGACGCTTGACAAGACTGTTGAAGTAATTACCGATCAAGTGGAATTGCTTGGCAACGTCTTTTGACCCTGGTCATGCTCGGTTCATAAATAATGCAAATCGCGGACCGTTAGCTCGATCACAGGGGTAACCCCAATCACGATTAGCTCGGATGGGATTAAGGGGCAATTGAGAGGGGAGATTTTCACCGTTAGTACGGTCGAGCTACGGTAGCACGGGTCGTGACATGATACGCACAGCCGAGCTACCTTTTCTGCCAACTCAGCCCGTGGTCTGTTTTGCACGGTCGAGGAGATCGACCACCGAGCACGATCGCGATGCTCGACCGAAATGACGCTGACAGAGCACCTGATGGTGTTTGGTAGTCAAGCTAAAGAATGGTCCGGGCTGGGCTTAGGGTGCGGTTAGGGCCAGCATGAGCCTAACCGATCAGCCGAGACGGACGGGCTTTGTGTAACCGAGAATGAAGAAAGAACGGGGGGGAGGCCAGCGTGCCTCGCAGCCGGTAGGCAATGATGGACTGGTCAATGGTTGCTTGGCCGTGAGAATAAGATGTTTGTCCCTTTGCCAAGGGACAGGACGGCGGAACATAGCTCGGTTGTGTACTTGTGGTGGCAATTCTCTACAAGGGGTAGGCCGGTCGTGGTACTCCGGTTAAGTGTGCCACCTGGGCCAACGGCATAAGGGAGAGGACATCAGCTCCACGCACGCCTCAATACCGTTGGAAAGTTCTACATGTACTGGTAGGAGAACAAAACCTTTACACGCATAAGGTGGTGAGAAGCAAGCACTGCCACCTGTCCAGGGAAGGACAACAGAGGTGGTGCGCGCACAATCTTGAGGCTGCATGGCCAACCTAGAAATATGGAAGAGGACGAACGTTAGAGGCATGCAACTTCTTTCTCTAAGAAAACACACTCTCTCTCTAGCCTTCTTCTTCCTCAAGTGACCTGACTTGATCGTCGGAGGGTCTATCCGGCACACCACCGCCAGGCAGCTCACCGTTTCTGTGTTGCCAGGTTAGACGCCATTAGGAGAAGCTTGGAGTGCAAGGAGTACGGAAAGCAGAGGATATTTCGCCCCCGTACATCATCTTAATCCAGCAATGAAATTATCCGAGCTGGCGTAACAACAACAAATTTTGTTCATAATATGTAACTAAATAATGTCGTAGCAAAAACTCAATAATCATAACCTGATCAAGAGCAATGAAATTATCTGAGCTGGCGTAAATATATTTTGTATATATATTATATAGTAATATGTATTATTTTCATATTAGGATTTCCTTTCTTATTCACCACTCGTTCTTGCCTATATATATAGGCATTCATTGTATTGTATTTTAACATACACAATATTATTAGAATACACTTTTCTATTTCTTCAATTGTGTTAAAACGGTATCAAACGACAGGTTCTAAAACCTTGCTCCTTGACTCCCTCACTGACACTCTCAACCACCGGTAACAATTTGGCATATCACCAAATTAACCAAATTTGTTGGTATTTTACGGCTCCTTTATTAGTGATCGTAATCACAAAACATAGCTATTAGACCCTTCCTCTCTTTAAGACAATTCCGGCACCACCAACCTCGCTCTGAAATACTAACTCACATGCTTCCACGTGCCTCTGTTTTCTGTGGTGCGTCTGACAACAGGCTACCAGTCTCAACACGCGCATCCACGTGCATCTTGCTGATGGTCCACATGACGTGCTTCATTCACGCGTGCGCATCTCTGCTTCCTTTCTTAACGTCAGCTCTAACACGTCACTTGTTTCTTTACTGACGTCAGCCCTTGTTCTCCCTAACGTGTCACACATCTGTTGCTGACTTTATCTACACGCCTCTTAGCTGACGTCAACCCTACCGCCTCCTTGCTGCACACTGACATCATTTGGCTCAGATTTTTGGCCAGTTCACTCCATTGTAGCCTCATTTTTGGTGTATTTGGATTGGTTCTCAAGGTTTTTTTTTTTTTTTTTTTCTTCTGAGTTCAGTGGTCACCTCTGTTTTTCCAGATTCTGCTATTTTTTGCATTGCTCTTTGTATTTCCTGCATAAATGGATTGCTCCAACCTTGCTCAACCAATTTCTGTGGTTCTTGATGGCACCAATTATCTCCTTTGGTCTCAAGTTATGTTTGCCTTTCTCAAAGGTAGACAATTATGGCAAGTTATTACTGGCAAACTGAAGAAGCCAGTCCAAGCCACAAATGAAACTGAAGCAAAATTTCTTGATCGTCTAGATACATAGGATCGTAAAAATTATCGTATTATTACCTGATTTCGGAACACTTCTACCACTTCAATTCATCTCCAATTTAGGTGACTTCAAATTGATACCAACCCTACTCCAGCTAAATCTATATGGGACTTTCTTAAAGACCAATATCATACTATTGGGCTTTCCCATCAATATCAGATTTGAACTAGTCTTCATGGTTAATGTGTGACGTCCCAAATTTTGGGAACATCAAGGTAATATAATACAACAATAGGGTTTAACAAGCGGATACACAACATTATACAGATAATTAAGCACAAAATACAAATAATTACAATAAAAGAAAATATTGATAATAATTATAGATAAAATTTTTCAAGTCATTAAATATTTCTTGATACAAAAAGATTATGCAAAATATAGGAAATATAAAATCTAATCTCTAGCACAACCATGGTTCCTCAAAGCTTTCAACTCGCCTTCATCTGGCATAAAACTCCATGAGATTGGAATGCCCAATAAACAGGCACACACCCCATCTTTCCTATTCCTAATATACAAGTAAAATAATGACACGATCATAACATATAGCAAAAATAATAATTAAGAAGAGCCTATAATAAATTTCAGTTCTCATGATTAACAGTCAATTAAGTTAGTTTTAGGCAACTCCCCGCGGAATGTCGTTCCTACTTAACTATTAACACTAGTCAAGGGCAATTCTGACTCCTCCTTGGTTAATACAATACCAATGCGTCACTTACCGCATAACCACCAGTGCGTCGCTTACAACACAATTACCAATGATGCCCATGCACCTAGGTTACATATCCTAGTGGTGACATCACGATCTGCTCCAAGGAAATGGGTTTCTAGGGATACTCTCCATGTGTGAGACCCTCACTGTCACCCTTATACCTCCCAATTCCGTTAAGCAGCCAGAATGATGAATTATCAAGAACAGGAAAATATCTTCATTGATTATTAGAATAATCCATACTTGTGCATATATACATCAATTCATAACTAACTAACTATATATCTAATATACTAACCGTATATATCTAGCTCTATAACAATATCTAGTTACAAGCTATGCTATCCTAGTGTGGCAGAGTATGCCTTATGATGTGCCTTCACTCTTGATGGTTTCAATAGTGACAGTAGCCTTATATATAAAGAAAGGATTGGGAGGTTTCTTAGGGACTAAGTTCCATAAGTACAAATTTGGCAAAGTTATCCATCAAAGCCATGAAGGCCCTCTCATCCATCACATGGCCAGCTACTGGCCTCCAAGAAATATATATATATATATAGGAGATATTTGTATTTATATATAAAATAATAGGCACAAGTACATTAATTAATAAAATATTACAATTAAGGTTTGAAATGAAATAAAATAGTATATAGGAACCAAGACTAAATTCATGAAACCTTGATATTTATTAATAATATACTATTATTAGAAAATAGTTAAAATAATAAATTTGGGTCCTATTAAATTAAAGCGAAATGACAGGTGAGAAATCAAGCGAAAACAGCGTTATCAGGAATTAAGATTTTAAAGTGATTAATCTATAGTTACAGGGTCTAATAATTAATATTAAGCTTTTCAAGGTAATTATTAATCTACCAGGATCAATTAGGGTTTACTCGGATTAATCTGTGATGTTTCCCGATTCTAGGGTTTAAAACGCAATTAAATGAAAATTCAAGGGCTTTATTAAAATAAACTTAAGGTTAGGGATTTAAAGGTAATTACAAAAATTAGGGTCTTTACAACCTCTCCCCCTTAAACAAATTTCAACCTCAAATTTTTAAGCCATCGAAAAGTTATGGATAGTTTTCCCGCATTGCATCATTATGCTTCCAAGTAGGTTCTGTCAATGTATTTTGATCATCTAGATCTTTTTTTTTTTTTTTTAAACAAAAATGTTGAATTGCTCATTATATAGGTAATGATGTTGTTGCTTCAGAGTGAAAACCCATGTTGCCAATTTTTGATGTGGCAGTTCACATACTCACTATGAATATATCCTGATGATCGTTCTCTAGGTTTTTGGTGTCATTACATTCGGCGATTTGTGGTAATCAAGGAAGTTGGTCTATCCCCTTTAAATAATCAAAGCGTCCCAATGAATGCGTAAGTCGTCTCATTCTTCTGGTTGCTATCGATCACGACTTAGTGTACAGAGATCAATCTATGTCCAAGATGATTTTGGAGTTGGAGCTATTCATGCCTTGGGGATTGAAAATCAAACGCACAAACAATTCTTAATGGTTTGCATCCACACAGCAGATACGAAAGAATATGACGAATAAAGCATATACTCAAGAGTTCTAAAACTGGATTAACAAAAGGAAATTTACATTGTCTATATTCATATTACAAAAACTCATTCCAAAAGAGTTATAACTAATATCCTAGTTACATTTTTCCTAAGTTAGCCATGGCTCGTATTGCGGTTCCTCGAGTTCATATGTGGTGTACTGCTCTCCCTTAAGGTACTACTTAGTGAGACGTTCGTCTTCTTCTTCTTGAAATGCAAATATTTTGCTGGTTACCCTTTGATTGTTAACTGGTCTAGATTTCTGATTGCTCTCTACCTTGTAATTTTGTTTCCTAGTAATTCCCGACTTAGTTACCCATGGTTGCTACCCGTCAATAACATATTTACTCCCAATCGCTCTCCTTGATTTCTGAATAGTTGGGGGCATTCGTACCTCTTATGTCTCATCTGTTGACAATGATAGCACTGGATCAACCCAGTTGGTCTTGCTTGAAAACTCTCCTTTAGATTTTGCTACTGCTATTTTGGGGTTATTGGGGTTCCATAGAATATGGCTTCTATGCTTCATGCCTTTAACTATTCATTTCTGGTCCCACATTGCATTGATTATTTTCTTCCTTAAACTCAAAATCCTCTTGGAATCTACCACCTCCCGTTTTGAATCGAGTGTTGTGTTAACTACATCTGGCAAAAGTGGGAAGTCACATGGGCAAAACTCTTCCTCGAATTGTAGGGTCTAGACCCCATTCCAATTTTTGTATTTTGTCTTCATCGTTTGCTACATATCAAGTCGCATAACCCGCCAACTCCTTGAGCTTTGCCACGTATTGGCTCACCGTCATTGTGCATTTTTCTAGGTTCTAAGATTCGCAGATTCTTTCTTATCTGACTGTGTTTGGGAAGTACTTCCTCAAAAATAAGTCCTTAAACTGCGCCCAGGTCATTGTGATGATGTCCCTAGACCCTTGGATCAGAGCCTACCAGTGATTCGCTTCCTCTTCTAGTTGGTAAACTGCTAGAGCAATCCTATGAATGTTTAGTTAATCCCATCATATTGAACATCTTTTCAATTTATCAGATCCAATTTTCAATGATCTTAGGATCGGGTTCACTAGTAAAGATCGACAATCTCTATTTGAAAAACTCAAAGAATAGATGTGTCCTCTCATTCTAACATGTTCTTCTCAGCCTTCTCATTTATTTCAAAATTTGATTTTCAACATTCTCGGGTAAGTTGGCAGCGAGTGCAAGGGCGTGATAGTGATTGTTGACCCCGAGTACCTCGTTCCTATTTATATTGACCTCACTGCTGTGGTTGGCATTGTCACTGTTGCCTGTGTAATTGTTTGCTCTTGTATGATTCACCAGCTGTCAAATGCGTAGTTAAGTGTAGATTAGGGTTTTACTAATGCGATTTTGTCAACAAAATTACTAAGGTGAAATGTTCTAATCAAAACACAATCCAAGTAACACCTAATAAGCACATAAAGTAGTCTTACTCTACCATCGACTCTGTCACCACTCCTAGTCACTTTGGGGCAAACTACATGTTTCAATTCACTGATCGAACCTAACCTTTCTTCGTTAGGAAATTCTAGCTCTGCAACCCTTATCTAAAAGGCTTTCTTTAGCTCCTAGTACCAATACTGGAATCGTCGGTGCACAACTATAAACATTCGCGAATCGACATTGCCATGCCTGAAATTCGAAGAACTGTTCTAGTACCAATGCTTTCACGAATCATCGACACGCGATCAAGAAAATTTTCTTCTTTTTTTTGTTTTGTTTTGTTTTTTTCTTTTGACGTCTTTTAGTCACTAGAATAAGTAGTGTTATCATAATCTAATATAGTCTGTAGTAATGTTGTTTCTAATCGCAAGTCGAAACAAGTAGGCAAGGATTCAACCTAAGCTCTGATATCAAGTTGTGACACCCCAAATTTTGGGAACATCAAGGTAATATAATACAACAATAGAGTTTACACAACATTATACAGACAATTAAGCACAAAATACAAATAATTATGTTAAAATAAAATATTAATAATAGTTACAGATAAAATTTTTCAAGTCATTAAATACAGATAAGTTTCATGATACAAAAGGAATATGCAAAATATAGGAAATATAAAATCCAATCTCTAGGACAACCATGGCTCCTCAAAGCTTTATAGGATTATGTCTTAGATGTAAAACTCATCGAGCGACGGTCCTCTGTCTATAAAACTTCTGGGAGTTTGTATTCTTCAGTCAAGCGGTAAACTTCTTCACTCGAACAGTCTCACTTATTATGTCTAGTCGCTCGAGCAACACTTCTTTGCGCTCGAGTGGTCTGCGCGTATATTAGACCGTAAAGTCACCTTTTTGAGTCACTTTGTCGTCTTTAAACATTTCAAAACCCTATTTTCTCTCTCACTCTCTCTGTAAACCTCATTTTCTCTCTACACACCTAGATCCATTGATTTCTTCAGCCACGTCCCATTGATAAAAAGGTAGAGCATGACAAGGGCTTTGTTCTAATTGAAGCAGAGTTGGATTTCAGCTTTGTTGTGGCTTCTTCTTTCTCTCCTTGGTCTTCTAGCTTTAAGGTAGGGATTCTCCACACATATATTGCGATTTAGGGATTTTTGAACAAATCTAGGGTTTTTGGTTAAAACTCAAAATAGGGATTTTCAAATGGTTTCTTGAAAATGGTTGTGGGACTAGAAATGAGGTTGTGTTGTGATAAAATGGTCGGCTTTGATATGTGGAATTGATTTTGAAAGAAAATGGGATTTTGCTCTAAATATGTCAAATGTTGATTTTGTACAAATAAATGGAATTGACGTTGGAAATATGAAATTGGATTGATATTGATAAGGATGGTGGAGTTGGGCATGTATTACCACTCACATATTGGAATTTGAAAAGTTTATCTTTATGAAAATTATTTATGTATTTAGAGATATCTATTTTGGGCTCTTGGTAGGGAATAGCTATGATTATTGTAAAAATTGTATAACAATTAGAAGAATTGAAACCATTTTCTCATCCATCGCATTGAACATTGTTACATATTTAACACATTGAAAATGTTGTTGTTTTGAGGAAAATTGGTGAATCTGGGTAGGAGGTATCAAGCCTTTCAGTTAATACCGGTAAAAATGACAAATTGCTAGTGCTTGTAGCCTACTTGCAGACATGTCCTAGAGATTCACAATGTTGTATTCATTGCCTTGATTTCTATTGTAAAGGGAATGATATCATGATTTGATATATACACTTGGCATTGCACGGTTTTGGAAAGAGAAATGAAAATGTTTTGACATGAGCAGTGCATGTGCATCCACCTTATAACTTTGTTAAAATTTATATACTGTGTTGGATTATTTCTGTTGGGCTTTGGTACACCCTATATGGGAAAACCATTTTCAGGTGCTGATGATATGCCTCTGCCAAGGCAATAACTTAGGAGGACTTGGAACCAAGAGTTTCGTTTTGTTTATTTTGTTATGTTCATTTTTGTACAAGCCAAGGGCTTAAACTATATTGGATTTAAATATAATTTTCTCAGAACAAAGCATTTTCTTGAAAGTCAGTAAGCCCTTAGGGCTTTTCTTAATTGTTTAACTTGCATTTCATATCTTTAACATGTAACACATTCTATAGATTCATGGTTAGTACTTGTGAATATATAACTGCATATGTTATCTTTTATACCATGAGATCTTATGAAATGAAAAGGTTACTGGGTTCAGCATGGTATTATTATTTACTAATATTGTGGATGATTTTATCATAATTATTTTGGGATGTTATAACGTGTTATTAGAGCGTACCGGGTTTGAATACTTTGGGTACGTAGGGAGTGGTTCTTATTACAATGGATTTATCTCTTTTGATAGAGATATTTGTATGTATGGTATAATATGTGATAACATGTTTATGTGACTAAATGGGTATGTAATTTAATTTCTAAGATGTTGATTGGGTCTGTGAGTTTCTAGAAGTCCTGTTAGAAGAGCACTAGATCATTACTATTTCTAACTGGAACTCTGGCAATGTCGTGGGGCAATTATTATCAAGAAAGGAAATTCGTATGCGTTTATATGATTATGTGCTTATGTGGAGTGAATTAATTTTTATCCCTAGTATTAGGATGTGAATGAGTTAGCTTCGGCACATTTGTGAATGTGCTAATCTCTTGTATTACCTTTATTAGGATGTCAGGGCATGGACATGGTGGTAGTAGGCGTGGCAGGCCTAGACAGCAAAAGGTGCCAATACTGGATGATATTTCGGCACAGGAGGAAGGGGTTGGTCAGGTCAATATGTCGGTTGGTCAATAGGCCATGGGTGCTTTGGCTCGTGAAATGGCCGGAGCTTTGCGAGAATTCATGGACATTCTTAGGGCTGAGAATCAAGTCTAGGCCCATATTTGTGAGACAGGGCCGTCTTTTTTAAAGAGGGATTTTTTCCAGTCGAATCCACATGAGTTTTTGGGAGATCCTAAATAGCCTTTGAAAGTGGACGAGTGGCTCGAGTAGATGGTGAAGACGTTCGAGATGCTTGGCATTGAGGACGATGGGTTGAGAGTGACCTTGGCATCCTTCCAGTTGAAGAGGGATGCGGGCCAGTGGTGGAAGTTTGTACAGAGGAGTATCGGGGTGACTTGGGAGGCCTTTGTCGACGCCTTCTAGGAGAAGTTTTTGCCTCCCACTATTAGGGTGAAGTTAAGAGAGTAGTTCTTGAAGCTCAAATAGTTGAACACACTGGTGGCTGAGTTTGAGGCAACCTTTACCAGCTTATCGAGGTTTGCACCTGAGCTTGTAGCGATAGAGGAACCCTGTTGCTCGGAGTTCAAGAAGAGGTTGAGGACTAGACTCCTTTTCAAGGTGGTCGTGTCCATGATTAGGGATTACGGTCATCTTGTAGAGGTAGCGGCTCACTTAGAGAGCGTGATTCAGACTGAGAAGGAGAGAATGAGGGGCTCCAGGCAGAGGAGTCAGGAGGTTCTAGAAGAGACTCGAGACAGTAAGAGACAGAGGGGTTCTAACCCACAGTAATCCCAGGGAGCACAGTCTAGGTCCACTTTTCCTGTACCGAGTTCTGGGTCAAGAAAAGGTGGTCAGGAAGGGATCACTTGTTTCAAGTGTGGCCAGCTGGGTCACAATTCTATAGTTTGCCCACAGAAGGGAGGAGGGCAGCAGTCTGCACTATCGGTGGCTCGTTCTAAGAGCTAGAGTCAGGGAAGAAGGCAGCTGCCTACCGGTTATCAATGTAGGTAGTCAGGACATGTGAGGAGGTTTTGCAGTGGCTAGAGACAAATACAGAGCCATCAGCTTGTATAGTCAACTCAGGCCTCGAGGGCCAATCAAGGAGCCTTTTCGACTCAATCCGTGTATCAGACTTATGCTTCGAGGAGTGAGCATGTAGAGTAGAGACCTGTAGGGCATGTGTATGTTGTTACCACACCATATTTAGTACCAGAACCTTCGATAGTGAGAGGTAACTTCTTATTGTGTAATTCTATTGCCAATGTGTTGATTGATACGGATGTATCCCATTCTTTTACCTCATCTACATTTGCATCGGCAGTGAGGTTAGAAGTGTCTCGGTTAGCATCTCCACTCAGGGCAAAGTCATCGATTGGTGGAGAGGTTGTGTTGGACCAAGGGTGTTGGGGTTATAAGATAGAGGTTGTCGGTTGCTAACTTCCTTTTGCATTTGTGTTGATTGATATGTTGAGCTTTGATGTTATATTGGGTATGGATTGGTTATCATCTTATCAGGTTGCTATAGACTTTTACCGTCAGAGATTTACTGTATGTACCTTGAGTGGTGACTATTTTTATTTCTTGGAAGACTGGGTTGATAGAGCTTTTTTGTCAGTATGTGATCAACGTGGTCAAGGTGAGCTTAGTCTCCTTCTTGCTACATTTTTTTTTTTTTGAATCAGCAAAAAAAAATTATTAATGCAATGGAGCATACAAAGTATGAGGGTACATCAATAAAGGGGAAAGGAAAGAGCAAGCATCTCAGGACTACAACTTGATCCCATCAAATTGGACACCAAGAGAGAACCATAGAAGATGCTAACACAAGCCACAGAAGTTGGTAACGTACCAACAAGAGGCAAAAGCCACAAACCAAGGACACACAAGCTCAAACTATCTCTGCACAACTAGAACCTCAAAGAGACAGCCTGATCTGGTGCAGATTGGACACAATGTCATGAATTGAATAATCCACCTCCAAGTACCATTTGATCCACAAGGCTATCTACACCTTAATTTTTTCACATAATTCTTGAATATTAGGGTTCCTTAAACAAGCATTCATTCCTCAATTTCTAGACAGACCATAAAACAATAGAATGGACTATCTGCCAGACTTTGAGTACCCATGTCACGACCCAAACCCGCCCCCTAAAAGTTTGGACATGACTGGCCTACCTCAAGGCCTTGACTTAGACATTTTAAACGTTACTCAATCTTGGGGCCGGAACAGAAGCAAAACAATAGAAGAATAAGCATTCATTGAGCTGTGTCTAGAAGCCAAGATCATATAGCATTACCAAACATACACAATATTCCATGTGTTATACACAAAAGATCTATTTGAAAGCTAAGTATCAAAAAAATTTACATATATACATGTATCCTTTGATTCCAAAATTATAATACATGTTATCATATGGATTCCCAAAACATAACCAAAGGGAATCATTTTGGGTGACTGTAGACACCCCATTTTTGACCGTCCTCAAGACTTGTACGTCATCGTTTGAACACTCGATGATTATCCATGTTCGTGTTCGTCTTGAGTTCTCGGAGGTCTCGGTCGCGCGCCTTGCCTCAAGATCTCTCGACTTATTTGTTTTGTGCTTGGTTGGACCAAGGACTTGTGATCTTTGCACCTGAGGGTGGGAAATGGCTTGTTGGCCACCCCCACACCCCACCGGCCTTGACATGTCACCACCGGCTTTGTTTTATTGCTACCGGCCAAAAGTGTTGGCCGGTCGGCATTGTGTTTGGTCGGCCGGCCACTGATTTTGGTCAATCGACCACTTTTTCTGGCCGAGACCTTTTCTTGAGGAGGTTTGAACCTTTTGAACCCTTTTTTTAGCTTCTCCAAGAAGCTTGAACCTTTTGACCTTTTTTTAGCTTCTCCAAGAAGCTTGAACCTTTTGACCCTTTTTAGCTTCTCCAAGAAGCTTGAACCTTTGCACCAAGCTTCTAAGAGAAGCTTGACCCTTTCTTAGCTTCTTGAGGAAGCTTGACCCCTTTGCTCTAGCTTCCTCAAGAAGTTTGGCCCTTTTGCTCCAAGCTTCTAAGAGAAGCTTGGCCCCTTTGCTCAAGCTTCTAAGAGAAGCTTGCACCTTTGTTTCTCTGTAAAAGAAGAGCTCCTCTTCCATTGCAAGGGTTCCAAAAATTTTGCTAAGGCAAAAACCATACATATCTCACTACTTTGAGCTCCAAAGTCCATAGTTCTCGGCCCCTTTGTACACCAACTTTTAGCCTAACACCTCCATCATCAACCTAAGGATCTTGGAAGCCATTTTCAGACGCTAAGGGACTAGTTTTCTGGACTAAGAAGCTGCTGTCCCCTTTTGGCTACAAGGGTAACACACTTTACCCTCTTTTGGTCTTTATTTTGCTTCATATTTTAGCCTTACTTGTAAGCATTTTTGAGCTTTGTCATAAACTAAAAAAAGTCTTATTTTGAGCTCCTTTTTAAGTTTTTTTAAGATCACTTTTGTGTTTGGGGTTTTTTACCCCCTCTTAGGCCTTGTTTGGCCTCATTTTTGTGTCTTTTTTGTGAGCTTCGGGACCACCTTGTATTGGCCCTCTCACCACTGAAATCCAGAGGGATTCCAGTGGTGGGGATGGTGTTTTGAGGTCCTAAGAAGGAGAGGGGTGACCCTCTCCCTTGTTGTCTTGTTTTCTAGCATTTTTTGGCCTTCCAAAGGGGCTCCTATTTGTATGTTTCAAAGCCATATTTCAGACCTTTTTTTGGTGAGTTTTGAGGTCTGCATAGGCTCTATCCATAGCCCTTTTTGCCATATAAAGTGTCTATTATGCATGTGTAGAGTAATCCTCCTCAAGGCCTTTCAAAGGGCCCTTTACTTGTATGCTTCCTTGTCTCATTCCAGGCCCTTTTCAGTGAGTTTTAGGGCTGTCATAACCTTTTTCCAGAGGTGGTTTTGCCATTTTGTTTCTCTATCATGTATGTGTGGAACAACCCTTTGCATGGCCTTCCAAAGGAGCACTTCATTCTAACATGTATTGATTGAGTTTCAGTGGTTAGTTGGGCATATTTTGGCATGGCATACTTTTGTTTTGGCTGGTTTGGTGACCTCTCATATGCTTCATATAGTTGTAGTGCAAATCATGGTTCACTAGCTTACTTTGCATGCTTTGGCGACCCTTGATTCTAGCACTTTTTGACCATGCCATAAACTGATTTTGTGCGTATTTTGGACTGCCCTAGCTCTATTTTGGGGCCTCATGGTCGAATGTTTCTTGCTATGCATGGTTGTAGTTCAATACCCTTGCCTAGCTTCGAGTTTTAGAGCCTATTGCATGCCTATGTTGAGGTGTTTCTATGTTTTGGCATCATTGTGCATCATATTTCAGAGCTTATATGTATGCCATATTCCCATGTTTTCCACTCTTTAAATGCGTTTGAGAGTTATGCATGAATACCTCATTTTTGGATCATTACATGAGCTTCATTTTGGTGCATGTCAAGCCATCATTTTAGCACATTTGGCCAATGATTTGAGTGTGGCTGAGGCCCACTCATTTTAGTTTAAGTCCATCTTGCATTATGTATGCCATGTTACAATGTGTTGTGCATGTTATGTTGTTAGCATTGTGTATGCCATGTCACTCCTTGCATTGTGTATGCTAGGTGGTTAGTTGCATTGAGCATTCCATAGTTCATATAGCATTGTGGGTGCCATATAATCTACAGCATTGTGTATGCTAGGTTGCGTGTTTACATATTTAGGTTGAATGCCTATTGCATATTGCTTGCTAGCATACTCATTTTGCATTAGTTTGCTTGCATGCTTAGGTTGCATAGCATTGAGCATGCATCCCTTGCCTCTTGACCAATCATGATAGAGGTTGGGGCTTTGATGTGTTTTGTGTGCATTTCATTTGATATTGAAGTTGCACACTTGGTTTCTTGGGCCATCATGCATGGAAATGCATGATTGGTGGCCCGAGCGTCGAGAACCATACTCCCTTGAATTCATGACATGATAGGGAGGGTGGTTGTGCACACATTTGCTTTGAAAATGCATTGCCATGCTCTGTCATCGTCTCTCATTGCCAAACAGGTCTGCGAGAACAGATGGCTAGTCGGCCATCTTTAGTGCCGATCGGTTACCAAAATCCAGCCGATGACTCCACTTTTGGTCGATGACCATGTTTCCATGGCCGGTGGCTTTTTATCTTGGCCGGTGGCATCCCATTCTGATCAAAGGGGTGGTTTAAAAGCAACCTTGGGATTTGTGCAAGTCTCAGAGGCGTAAGTGATGTAAATGAGAACCTTGATGGCGTGGCATTGGGTTTCCGAGCGAAGCCAATCCGAGCATGCATTCATCTCTCTTCCCGAGGCTGTTTTGCTGCTTTAGTAGCTTAATTAATTTGTTAATTAGTTAAGGGTTTTGTAATATTTAATTAGCTAGGGTAGTTAATTATTTATTCGGTTTGTATTATTATTCGGACCCTCCAAGAGAGGGCAATGTTGTAATAAGTGTGCGTATGTGTGATGCATGTTTTCCAACCCCCATTTCTTTCTCCCTTTTATTTAACCGCTTACGATGGTCAGATTTAGGGCATATTTCAATTAGCATCCTTATGCTATGCATGTTTGCATCATTCATATGTTTTGCATGCACGGGGCTCGGCGCATCATACTAACTGCATTGTATTTCAATTCCAAGTTGAATACGTGTTAGTTGTAGCATCTCACATGCCATCTTAACATGAACTAGGATCATGCATATGATTACTAACTAGTTTCTGTTTTGGCTCGGAGTACTCGGTAAGCATTTATGCTTTAGCATCCTTGCATGTGTGTAAGTGACTGCCATGATAGCATGCTTACCATGAGGCTATGTGCTTATGTGATATAACTGCCTGGTTGCCTGTGGGTGAAGGTTGGATTGCTTGAATTGGAATAATTCATCGAAATCCGTGTTTTAGCCTACTTGCGAGTAGCGAACCTCAAACTATTTTCCAAGCAAACGGATATGCAATGCTTTGTTCCAAATTAGGCGATCTAGTCTATACTTGTGTGTTGTGCGTATCACATAGTAAATTCTAGCTAATTAACTGGAATAAGAACGCATATGTTTTCAATACAAGATATCATGTTTAGTAGAGGCTGATCTTTGATCGGGCGAGCGGGGGTTCTCATAGCTGACCTTCCCCAATCGTACCCAAGTTCCCGAGCCGAGGCAACTTTGGTGATGACGGACACGTGGCCTTAGGCAAACGAGTTAGGGTTTCCTAAATTCTCCAAAATAAAATATTTAGGTGACGACTTTGTATCTGGCAAAGCAGTCCATGTTTGGTACTTTTTTCTAAAAATCTGTTTTTCCAAAAACGATTTGCCGGATTTGGACTCTTTGATGATTCATCGGTCTTGCATTGCACTCTACGAGATTAGATACAGGATCGTGACATTGAGTCCTGAACTGTAGTGAGCCCAAATGAACAAAACAGGATTTCCCTCCCGGGACGTTCGGGGGCGTCTCTGACTGACTCAAGAAAGCGGGTTCGAATGTGACCTAGGGGTGACCTCCAAGCTGGTTATCTACAAACCATTAAGAGAGTAGAGTGAGCAAGGCTTAGTGAATGATAGCAGTACCAATAAATTAAAAGTACGAACATGGGTCAATATTGCATATTCACAATTCATAATTCCACTCGTTTTTCCCATTTCTGAACGGCCTTGAGCCCATATTGTACAGAACAGCCTTAGGCCCAACAGAATACAGAACGGCCTCAAGCCCAACAGAACACAAAACGACCTCGGGCCCAACAGATTACAACACGGCCTTAGGCCCATCTTAATACCGAACGGCCTCAGGCCCAATAGAATACAGAACGGCCTCACGCCCAACAGAATACAAAACAACCTTAGGCCCATCTTAATACACATGACAAAGTTCAACATATATCAACATATTTCATGTAACGTAAAGCATTCACTAGAGAGTGAACATGATCTTAAACAATATATGCATAACGTAATACGTGAACAGAACATCATACTATGCTACTATCACTCATTGTGATGTGGATGAACGCTGGTTCCCTCCTGCATATGCCCTACACAGAGTACATAAATCACAAGCATATCATCATCCTTAGTTTTCTTTCAATTCTCAATCATTCGATTCGCTATGTTTCATGTTAATTAAATGCATTATAGGAACATCAAACGGGTATAATAACACATTCAGAGGGTTGAGAAGGATGTAAGAAAATTACAGAATTTCCGAACTTGGGCCGCACGTGCGGAAGTCTCCGCCGCATGTGCGGGAAGGTGCGCCGCACGTGCGCACCACACGTGCCTTTTTAGCAAAATGCACCTCACTTCTTCCTCTGTTTTCCGCACGTGTGGCTGTGCCTCCCGTACGCGCGGCCATGGGCCCCGCACGTGCGGTCGCTTGCTCTGTTTTTCAATCCGAAACTTCAACAATTCTAGGGTACAAAGGAATAGTTTTTACAGCCAAAATCAAGATAGATTTGGACTAAAACATGACATGTAAACACATAAACATGTGATTTAGTTTTTTGGCCTTTTACACTTCAAATTTTTATAATTTCCTCACTCTCACTATGTAGATATACATGCACAACCGCTTAGCTATTCATTGATGTGAATTCAAACACATAGAAAAGTGAGACTAGGCAAAGCATAAAGAAATCAAGTGATTATGTTACTGCCTTACACATACAAGAGGAGATCATGTATCCAATCAAACCCTAGTTTCTATGGAGGGAGAATACATCCATACAAAGCTTAATTCAATTCATTCAAGAGAGGAATTGAGAGTGTACCAATAATCTATACTCACTTTAAGTTGAATTCTTCAATTGCCCCTAGCAAGTTTCTCAATCCCCAAATTTTGTTGATCTCCTTTTCCTCCCTTTCTTTCTTCTCTCTTTCAAGCTTCTCTAGACTTTTCCACTCAACTTATGTTAAGGGATGAGTTCAAAAGGGAGTTATATAACACTTATATAAGCTTTTAGCTTCTAGGCTTGCCAAATGGGCCTTAACGAATCATATAAAATAAATTTTCAATTAAACTTCCCAAAAGGCTCTAAAAATTCCAACTAACATGATCACATACTCAATTTTGGTTTATCACGCTTCTACGTCTTTTAAATCCCAAATTTAACATTCAATTTCAACATATGTATTCTCACATTCAACAGATTGATAAACATAATCCAACAATTTCTACAGGTAAGCATAACTTGCATAAAATTTCACATAAAGCATGTAATTTCTCAAAGAACTAGGGATATAAAACAGATAAGAGGGTTGTGTTATTACAACCCAAGCCTTGAACTTGTCTCCAGCCCACCAGTGTAGCAGATCTGTTACTGATCCTGGTATGGCCCAAACTTGATCCCACCAATTAACCATGTGAGGCCAACACTGCCACACCAGAGGACAATACATAAGTACATGATCAGCAAATTCCATCTCAGAGTGACAGAAAACACACAAATTATTAGCATTCATGTCAAGAGCCCCAATTCTTTGTAAGAATGATAAGCTTTTAACCCTGCCACACTAAGCCAACCAACAAAAAAACTGCATTTTTGGAGTAGCTAAACTCACCCACACCCTTGCTGGCACTATCAAACCAAGACCTCTAGCTGCAACCCTCCACCTCCACACAGATGCTACTGTGAATTGCCCTGAACTCTTTGCTGACCAGGAGCAAGAATCCTCAATACCAAATTTGAGAGGAGGGGATAAATCCAACATGCCTATCAACCTTTGCAACTCCTCCTCTTCCTAAGCTAATAGATTCCTTCTAAATTGAAGCTGCCACCCACTTGAGATACTCTTCTTTGCACTAATTTGCTGGAAAGACTCCTCCTTCTCTGTTGATAAACTAAATAGTCTGGGAAATTCAGCTTTCAAAACTCTATTACCCAGCCATGCATGATACCAGAACTGTATTCTCCTCCCATTACCAATTATGATTTTGACCTGATCACCAAAAAATCACCCAGCTGCTGGTTGGCCATAGAAAGCTGCGAAATATCCTTCTACACTATTGAAGCCCCACCTGGTTGATTAACTGAGGGACTCCATCCCCCTTCAATTCTGCTATACCTAGAGCACACCACAGATTTCCATAGAGCCTTGTTATCCTTGCCATACCTCCACCACTACTTTAGTTGTAAGCACTCATTAACCTCACCTAAGTCCCTCACTCCCAATCCTCCTTGACTCTTGCTTTTGGTGACCTCTTTCCATTTAACCAGGTGCACTTTCCTATTGATTACAGTCCCTCCCTACAGAAAATTGGCCTGAAGTTTAGAAATAGTCTTGACAACCCCCTTTGGCATTTTAAAGATAGAAAGAAAATACATTGGCAAATTGGATAGGGCTGATTTAATCAGAGTCAGTCTACCAGCAAAAGACAACACTTTCTCTTCCAACTGGGGACCAAGTGCTCTTCCTTCTAGGATTGGACCATAAAGGCAAGCCTAAAAAATTAAATGGCAGCTTCTTTGACAAACAGTTCAAAATCTTAGCAAAGTCCTTAGTTTGGTCTTCTTGGTAGCCCACCCCACAAACAACACTTTTGTGATAATTAATCTTTAATCCATAAATTACCTGAAAGCACCTTAATACCCTATTTATATTCAAAACTTCCTCTTTACCACCTTCACAAAAAATGATAGTGTCGTCTGCAAATTGGAGATGTGAAATGCCTAACTGGTTAGAGCCTACTATAGCACCTTTAATCAAGCCTTTCTCTACAGCCCTTTTCAATAAAAGATTAAGACCTTTAGCTGCAACAATGAACAGAAAATGAGAGAAACGGTCCCCTTGTCTTAATCCCTTCTAGGGTTGGAACTCCTCAGTGGGTGTACCATTGACCAATATAGACATCTTAACTATTGTAATGCAAGTCTTCATCCACCTAATCCATCTTGCACCAAAACTAAACTTACCCAACATTGACAACAAAAACTCATAATTTAAGGAGTCATAGGCATTCTCAAAATCTAATTTTAGGATAATACCTTTCTTCTTAGCTCTATGTCACCCATCTATAACTTCATTAGCTATCAATACACCATCTAGAATATGTCTACCACTGAAAAATGTTGACTGCATCTCACTGATCACAGCTGGAAGCACCTGCTTCATTCTTCTGGATAATACCTTGTCCAAGATCTTGTAAATAGAACTAACCAAGCTAATTGGCCTATAGTCACCCAAACCTACAGGATAATCCTTCTTAGGTATAAACACAATGAAAGAGCTATTAACCCCACTTGATAATTTAGCATTTGCATGGAATTTCTGAATCATTTGAATTATTTCACTTCTCATTATAGGCCAACACCTCTGCATGCATGCAAGATTGAAGCCATCTGGTCTAGAGGCCTTGCTTTCATCGCAATCTTTAATAGCTACCCAAATCTTATCTTCAGAGAACATTGCTTCCAAATTAGCTGCAGCTTCAGAGCTAATAACATCAAAGGAACCTGAGATCTTTGGCCTAATAACCCAATCCTCTAAGAACTGCTGCCTAAAGTGCCTAACCACAACTTGTTTAATCTGAACAGGGTCCTCAAGGCTCATCCCCTCCATAAGGACTGTATCTAACATATTCTTTCTTTATCTCTTACTGGCCATGATGTGGAAAAACCTAGTGTTTTTATCACCATTTCGAGCCCATAGCATTCTGGACTTTTGATGCCACAACCTCTCCTTATTTCTACTTAGTTTCCATACCAAACTTCTAACTTCTCTTCTACTTCTGAGCTCCACATCAGTTAGAGGCCTAAGTTCTGCCTTCAAATCTCATTCATGCAATTCCTCTTCTGCTATCTTTAAGAGAGAGTCAATATTACCAAACACCTCATTATTCTACACCTTTAAGTGAGATCTTAGGACTCTTAGTTTTTTCATTAGTCTATATCCTGCCTAACCTGACACTTGACTGGTCTCCCAAATATGTTGAACTTTAGACATAAAAGTAGGGTGTGATAGCCAAGGATTTAAGAACTTGACAGGTTTAAGACCCCAATCCCTTTTATCCTCCTCCAACAGAATTAGACAATGATCTGATATGGTTCTAGGTAGACCCCATTGCTTGAGAGAAAACTTTTCCATCCACCTTGAATCCAATAGAAATCTATCTATCCTACTGCATCTTTCTCCATCTAATGCATTACACCAAGTAAACTGTCTACCTAGCATAGGCAGATCAGATAATTCCAAGTTGTCAATAAGCTCATTAAAGTCCTTCATCCCTCTCTCTCTCTCTCTTCTTGAGCAGCCTATTCTCTCACTCATGAACCTAATTTCATTGAAATCCATACCTACATGCCAAGGATTTGAATAATGAAGGTATACACTTACCAGAGCCTCCCATAACTGTCTCCTTCTCAGAACCTCATTTGGACCATAAGTATTGACAATGACACACTCAAAAGAAAAGCATGTGGAACTTGATAGGAGGATAAAATTCTTGCTGCAGCAGCAATCTATGAACTTAGAGACATTTGGCCTCCAAATGCACAAAAGGCCACCTGCACTGCCATCTGAATCCACCCCCAAGAAATCTATCTCTTCATAAGGCCAAATGGTTTTCACAAAGTATTCATCCATAGTACATCTTTTTGTTTTTTGCAATAATAAAACATCCACCTTTCTATCATTTACCAGATGTTTGATCTTCCCCCATTTTTCTGGCCTTCTCAGCCCTCTAACATTCCAAGATAGAATCTTCATGATTAAACTTACATGTCACTCCCATTTCCCCTGTTGGTAAATAGCTAATTTCTGTTTGCCCTTTCTGCACCTGCAACTCTTTCCAAATCATTCTCTTCTAACTCCACTATCTTTCTCAAAACCTCATCTTCTTGAGCATGATATTGTAGCCCCAGTGTTGTTCCTACCTTCAGAGTTATCTTTGCCACTTCTACTAGATTTCTCCTTCTAATCCTCGAGATACTCTGGGATGATGATAAAGAGGAAGCCACGACTGCTGCTGAAGCTCTGAAAATGGCTCCTCTTAGGAAGCTAAGGCTGCCGACCACACCTTTCGGTTTGCTAAGACCACCTGCTAATCTACTACCCCTTTTTAAAATAGAGCCTTTTTTCCAAGTATTGTGGGATTTGTGAACTGCTACTTCCTTGCCTTTGCTGCTGCCAGCAACCATCTTTCCCAAATTATTTTGTATAGATTGGACCAAATTGGACCTAAGTCTAGGCTGGGCCACATTATCACCCAAGTTCAAACCCACTCTATTTTTTTTGATCCACTAGGCTCAGGCCCAACCTGCACTCCCTCAAGAAGGACTTCTAGGTTAATCTTGGTTTTGTCTCCCTCTAGTCCACACAATTCCTTTAAAAGCCCTAAAGTGCATATAGCTCCATGTAGATTTTGAATATCATTCATCATTGCCTTTTTTGAGTTAACTTCTTGAATTAAACTTTCCTCCTTGGAGAATGCACCTAAATTACCATTCCCCATGCATCCTTGTGTTACAACTACGATTGTTGCATGCTCACCATCATTTCCCCTAACCAACACCTCTGATCTGACTGGCATTGTCTCCAACATCCTACTTATCCCATCAAAGCCTTCCTCCATTTCCTCTCCCCTTGCTGAAGTAGCTTTCTTAGTACTCCTTCTACACCCACCATTGCTAGACAATTGGTCCACCTCTTATTTGTCATTGGATTGAAACTAAGCATAATCCTTACCCATACTAGTATTGGTACTAGGACATAAACATCTTGGAAGTTCCTCATAGACTCTCACCATAATAAGCTTGCCTCTACACTCTAGATAAACAGTCGTATTGATCATCTCCATACACCTCGTAAGCACTCGAATTCTACCTTGCTGAAAGATGAGAGGGTTATTAATGTCTTCTTCAAATTGAACCACCGATCCCCAAAGACTAGCTACATTGCGGAAGGTTGTGACACTCTAGAGATTAATTGGAATGCCAAAACAATATAACTATATATACCTCTCCTACTCTACAAATTGATCTTCCTCCCATTCTTCAACTGAGCCACACCACTTCTGACCCCAATCTCCCAACTAAGCCTTCTCTTCCTTCATATGCTGAACTGAGCTAAAAGTTAACAGCACTATTCTACCTCCACACTCCCTTACAACCATATCTTTCATCCCTCTATTACATATCTCTACTCTAAAGTCCTTGAAAGCTAGAAAACTACTCATTTTCACTACTAAGCTTTCATATCGCCACCCATTACCTTCCTTATTAGCCTTGATCATCACCTTCTTACTTTCACTTGATCCACTACTTACTAATGCCTCTGCAAATGTCTTCTTGCCTCCATGAATTTGCCTCTGCTGCGAATGAGTCCTCTGCAAAATCCTCGACCCATCTTCACCTATGCGTGGTCCCCTATGCTCCATTGGACCAAGAGTTTGGGTTTTTTGATACTCTGCTCTTTTTGTCATCAAGGCCTTATTATCGCACCACAGCCCATTGGCCTTCTGGATCGCCATCTCTGCAGCCACTTCACAGTCATATCTGACAAACCCAAATCGAGATCTTGTTGCTTGCCTTCTCTTCCCTGGAACGAACACATCCTTAACTATGCCAAACTTGCAAAATAGACTAAATAACCCTTTAGGATCCATGGAGTCAGGAATGTCATCCACAAAAATGGTGACCAACCCTACTTCCTTGCGAAATCCCCTCTGTCATCTCACCTTTCTCCTATGAATCACTGGGTCCCAACCGCCTCACTCCATTCAACAAATCAATGATATTTTAGAGCCACCTAAACTTGACCTTCTAGTGCGGATTGACCTTCTATACTTGATAATACTAGTGAATCCAAGATTTAGAGAAAATCTCTATTGATATTTTACCTCAATGATTTAGTGAAACACTTCACATTTTGAGAGGCCTCATGTAATTTATTCTAATTAAAACTCTTTCATGCTCTGCTCCTAGCTAATCATGATGATGATCTTGCTACATTATTGGGTGTTGAGAGTGATGTGGTCCGAGTTGAGTTGCCGAGGGTAGTTTGTGAATACTATGATGTCTTTTCTGAGGATCTCACTAGTTTGCCACCTCATGGTATAGCACTTATTTTCATGGCACCGTATAGATTTGCACCTGCTAAGTTGAGTGAGTTCAAGGTTCAACTCCAGGAATTGTTAGATAAGGGTTTTATCTGCCCTAGTACTTTACCTTAGGGAGCACCGGCTCTCTTTGCCAAGAAGAAGGATGGCACACTACAACTTTGTATTGACTACTAAAGATTAAACTGGGTGACTGTTAAGAACAAGTACCCAATCCCTCGTATAGATGATTTGTTTGACTAGTTCAATGGGTCTTGTTGCTTTTCTAAGATAGACTTGAGATCGGGTTATCACCAATTGAGAGTAAAAGAGGAGAATATCCAGAAACATGGTATGGCCATTACGAATTCCTAGTGATGCCTTTTGGGTTAACCAACCAGCCTTGTTTGTGGATTTGATTAATCAAATCTTCCATGAGTTCTTAGACCGCTTTGTAGTTGTCTTTGTTGATGACATCTTGATTTATTCACCTTTTGGGGAGGAATACGAGAAACACTTGTGAGTTGTACTTGAGTTGCTTAGAGCCCACAAGTTGTATGCTAAGTTCGGGAAGTGTGAATTCTGGCTGAAGGAGATAAAATTCCTAAGCCATGTGGTATCCGAGAAAGACGTGACAGTAGATTCCTCTAAAATTGAGGCAGTGCAAGATTGGGAGCAACCTAAAAAATGCTTTTGAGATTCATAGTTTTTTGGGTTTGGCCAGGTATTATCGTCGTTTTGTGAAGGATTTCTCTAAGTTATCCTTACCTTTAACTAGATTGACGAGGAAAGGAACCAAGTTTGTATAGGATAAAGTCATTCCAAGAACTTAAGGTTAGACTTACCACCACTCTAGTGCCGATTATTCCACAGTAAGGTTGGGTTATTCAGTGTATTGTGATGCATCTCGGAAAGGTTTGGGTTGTGTCTTGATGCAAAAGGGAAATGGCTCACGTCAGTTGAAAGCACATGAGGGAAATCATCTTACTGATGACTTAGAGTTAGCAGTAGTTATCTTTGCCTTGAAGATATGGAGGCATTACTTGTATGGTGAGAGATTTGACATCTTTTCTGATCATAAGAGTTTAAAATATCTGTTTTCATAGAAAGATTTAAATTTGAGGCAGAAAAGGTGGATGGAGTTTATAGAGGATTAAAATTTTCAATTGCATTATCATCTGGGGAAAGGCAACAAAGTGGCTAATGCCTTGAGCAGAAAGCCTATTAGTAGTATAGCGAGTATTGCCATTCAGGAATGGGAGATGTTGGGTGCTATTAGCGAGTTTGACTTGCATCTTGGCGAGTTTGTTGAGTCGGCAACTCTGTTTACTGTAGTTGCATAACCTACACTAGTGAGCCAAGTTATAGAAACAAATAGGAGTGATCTTCAGGTAGAAATCCTCCGAGAGAAGATCTATAGTGGAAAGGTAGAGAAAGGCTTGAATGTGTTTTCTGACTCGAGTGTTAGATACCTCGATCGTCTTTTCATGCTGGAGTCTTACAGAGAGAAGGTACTCTGAAAGTTTCACCATTCACGCCTTGCGGTACAATCGAGAGGCACAAAGATGTATCACGACCTTAGTCGCTAGTTTTGGTGGAAGGGGATGAAGAAGGATCTAGCCTTGTTTATATCGAAGTGCCTTGCTTGTCAACAAGTGAAGGCCGAGCATCAGAGGCTAGCAGGTTTGTTGCAACCCCGCCTATAGCTGAGTGGAAGTAGGAGCATGTCACGATGGATTTTGTTGTGGGTCTTCTGAGGACTCAACGGGATAATGATGCCATTTGGATGATAGTTGATTGGTTAACTAAGTATGAGCACGAGTGATTCAATAGATTTTCTTGCCGACCTTTATGCTAGGGACATTGTCCAACTGCATGGGTTCCCTATGACTATTATTTTGGATAGAGATCCACGGTTCATGACTCAATTATGGCAGAGCCTGTAGATGCTTTGGGCACTAAATTGACTTTTACCACCACTTATCATCCTCAAGTTAAAGGGCAGTCAGAGTGTACCATTCAAATCCTAGAGGATATTCTGTCGGGTTGTGTTCTTGATTTTAAGGGGTCATGGGAGAGGCATTTGTCCTTAGTGGAGTTTTCCAATAACAATAGCTTTCTTGCGAGCATCAATATGACATTTTTTGAGGCCTTGTATAGTCGACCATGTAGGTCTCCTATGTGTTGAGCCAAGGAGGGCGAGGCACCTATGATAGGTCTTGAATTAGTCTAAGAGACGATAGAGAAGGTTGGACTTATTTGTAACAGGTTGGTTACGGCTCATAGTCGCTAAAAGAGCTATGCTGGCCATAGGAGGATACCGTTATCATCTAAGGTAGGAGATTAAGTCTTCTTGAAGATATCACCTAGACAGGGTTTGATGAGGTTTGGGAAGAGCAAGAAGTTGTCTCCTAGATTTATTGGACCTTTTGAAATCCTAGAGCGAATTGGGGAGGTAACTTATCATTTGGCCTTGCTGCCACAACTTTTTGGGGTTCATGACGTGTTTCATATCTGTATGCTTCGAAAGTATGAGTCAGATTCACCACACATGTTAGATTGGACCGAGTTAAAGGTTGATTAGGATGCCTCATATGAGAAAAGACCGGTTAAAGTTTTAGATACTCGTGACCAAGTCTTGCGTGACAAGACAATTCCTTTGGTAAAGGTGTTGTGGCAACATCACGGGATTGAGGAAGCAACTTGGGAGTGTAAGTTAGAAGTTCATGAGAAGTATCCAGACCTATTTGTTGATGTTTGAAGATGTATTGAAATTTTGTTATGTTAATGTAATATAAACATTGTATATGTTTTGGAAATGTGAATTGTATATTCGGTAATGAGCATGTGTTTATCATGGTGATGAGAATGAATGACCGGTGGATGGGTCATGGTGATGAATTTGGTTTATTATCCTTGTTATAATTGGTTTAATCTTGGTTTTGTTGTTGATTTAAAAATTTCGGGGACGAAATTCCTGAAGGGGGGAGGCTATAGCGATTCTGATTTAGACCTGATCCATTTGATGTTTTGGATCCGAGTCTCATTGTCTTATATGGTTGGTCATGCTTTGTTTCTCCTTATTCCTCATTGAGTTTGGTTATTGGAGTGTCTCTGTTGCATGTGGGACAGGTTGGTAGCTTGTTTTTTAAAACTGTTGATGCCTAGAATTTTGTCTCTTCATTCGAGCGGTGAGTCCTACACTCGAGCGGCCTTTTTGAACTTCTAGTACTTTTGCAGGTCTGTAGAGATACTGGAAGATGGTATTTTTGCGCTTGAGCGTCACTTCTTAAGCTCGAGTGATGGTCCTTTGTCTATAAAACTTCTGGGAGTTTGTATTATTCGCTCAAGTGGTAAACTTCTTCACTCAAACGGTCTCACTTATTGTGTTTGGTCGCTCGAGTGACACTTCTTGCGCTCGAGTGGTCTGTGCGTATATCAGATCATAAAGTCACCATTTTGAGTCACTTTTTCATCTCTACACATTTCAAACACCTATTTGCTCTCACTCTCTCTCTAAAACTCATTTTCTCTCTACAAACATACCCAGGTCCATTAATTTCTTCACCCGTATCCCTTTGATAAAAAGGTAGAGTATGATGAGGGCTTCGTTCTAATCAAAGTAAAGTTAGATTTAAGCTTCATTTTGGTTTCTTCTGTCTCTCCTTGGTCTTCTAGCTTTGAGGTAGGGATTCTCCGCACTTTTTTTTAAAAAAATTTTTAACTTAGTTATTTGTTGTTTTCTAAACAATATTGTAATTTGGGGATTTTTGAACAAATCTGGGGTTTTTCGTTAAAACTCAAAAGAAGGGTTTTCAAATGATTTCTTGAAAATGGTTGTGGGACTAGAAATAAGGTTGTGTTATGATAAAATGGTTGGTTTTGATACGTGGAATTGGTTTCGCAAGAAAAATATATTTTTGCCATAAATATGTCAAATGTTGATTTTGTATAAATAAATGGAATTGATGTTGAAAATATGAAATTGGATTAACATTGATGAGGATAGTGGAGTTGGGTTTGTATTACCAATCACATCTTGGAATTTGGAAAGTTTATCTCTATGGAAATTATTTATCTGTTTAGAGATATCTATTTTAGGCTATCAGTAGAGGATAGTTATGATTGTTATAGAAATTGTATGAGAATTAGGAGAATTGAAACTATTTTCTCATCCATCGCATTAAGCATTGTTGTATATTTAACACATTGGAAATGTTGTTGTTTTGAGAAAAAATGGTGAATAACTTAGTAAATCTGGGTAGGAGTGTAGTTGTGATATTAAGTTGGCCTATGTGTCCTTTGTGAAAGACCAAAAGCCCGCGCGGTTAGGTGTCAATCCTTCCGGTTAATATCGGTAAAAATGACAAATTTGTAGTGCATGTAACTTACTTGCAGAGACGTCTCAGAGATTCACAGTGTTGCATTCATTGCCCTATTTCCTATTGTAAAGGAAATGATATCATGATTTGAGAAATGAAAATGTTTTGGCACGAGCATTACATAAGCATTCATCTTATAACTCTTTAAGATTTATATACCGTGTTGGATTATTTTTACTGGGCTCTGGCTCACCCTATGTAGTAAAACCATTTTCAGGTACTAACGATATGCCTCCGCCAAGGCAATAGCTTGGGAGGACTTGGAAACAAGAGTTTCATTTTGTTTATTTTGTTGTATTCATTTTTGTACAAGGCAAGGGTTTAAACTGTATTGCATTTAAATCCATTTTTATTATAACCAAGCATTGTCTTGGACAGCTATAAGCCCTTAGGGCATTTCTTAATTGTTTAACTTGTATTTCATATCTTTAACACGTAACGTATGTGTAGATCGCCTGGAACTCCGCTCCGCGCGCGAAGGCGCGAATTGTTGTTCATAGCTACTACAGGTCAGACTCCTGTCACGGTTCTGAATCTAATCTCACAAAGTGCAATGTAAGACTGATAAATCACCAAAGAGTCCAAATCCGGTAAATCGTTTTGGAAAATTGATTTTAATTAAAAAGCGCCAAACATGGACTGCTTTGCCAGATTTCAGAGTCGCCACCTAAATATTTTATTTTTGGGTAATTTAGGAAACCATGACTCGTGTCTAAGGCCACGTGTCCGTCATCACCAAAGTTGCCTTGGCTCGGGAACTTGGGTACGAGAGGGGAAGGTTATGCAATGAGCACCCCTGCTCGTCCGATCGAAGGATCGGTCTCTACTAACATCATATGTTGTTTTTGAAAACACATGTGTTCTTATTCCAGTTTATTAGACTAGCTTACTATGTGATGCGCACGGCATACAAGTATAGACTAAATCGCTCAAGTTGGAACAAAACATCTCATGTTTGTTTGTTTGAAAATGGTTTGAAGTTGCTACACGCAAGTAGGCTAAGACGCATATTTTGCCACCCTCAAGTGGGCTTAGAAAACATGATTTGCCACTCTCAAATGGGCTTAAAACTCGTATTTTGATTAATTGTTCCAATTCAAACAATGAAGCCTTCACCCCCAGGCATTCATGTAATTATATCAATTAAACAGTTAGTCTCATGGCAAGCATGCTAAACATGGCAGTCACTTACACGCATGCAAGGATGCTAAAGCGAAAAAGCTTACCTAGTACTCCGAGCCAAAACAGAAATTAGTTAGTAATCAATGCATGATCCTAGCTATGTTAAGATACCTAATGCAACACATGCAAAAATGCAACTAAAATAAGCTCGGCTATCTAGAATAGCATATGAATGCAACACTTGATAACATGCTTTGAAACACGTATTCAAGTAAGTATTGAGATACAATGCAGTTTGAATAATGCGCCGAGCCCGGTGTATGCAAGATGAATGAATGATGCACGCATACAAACATAAGTATGCTAATTGAAACATGCCCTAAAACTAACCATCAAAAGCTGGTAAATAAAAGGGAGAAAGACATGGGGTTAGAAGACATGCATCACATACACGCACACTTATTACAACAGTTGTGCCCTCTCAACGGAGGGTCCGAATAATAAGCTAACTAGCTAATCTAAGCTAATTAAACTAACTATTACAAAACGAAGCTAATTAAATAACAAGTTAACTAATTATTACAAAACAAGCTAATTAGCTAACTACACTAGCTAATTAAATACAAATGAGTAGCTAAGCACATTAACTACTTAAGTACAGAGCCAAAGCATTAGCTAGCTAAGTAAAGAAGCTAAGTAAAGCAGTAAAAGAAGAGGTCCTCAGGGCGAGAAGTGCATGCATGCTCGGTCGCCTCGTTCGAAAATCCATCGTTATGCCCCAACTTGCCTCTATTTGCAATTGTTCACAGGACACTACACAAAGCTCCAGATAGCTTCTACTCTATCATGGGAACCTCCAAAAGCATTGTCGACCACTTATTGGTGGTGTAGACCACCTGCCGACCACTTACATTTACTGCAGACCAGAAAAAGTGATCGGCCAGCCACTTTTACTGGTATGCCGACTAGAAAATTCTGCACAACTCTGGTTGGCTGCAACAGAGAACAAGAAGGGGCACGTCAGTGTATTTGCAAGATATGTGTACACAACCACTCTCCCTATCATTTCTCAAGCTCAAGGGAGTGCGGTTCTCGACTCTCAGGCCACCAACCGAGCATCGCAATGCACGATGGCCGAGAAGCCAAGATTGCACAAATCAATGTTAATGAATGCACAAATAACACATAAGAGCCTTAACCTCTATCATGCATGATCAAGAGGGTCGGCGATCGAGAAATGAGGCACATTTCATCACTCCAAGTATGCAACGTCCCTCATTTCTCGTGTTTGGATTAACACCCTATCCAAACACAATGCAATGCAACATGAACATGTCAAAACAAAGTCCTTAAGCAATGAGGCACACAACACTAAGGCTATACAATGCAATGCACAATGGACTAAACCAACCCCAAATAGACTTTATGCACGCCAAGACAATGGCCAAAACACTCTTAAAAGATGGCATGAAAGGCTAGAAAATGCATGCTCATGCATTGACTCACCGATTAAGCATAAGAGCACAACTCACTATAAGCACTAAAATCATGTATGAAATGATGCCAAATCATCCAAACAACATAAGCATAGTATGCTAGGAGGCCTAACGCACAAGGCCACCAAAGGAGACTACACAAGGGGCATGCAACACATGGCATAAATGAAGGAACCAATCATGGACAGAGCTCAAATTGGTCAAGACAAGGACCAAAACATGCTGAAATGGGAGCTCAAAGGTCTAGGCATGCATGCACACAAGCTAGGCCACAAATAAGGCAATAATGCATGACCCTTGAAAGCATTCAAAGAGTGAAAAAGTGGGAACATGGCAATGTTGTATGCTCTGAAATAACATGGTAAATGATGCCAAATCATGCACATGTCACAAATGAAGCATGCTAGGAGGCTCAAAACTCAAGGCTAGCAAGGCCAATTGCACTACAGCTATGCAATACATGAACCATATGGCCGAGACAACCCAAGATAGTCCTAGGGCATGTCAAAATGATGCTAAAACATGTATGGACTAGAGCTAACACATGCTAGCATGAAGGGCATGAAGCATGAAGTATGCAAGTCCAATAAGGAGGAGTACAAAACCAAGCTTGAGATGACTTCACCAACAAAAATCAGAGTTGTATTATGGCAAAACAAGACCAAAAACACACTGAAATGGTGGCCCAAAAGTCTAGGCAAGATGGCATACACAATGGCTCATTTTTAAGGCATAAAGCGCCAACCCTCCAAAGCATTGAAAGAGTGAAAGATGTGAAGACATGGTAGTGAAACATGCTCTAAAATCACATACTAAATGATGCCAAATCATGCAAATAGCCCAAGCAATGCATGCTAGTGACTTGGAAACTCAAAGCAAGTGAGCTAGAATGCACGATGGCTATACAAAGCAAGGCATGCATGAACAAAACAACATAAATTAGACCTTAAGCATGGTAAAACATGGCCAAAAGCTTGCTGGAGTTGAGCCAAAAACATCCTAGAATGATGGTCAAAAGCATGATGCATGTTAGGCTAGTGAATGGAAATGCACTACAAGTGCAAGGAGCATGCATGAGGCTATCAAACCAACCCTAGATAGAAGTATGGCATGCTAAAACAACACCAAAAAACTTGCTGAGATAGGACCAAAACATGCTAGAAAGACATGCTACTTTGATGAGCCACAAGTAGGATTACACTACACATACAAGAAGCATGCAAGGGGAAACCTAGACAACCAAAAATAGAGTCATGGCAGGTCTAAAAGGTCACAAAAAAGTGCTCAAACAAAGCTTCAAGAAGATAGAAATACAGGCTCTTTTGATGAGCCATCAACACAAGCATACAAGAAAACAGGATGGGGGACAACCCCCTCCTATTTGAGGCCTCAAAACCAAGTTTCCACCACTGAAATTCCTCTGGAATTTAGTGGAGAAGAGGCCAAAAAAAGATGACCACAAGGGCCTAAAGTGATGGTTCAAAACAAAGCAAAATAAGGCATGCAAAGGAGTAGACCACCTCCAACACCAAAGAAGCCTTAAAGAAACATGTTAAGCACTAAAAATTAGAACTTTTTTTAGTTTAAGGTTAGGCCTAAAACATGATGAAAATGGGACCAAAAACTTAATCAAAACAAAGCTTTAAAGGGGTTAGAGACTTACCCTTGTAGAACAACTTCAAGGAAGCAACTCCAGCAACCTTTTTGGAACAAAAGCAGTCCAAAAAACACAAAACTAGCTTCAAGATGCCTCAGCAACAAGAGTGTGGTGTTTCACTATGTGTTTGTGTGCAAAAGTGTGAAGTAAAGGCACTTTTACGCACAAATATGAGAGAAAGTAAGAATTATAGAGATAGAGATGTATGTATATCTCCAATGCAAAATTCTGAACCTGGAGAAGGGAGAGAGGGCCTCCCTTTAATAGAAAACCAAGCCTCAAGCTTGTTGAACAAGCTTGAACCTAGATGCAATCCCTCCATGTGTATGGAGGATGGTTTCTGTGCTCACCAGATGTCATAGCTGGCACCAAAATATCTACAGGAAACTACCGACCAGTTGAAGTGGTCGGCTAGCTACTTGCACTGGTCGGCCTACCAGCACAAGTGGTCTGCAAGAATAAAAAGTGGTCGGCAGGGGGGGAGAGGTGGTCTGCACCAAGAAAGCAAGGTGGTGGCATGGCTGCCGACCACTTTTGGTGGTCCAAAGACCACCAAGACCAATTGGCCGACCAGAAAACTGGCTGGCAGGCAGGAAAAGTGGTTTTCGGGAAGAGAAACTGGTCTACAGCCCTTATTCCACCCTCCAAGCAAGGAAAACAAGGTTTCTGCCAAAAACAAACCAAAAAGGATGCAAAACAAGAGTCCGCGGGTCAAGGCGCGTAGCCGGAAGCCTTGAAAACTAGTCTACGGGCACCAAAAGTGGTCTACGGGAGGAAAAAGTGGTCTACGGCCACAAAAGGATGGTCTACAAGACCTCTGTGTCCCTCTAGACCAAGGCAACAAGGCATGGTTCAAAAACCAAGCCAAGAGGAGAACGTTAAGCAGTCCCGGAGATAAGGAGTGCAGCCAAAGACTCTGGAAACCGAAAACTAGCCTACAAGAGGGAAAAGTAGTCTACAAGTATGAAAAGTGGTCTATGGACCTCTCTCTCCCTCTAGGCAGGGTCAACAAGGCATGGTCCATGAACCAAGCCGAAACACAAAGAGTTCAGAGGCCCGGAGGCAAGGCACTCAGCTGAAAACTCCGGAAACTCGAAACAAGCACAAACATATGCGATCACCGCATGCTCAAATGATGACGTATGAGTCTTAAGGTTGGTCAAAAATGGGGTGTCTATAGTATGTTATAGATTCAGGTTAAGGTCTTGTAAATGTATAACTGCATATGTTATCTTTTGTACCATGAGATCTTATGAAATGAAAAGGTTATTGGGTTCAACATGGTGTTGTTATTTACTAATATTGTGGATGATTTTATCATAATTATTTTAGGGCGTTACACGTCTTCACCTGCCATAAAATGCCATGAGCTTGGAATGCCTAGTAAACATGTACACACTCCGTCCATTTTCCCATTCCAAATACACAAGTAAAATAACAACACGATCATAACATATAGCAAAAACAATAATTAAGCAGAGCTTATAATAAATTTCAGTTCTCATGAATAATAGTCAATTAAGTTAGTTCTAGGCTATTCCCTGCGAAATTTCGTTCCCACCCAACCACTAACACTAGCCATGGGCAATTCTAATTCCCCCTTGGTTAATACGATACTAATGCGTCATTTACCGCATAACCACTAGTGTGTCGCTTCTAGCACAATTACCAATGATGCCCACGCATCTAGGTTACGTACCCTAGTGGTGATATCATGGTCAGCCCCAAGGGAGCGGACTTCTAGGGATACTCTCCATGTGTGAGACCCTCACTGCCACCCTTATACCTCTCAATTCCATTAAGCAACCAAAATAACTCCCATGCCATGTTAGGGTTCGAAAACACACTTGCGCAAGACTTCACCAAAATGGAATACATTCCATTACATTGTACTTTTGAATCCATCATTCATTATCTCATAAAATTTACTACAATGATTGCAACCCATTCCCATCCCATTTGATTTCTCCTTTATTAAGTGCACTATGTTCTCAGTTATAGCAAAGTCTGGTCATGATAATTACAAATCCAAGCTAAACATAAAGTAATTTATGCATGGTAAAACAACTTCACAATTCATCATAATTTACATATCAATACTTAAGCATTCAAGAAACATAGTATATAAGAGTTGCAAACCAATTGAGAGCACATTAACACAAATTTCCAAATTTTCAGATTTGAACCAGTTGGAAAATAATTATGGAAAAAATACTTTTATTGGGCCTAAGTACCTGGCCTCATGTGAGTTTGTAGATATAAGAGTCTAGTTTCAAACTCAACTTGCAAAAGTAGGATAGTTATTTTAGATTTAAAGATAATTCGAAATTGTCAAGATCTATCCAGATTCGTTGATTGTTACACAAATCGATTTTTCTCTCAAACCCCTCACTCTCTTGAGTTCGAACAAATTTTAGTTGAAATATAACACCAAGATTAAGATTTTAACATAAAATTGGAATTTTCTAAAAGTAAAGAAAGTTGACTATTTTTCTAGTCCTACGAGTAACAAAATTAGAAAAATTGTTTAGGTTATAAAAATACATCCTTTGGTCCTACCAAAATTATCACATACTATAGACTTAACAAATATTACCCCATAAAAATAGATTCTGAATTTATGGAGTTTTGATAGGAAAATAAATTCAAGAGAGGGAAAAGAATTCACTACAACAAAACTGAGTTTTTACGACTTCACATCAACGACATACAATAAATGCAAGCTGTAGTTTCTTACTTTTACAACTAGCTTTTTTTGCGTGTCGTAAATAATTTCTCAACCACGACGTGTCTACTGCGTAGGTTGTGAATGCTAATAACGATGATTTTTTTACAGCTTGCAATGTTAGCCGTAAATAATAAAACTTTCTATGATGTGCATATGGCATGCTGTTAATACATCAACTATACGCGATACGCGTACACCAGCTATTAAAAATATTGAACATTTCATGATGCACAAAAGCCAGTCATTTAAAATATTGCACTTTCTACGACATGCAATTGCTGTCGTGAAAGATACGACCGAAAAAAAAAAATAGCGCCAAAATGAAAATTTCAAGGGCCAAACACCAAAAAAATTTAAAAAATAAAAATAAAAACCCCAACTTTTCAGCCCCAACATCAATCTTACAAAAAAAAAAAAAAAACTCTTGACACACAACGAAGAATAATGTTTTTGCCTTTTGTTTGATATCTCTTTGCCACACTATCTCTCAATCTCTCTGTGCTTTCATCATCTCCTTGCAAGCACATTAACATAGAAAATACTCTCCAAACCCCTCTCTCTCTCTCTCTCTCTCTCTCTCTCTCCTCTCTCTATCAAACCCCAAACCCAAATTGGCATCAAAAGATCCAGGAAGCAAAAGCCTCTTCAAGTTGAACACAATGGTGTGAAGCTATTGATTCAGACTTGATGTTCGATTTCTGATTCATCTATTCCAAGAGTAACCATAACAACTAGTGAGAAGGATAAGAAAGAATAAAGAAAAGATGCAAAGAGAGAACTCTGAGAAGAGAAGAACGATTAAAGAGAAAAAGAGAGAGAGAGAAGACTGTCGGAAGGAGAACGCCTGACGGAGATGAAAGAGACAAATGCATGCCACTCAACGAAGAACAAGGCTTCGACCCATCTATCAGGTTTGGAAATTCAAACTAAGGTTTTGATTTGGGAATTTTCAATGAAAAATTAGGGTTTTGATCGAGCAAATCAAAAATTAGAATTGTGTTTTAGGTTGTGAAATTATTATTATTATTATTATTATTATTATTATTATTATTATTATTATTATTATTATTATTATTATTATTATTATTATTTGTTTTAAATTTCTTGAATGTGAGTTGGGGAAAATATATGAATCTGAATTGAAAAAATTAAAACCTGAATGTGAAATTAGGTTCTTGGGTTGAACATATATATATATTTTTAAAATATGTTGAATCTAAAGAAATTGGGTTCTATTACGAAAATTAGGGTGCTGTACTTGTGATTGTATTAAAAAAAAAAAGGTAAATTATGGAATCTAAAACTAGAGAATCCTATAGGAACTCCATTAGTATAAAAATATATATATATGCTTTCTCGAATTAATTTCTTGAATTTATTATTATTATTATTATTATTATTAATTTGTTCAGAATTAAAAATTTGAATTCAAATAAGTACTATAAAAAATTGACTATAGAACGAGTAGAAGAATCTATATGTGATTGGAACAACATAGGTTGATTTGAATGATTTTGTATTATATATGCTGCATTCTTTTGTCATTTATATGGCCAATGTCTTCTTTTAGTTCCTATAATTTTTATTGACTTACATTCATTACAATTACATTGGAATTTTTGAGTTACTTAACATTCAGGATTTACACAAATATAAATATATGTTATACAAACGTTATAAACAAGTTAAAATATATCAACTTTTAGATTGTTAGGAAATTCATCAAAATCTTGAAAGTTGATCTAAAGTGAGAAACACATTGTGATTTTGGCATGGTAATGTCAGTGCAGATTAATGTAGTGCATCTTATACTTTTGCATGATCATTTCCTTTTTTAAAGTTTCTTGCATCAGGTATTTTTTTTATCCCAATATATATATATATATATATATATATATTTCTTGCATAAGGTACTGTTTAGCTTTATAATAAATAAATAGTCTAACCTTATGTTCATAATGAGTTTGAGAATGCTAGTTCCTTTCTGCTTTCCTAGACTGATCATGTTTCCTTTTTTTCCCAATGTAGACTTAATTTTTTTTTTTTTTTGTTCCTATTGCATTCCTTGCTTTGACAATCATGGTGCTAGTTAATTATACCAATGGAACTTTAGAGCATTCTAATTTAACTTACAACAACATAGATAAGCTTTCTATCTCAAACATTCCACCTGGATCACACAGGTAAGCAAGACTCTGTGCTAAATTTGCTATATATTTTAAGTTACTTTTTTCTTTTGCCATAAATATGTTGAATTGGTTTGGTTTGGTATAAATATGTTGAATCCTCTCCACAGAACTTCGATCTTTATATTTTCTCTTGAGTGCTTTTTGTGGGACTTGCCTCTTCTTCTTAGTTTATGGAAAAAAATTTAATGGTTTTTAGTTGGTTTTTTGTTGGTGGAAACAAGACAATATTGAGAGAGAGAGAGAGAGAGAGACAGAGACAGAGACAAAGACAGAGACAGAGACAGAGAAGGGGAAGTAAATTTACAGTTTCTTCACATATTTTAATTTAATAAATAATTTTTCCCTATGGCATGTAACATTTAGCTTAGAATAGGAAGTAATTAAATTTTCTTTCAGGTGACTTATCTTTTTTTAAGCTTTCATGAAGTTTCATGATTAAGTTATATCCCTTTCCTTCTGTCAATTTGCATCCTTTTTTGATAGCCACAATGTTGATTTAGAAACACATTTTTTCACACAAAATTGTCAAAACTATCTGAAGGTAAGTGTGGCTTTTTTTTTTGTACTCCTTTCGGATACGACTAGCCCCACAGTTCGGACTCATGTGGTTCTAAATCCGATTTCACAAAGTGCAATGTGAAACAGTGAAAACACGAAAGAGTCCAAATCCGACAATTCTTTTGGAAAATCAATGTTTGAATCAAATGCCAAAAATAGACTGCTTTGCCAAATTTCAGAGTCGCCACCTAAATATTTTTGAAAAATTTAGGAAACCCGAGACTCATCCCAAAGGCCACTTATTCGTCATCACCAAAGTGTCTAGGCTCGGGAACTTAGGTACGAGAGGGGAAGGTCATGAATTGAGCACCCCACTCGCCCGATCAAAGATTGACCTCTACTAATCATGATGTGATTTTTATTTACGTTATATGCTCTTGTTCCAGTTTTATTAGGCTAACTTACTATGTGATGCACACACAAGTATAGACTAAATTTGCAAAAAGTTGGAACGCTTTGATTTCATGTTTGTTTGAAAAATTGTTTTTTGAAACTCGTCACTTTGAAAAGGTGAGTTTTTATGCACATTAATCAATTTGTCCCAATTCAAGCAACTAGCCTTCATCCAAAGGCATTCAAACAGTTATATCATTTAAGCAACTAGCCTTATGGAAGTATGCTTGGCATGACAACACAAACATTCAATGCAAGATGCTAAAAATCAAAATTACTCACACAATACTCCGAGCCAAAACAAAGCAAAATACTTAGAAAAATAGGCATGCTCCTAATTAATGCAATATGACTAAATGCAATGCATACATTATGTAATTTTAATAGGCTCGGCTATGAGCATGGCATATGATTCCATTCAAGACATGCGATAAAACACGTATTCAAACAATGAATTTGAACATCGATATTGGGTTAGTATGATGAGCCGAACCTTGAATGCATGCAAGACAATGGATGCAAAGCATAAGAATGCTAAGTTGAAAAATGATGTTCTATACTAACCATCGTAGGCAAGTAAGTAAAAAGGAGAAAAACTTGGGGTTGGAAGACATACAACTTATTACATGCTGGCCCTCGTGTAAGACGATGCGAATCAAAGTCCGAAAGTCCGAATTAAACTAATTATTACAAAACCGAATGAATAAATAAGCAAAGAATTAACTAGCTAGCTACTCTATTACAACAAGTATAATAATGAGAAAAAACTCGCTATCTAAGTTAACTAACTATAACAATTACAAATAAACAACATTAATGCAAGCAAGGATACACAAGGGTTGCATGCACAACGTCTAAGAATTGCTCTGTCTGTCTAGGTTTGCTCTATTTCACCTTCAGCCACTGCCCTCTGTTTTCTGCAAAACACACAGTTGTCCAAACATTGATGGCCGGCCGGCCCCAATGAAGCTCGGTTAGGCCTAAATAAGGCCGGTCATGCCTTAATTTTATTCAAAATCATGTTTTGTGCTGTGAAGTGAAAATAGTGCAGACAGAGTTATTTTGAACTCTATTTGTCCCTCTCACGCTTCTTTGTCGTGGGAAAGCCTCAAGAGAAGGTTGGAATCATTTGCAAAACCATCAATGAGCAATTTGCTTGCTTGATGATTTCGGCCACAATTTGGACAAAATTCAATGAATGCAATGAATAACAACCATCCTCCCTTTATCATGGGATGAGCTCAAAAGGGGGGAAGTAAAGACGTTTCAAGGGTCGTCAAAACACCATGAATTGACATGTGACGACTCTTGACACAATAGACTCGGCATAACGTTCGACCAAGCCCAAGCAATATAACTCATTTTATTTATGTGAGTTGGTTCATTTTAAGCCAAATTCATTAGTATTTGCCATTCTTTAACCCATTTGTCCAAGATGATTGTCATGTCCACTAAAGATTACGTCCACTAATTGAGAATCATGTCCAATGGGAAGTGATTCTCAACATGAAAAAAAACTATGCCATTGACAATGAACCTTCGTAGAGATTAAGCCATTAAGTGTAGATCTCTAGTTTATGTTTTGAATAACTGTCAATTGATTGAAACAACTCTCAAATGAAAGAAATGAATGGTGGATTGAATATTAAAATAAGGCTCTTAAATAAGGAATTTAGACAAGGAAAGGCCAAGAACAATATGCAACAAGCTATATATACAAACATATGCGACAACAAGCAAACTAATCAAAGCACGAATTAATTAAACAACCTAGGACAGCCCTAAAATAGCCTCTAATAGGTGAAAAACAGTGGCTCAAAGTGCAAGAAAAGAGCCTAAAAAGCTAAACAATAAAGAAAGAAAATAAGGCTAGTAAGCAAGAACAAGGAGGGATGGCTTTGAGGTTTGAGCTATACTCTTAGAGTTTAAAAGAGGTTAAAAATCATGCTTTTATAAAAAGAGTATAAAAGCAAGGGTTTGAGCTATAGGTGAAGGTGTAAGAAAGAGTGTTAACTCTCTTTACCCTTTGGTAGCTCTCCAAACCCAAGCTTAAACACTTGAAGGAAGATCAAAACAACACAAAATAAATAAATAAATAAAAATACAAGAACTTGATAGTAAATGATAGAAATGAAAGCAAGAGAAGAGATAGTAAGCTTATACCTCTCAAGAAAGGTAAGCTTTTTGTTGTGAATCAAACTAAGTCCAAACACACTCTCAAGCTTAAATTGTGATGCTTAAGGCTCAACCAAGGTTCCTAGGCTAAGGTGTGAAGGTGTATATGGTGTATGGATACACGTTCAAGGTGGTAAGCTTGCTCAAAGGGTTCCTTGCACAAGAAAAAAGAGCTCTCAAGAAGGTGTATAGGATTTTTAGAAATTCTTCAATCCTCAAAATAAAGATACAACTTTGCTTTTATAGCATTTGAGCAAGAGGGGTGATAAATATCTTCAAAAATGGACAGCTAGCGGGCTCCCGCCCAGAACAGTGTTTCTCGTTACTAAGGCACAGCCGGCCCCCAATGAGGCATGACCAGGCCTCAAAGGGATCCCCTGTTCTCCTACTTTAGACTCAGCGTAGGGTGGTACAATGTGTAAAAATGAATTTTTGGGATATAATCAGTGGGAATACGAAAGGTTTGGGATTGTTTCAGAGCTTAAACATAGCCCCTTCATTGAGACCTCTAACTATGCACAACACCACTTTCAACATCGAGTGTACAGGGCAAAGCGCTTGAGCCTTGCGGGCGGCAAAAAATGGGGTGTCTACAGTTGCCCCTCTTTGATAGAGCTCGAAGTCATAAAGTGACGTGAGCGAATGTCAAAGCCTAAAGACGACCCATTTGACGAGGCCGTAAGGCTTGGTGTAACAAGCCCGCGAGGGACCTCAGTGGTGTTACAATTCGGACTCGATTTGTCACGGTTTTTAATCTTGAACCAAAGAGTCCAAATCCAGCAAATCGTTTTGAGAAAAATAGATTTTTTGAAAGAAGTGCCAAACATGGACCGCTTTGCCAGATACAGAGTCGCCACCTAAATATTTTATAATGGGGAAATTTAGGAAACCCTAACTCGGTGCCAAAGGCCACGTGTCCGTCATCACCAAAGTTGCCTCGACTCGGGAACCTGGGTACGATTGGGGAAGGTCAGCTATGAGCACCCCCTCTCGCCCGATCCGAAGATCGGCCTCTACTAACCATGATATCTCGTTTTTGAAAACACATGCGTTCTTATCCCGATTAATTAACTAGAATTACTATGTGATGCGCACAGCAAAACAAGTATAGACTAGATCGCCTAATTTGGAACAAAGCATTGCATATCCGTTTATTTGGAAATGTTTTAAGATTTGCTACTCGTAAGTAGGCTAAAACACGAATTTCAACGAGTTGTTCCAACTCAAATAATCCAACCTTCACCCACAAGCATTCAGGCAGTTATATCAACTAAGCATTTAGCCACATGGTAAGCATGCTGTCATGTTAACATTCACACTCATGCGAGATGCTAAAGCATAAATACTTACACCGTACTCCGTGCCAAAACAATGAAGCTAGTTAGCAAAACATGCATGACCCTAGTCCATGTTAAGTGGCTAATGCATCACATGCAAAATGCAATCTAGAATAGGCTCGGCTAATCCTAGGATGGCATGTGGAATGTGACAATTGATACACGTATTCAAATTGAATTTGAAATACAATGCAGTTAGCATGATGCGCCGTGCATGCAATACAAATGAATGAATGTAAACATGCGAAGCATAAGAATGCTAATTGAGATATGCCCTAAATCTAACCATTGCAAGCAGTTAAATAAAAGAGAAGAAAGACGTGAGGTTGGAAGATATACACACACCCACGCACACTTATTACAACATTGGCCCTCACTCGGAGGGTCCGAATAAATAATACAAGCCACCTAATTAGCTAACTCACGAGCTAATTAAATATTACAAAACCAAATAAATAACTAGCTACAACTAATTATTACACAACTTAATTAATTAACAAATCAATTAACTAATTAATGAATGACAGCAAGCAAATAGGGAAAGCGGTAAATGATGCTATTCCAGCTCTGTTTGAAGAAGGGAGGCATGCATGCTCGCTTCGGTTCCTCGCTTTGGAAGGCCTTCCGGTTGCTCTTTAGAGGCTCTGTTTGCAGGGTGTCTTCCAATGCTTGTTGCTGCAACTTACCAAAACACTGCAGGGGAAGCTACAAGTGGCCTGCCGGCCATGAGAGGAGTATTGCCGGCCAAAGATGGCCCATTGCTGGCCAAGGGTGACACACTGCCGGCCATCAATGGTAGGCTGCCGGCCACTGGTGTGCTGGGACACCAAACTGCAATGAAGCACAAAATAGAGAAAATGGAGGGTCTCCCAAGGGCATGTACACACCATGGCACTCCAAATCACCTCAAAACATCAAGGGAGAGGCCAAATCGGATCCACGACCATCAATCACGCATCCCGATGCATGATAGCCAAAGATCCAACTTGTGCAAATCAATATGAAAATGAATGCACAAATAAAGCAAGTAAAGCCTAGAACTCTATCATGAATCATCAAGAGCTTCGGCGACCGAGAATTGAGACACGTTCCATCACTTGAAGTATGAAACGCCCCTCGTTCCTCGTGCTCGGATTAACACTTAATCCAAGCAATGCAACACATAAGCATGGCAAACATGCAATGCGAACAACCTAAGGCTAATGACATGCAACAAGCACATAAGCATGATGTGAGGTGACAACCTTGGACAACATGACGAAATGCAACATGAACATGTGAACATGCAAGGCATGTAAAGCTAAATAAGTATGCAACAACATACTACATGTAACAAGCATGCGACAACATGGTAAAATGGGCTTACACCAAAGATGGACAGCTCTCAACTAGGTCCAAATCAATAGCCAATAGTGATGAATTGATGGCATGAAAAGCATGAAAAGCAAGGCAAACATGCATGCCAAATGGCTCAAGTATTAAGGCACGAAGAGGACAACTCTTAAGCACACTTAAGAAGCAACAAACATGGATACATGGCAATGGGATAAGCTCTGAAATATCATGTAAAGTGATGCCAAATGAACTCAACAATGCAAGCAAAGCATGTTAGGATGCTCAAAGCTCAAAGTAAGTAAAGGGACTTAAGCCATGGCCACACAAGGCAAGCCCCAAAGGGCCAAGGGGACCTAAAACTGTCCTAGGGCAGGTCTAAGCAAGACCAAAACCAAGCTCAAAACTAGCCAACACGGGCTAAAACACAAAGCTAAACACAAGGAGCATGCAAGGCATTAATGAGGCAATGCACTACACCTATTGAAATCAAACATGGCATGACTTGGACAACCAAAAAATAGAGTTACATCATGGTATAATAGGAACCAAAATGCACTGAAATGATGAACCAAAGGCTTAGGCTAAGTGGCATGCCCAAAAGCTCATTCTTGAGACATAAAGCACAAGCTATATAAAGCATTCAAGGCATGTCAAATGCAAGTGAATGACAACATTTCATGGATTGAAATAGCATGTGGAATGAGGGAAAGGCATACAAACATCACATGTATGGCATGGTAAGGTTCTCAAAACCCAAGACTAGCCTAAGCATTTACACTATAGCTATACAAAGCATGAGTGATATGGCCATGGCAGCCTAAAACAGTCCTAGAACACTTCAAAATAAGCATAAAATCACATTTAAGCAAAACCAAAATATGCTAGTATGATGAGTCAAAACATCATGCACAAAGAGCTAGGAAACAAGATTTGTTCTACACCTATATGGAGCATGCAAATGATGATCAAACCAACTATGGATAGGGTCATATCATGCCAAATGATGACCAAATACATGCTGAAATGTAAACCAAACAAGCTAAAATGACATCGCATGGCATGGAGCATATGAAGCTGGTTTAGGGGATTTACACTACAAGTGCATCATGCAAGCATAAAGTAACAAAACCAACCCAAAAAAGATTCATGGCATGGTAAAACATCACTAAAAATGGACTGAAATGGACTCAAAAAAGACTATGCACACATGCTACTTTGATGAGCTATGAATGGAGTTACAATACACATGCTAGATGCAAGCAAGGCATGACCAAACTAGCCTTGGACAGGGCCAAAGAAGGTCCTAGAAGTCACAAAAAAAGGCCTGAACCAAGCCTCAAAAATGCATAGAGGGTTGGTCGTTTGGAAGGCCAAAAATGCAAGCAAAGAGGAATACAAAGAGAGGGGACTACCCCCTCTGATTAAGGACCTCAAAACCACACCTCTACCACTGAAAAGCCACTGGATTTCAGTGGTAGGAAGGCCAAACCAAGGCTAGCTCGGATGCCTCCAAATATGGCTTAAAACAAAGCCAAACAAAGCATGCAAAGGGGGCTACACACCCCAAACAGCAAAATGACCTTAACTAAACTTAAAAAGCACTTAAAAAAAAGACTTTTTTCAGTTATAAGCAAAGCCTAAAACAATATGTAAAGAGGGCTAAAACAAGGTGCAAGAAAATGCAAAAATGGGGGAAATGCTCACCCTTGAAGACCCTCTTCGAAATCAACAATTTCAAGGGGTGGAAACTGGTTTTCAGAGCTCAAGAATCCCTCCCAAGAAGCTTGATCCAATGGCGGTGGTATATATCTAGGTGTTGTAGTGTAAAAGTGCAAGGAAATCCAACTTCTAAACACTAAACACAAGCAATATAGAGAGAAATGGAGTTTTTTGCTCTTCAAAAACTCTAGACCTGGTCTAAGGAAGAAGCCTCTTCCTTATATAGAAGAATGAAAGCTAAAGCTTCTTCAAGAAGCTTTGCAAGGCCTTCATCCCTCCATACACGTGTATGGAGGGGAGCAAACAAAAATCCAACTAGCTCAAAAGATCACCTGAAACCCGGTGAGATAGGGGTGTCAGCCATCGGCAATGGCCGGTGATTATCGATGGCAGGCTTCATCAGTGGCCGGCAGGAGCAAAGCCATGGCCGGCAATGCACCAAGCGGGCCACTCTGAAAGGAACAAAACAGGGTCCTAAAATGAGGCAGAAAGGATACAAGGTCCGGGAAACTCGAACCGGTGTCGTTCCGCCGCAACAGTCGAATGTTGGGCGAGCAATCGAACCAGTTGTTGGGTGTACCTACAAGCACAACCAAGTCTTGAGGACGGTCAAAAATGGGGTGTCTACAATTGCCCCTCTTTGACAGAACTCGAAAGTCACAAAAATGACGGGAGTGAATGTCAAAGCCCAGAGACGACCCATTTTTGACAAGGCTTAAGACTTAGACAAAGCATACAAGCTACAGATAAAGATATGCACCCGAAGGCAGGGGCAAAATGCAAGACAATACATAAAACCGAGCATAACTTATGATCATGCAAAGAAACATAGGGACGTATCCTGGTGTTTCGGAAAGAAGGAAGAAACGTAGGGACGTATCTCGGTGTGTCGGAAAAAGAGACGAAACATAGGGACGTATACTGGTGTTTCGGAAAGAGGGAAGAAACGTAGGGACATATCTCGGTGTTTCGGAAAAAGAGAAGAAACATAGGGACGTATCCCGGTGTTTCGGAATGAAGGAGAAACATAGGGACATATCCCAGTGTTTCGAATTGAGTGAGAAACATAGGGACATGTCCCGGTGTTTAGGAATAGTGTGAGCATTGGAACGTATTCCAAATGCTCTTAACCAAGGATGGAGAAACATAGGGACGTATGCCGGTGTTTCGGAATGGTGTGAGCATTGGAACGTATTCTGAACACTTTTAACCGAAGAGGGAGAAACATAGGGACGTGTCCCGGTGTTTCGGAGTGGTGTGAGCGTTGGAACGTATTCCGAACGCTTTTAACCGAAGAGGGAGAAACATAGGGACGTATCCCGGTGTTTCGGAAAGGTGGGAGAAACATAGGGATGTATCCCGTTGTTTCGAAAAAGGAGAAGAAACATAGGGATGTATCCCGGTGTTTCGGAAACGGAGAAGAAATGTAAGGACGTATCCCGGTGTTTCGAAAAAAGAGAGAAACGTAGGGACGTATCCTGGTGTTTCGAAAAGGTAGAAAAAACATAGGGACGTATCCCGGTGTTTTGAAAAGAGAGAGAAATGTAAGGACATATCCCGATGTCTCGAAAAAAGAGAAGAAACATAGGGACGTATCCCGGTGTTTCGGAAAGAAGGAGAAACATAGAGACATATCCCGGTGTTTCGAAAAGGTAGAAAAAAACATAGGGACGTATCCCGGTGTTTAGGAATGGTGTGAGCATTGGAACATATTCCAAATGCTCTTAACCAAGGATAGAGAAACATAGGGACGTATCTCGGTGTTTCGAAATGAAGGGAGAAACGTAGGGACGTATCTCGGTGGTTAGGGACGTATCCCAGTGATTAGAAAGGAAGGAGAAACATAGGGACGTATCCCGATGTTTCGGCAGAAAGGAGAAACATAGGGACGTATCCCGGTGTTTTAGAAAGAAGAGTGTGCATAACAATGCGATTGAAACGTGCATAACAATGTAAGTAGAACGCGCGTGATAACGCAAGTAAAGAGTGTGCATGACAATGCAACTAGAGTGTGCGTGACAACGCAAGTGAGGTGTACAAAAGAAGTGCGATAAAATGCATTTTCTATGCAAGTATGGGGGCATTTAACATGTACTCTGGTGCCTCCGATTTACCTCTCAGAAGACTTGGCAACACGCTCAGCTCAAAAAGGGGACACCCTGTTTATATTGGCAAGAGATAACATCTGCATGTGAAACCCTCGGGTGCTGCTTGGACTGCCATTCTGACTTGAAGCAGGCTTAAGCTTGGGGTTGAGATACACTCATACTCCAGAGAAATGGTGAGGCCTGAGAAGGTGCACCTGGAATGCAGTCTCGGAATTTGAAACAAACTCAGATGCTCCGATTTTTCCTCTTTTCTTTTGCTTTGTAGTCTAGAACCCATATAGCTTCAGATAGGTCCTGGTTCTACTGTTCTGACATGACCTGGGTTGAACCCTGCGGTTTTATGAAAGAACGAATCTTGTTTTTCACAAACATGAAGAATGGCACAGCACTCTAAGCACAAAATGATTTTGTTTTTGAAATTAAGAAATGAGTTCTTAACCGGGTATTGAGCCTACGACTGAACACAGTGAGAAAGACTCAACAACGAAAAACGAAAGGTAAACAACCTAAACACATCGAGACACGCTCGGAATGACTCAAAGCAAGAATCGAGACAAACAAAACAAAAGACACGACACACAGACGTGTTACAAAGACGAGAGACCTCCCAGTGCACGAGGAGCCAGTTTCTCCGTGTATTATTTCCCACCCTTTCTCATTTGTGATTCTCACATCACTCTGGCACTCAATCTCTATTTTTTCTGAAAAAGCCTTTTCCTCACTTTTTCTCTCAGCGCACATCTCTCTATTCTTCAATCTCTTATTTTTTATCCCTCCCCTGGGTGGTTGATGGATAAGCAGGAAGTTGTGGGCTCTTGCCCCTGGTATTCTACCAGATTCTCATTCTTGTTCACAACAGTGAGTCTCTCCCACAGAGGGGCTGCGCTACAACTGGTTGTGTAGCAAATCTGCAGCTGACATCGGTTGACGATGCTTTTCTGGGGAGTTTGGACGTGATCAGATCTGTCCAGATGAGGGAGTGGAATATCTTGATCCATTCCAGTTCGTGCTTCACACTTGGCTCGATACCTCGCTGCTTGGAGGATAAGAGAGCTTTCAGCCCTTTTCTGTTAGCTCCTGATGTGCCCTTTTCCTGGCAAATAGAGTGCCTTTTCTGGCAAGTAGAGTGCCCTTTCTGGCAAGTATGTTGACAACGGGAGAAAGACAGAACACCTGACTCAACTGTGCCCCTATTTCATCATTTTGACCATTTTTTGTTTTTGCTTTCTACTAAAACAATTTTGACCAATATGAGAGTTAGATTAACATACTTGTTCGATTTTTGATTTGAAAATCATGCAAGTTAGGTTATGAGCACTGAAAATTTTCCTTTTTTTGGGTCCAAGGAATGGTCCGGTTTTGGAAAAATGAAATAATTTTCGAGAGAATTAGTCAACCTCAGTAAAAATTCTCAAAAACTATTTTTGCAAACGGCCACTGCTTAATGAGCACGGAACCTACTCCTGAGATGCACGACCTTGGACCCATAGTAATGGAAAATTGCCCCTTGTCTGAAGGAGAGCTGCATGGCAACGGAAAGTTGCCCCTTGTTTGAATCACACCGCTACACATTGAATGGTAACGGAAAGTTGCCCCTTATCTGAATGGCACCGCAACGCATTGTAATCAGTCTTTATGGTAATGATCACAACCGAACTCTCAGATACATAGAAGGCAAGGATCATCAAAACCAATATATGGACACACTTGATTTGGAAGTGTTTGTGGCTGGACTTCAGAATGAAGTTGCCTACGTATCCCAAACATGGAAATCAAGCCTTATGTAGTTCGGGGTTAAGGTACACTCGTGTATTAACCCTCACCTTTTACGCTCTAACTTTTGCCAAGGCCGCCCTTCTGGGTTTTCAACATTGTGAGCTATGCTTTTCTTTTCTTTTCATTTCTTTTTTCTTTTCTTTTTTTCTTTTCATTTTCTTCATTTTTTTTCTTTTTTTTTTCTTTTTTTGTATTCTTTGCACTTTTCTTTTTTTGTTCTTTTTCTTCTTTTTCTTGCTCTAACTTTTGCCTGGGTCGCCCTTTCCGGGTTTTCGGCCCAGCGAGCCTCTCAAGGGTAAAAGTGTAGCTTTGTCCATGTCAAATGGTTTTGAGATCCTGAAGTCATCTGAATCCAGGAGAATGGCTGCTGTTCGCTGACGACGCAGGAGTCCATCCAATGGGGGGCTGAATTTGCCCCTAGTGTTGTGGATAGGAACTCGGCTGTCCTTCAGCAATACTTTCTTCTTTCCTCCCTTCTGGGATTTGGCATTCTTGCCGACCTTCTTTGATTTGTGGAATGATCCATCTTCGGCCCTTCGAGCACATTTGAAATTCTTTGCCCCTAGTTCCAGGGGTGCTTCTGATCTAGCTTTACAAGCTTCTTTTGATGACATCTGATCTTCTTGATCTGACTTTCTTGCCTCTTGTTCGAGGGCTACTTTGAATCTGGCCACACAGGCCTCACGTTGTAGTTGACCAATGAACATTTTGAATTTAAGTCCAAGGTTTGACAATGAGGGGTCGAGTCTTGAGCCTGAGAGCGATCCTAGGCTGCACAATCTCAAGAGTGAGTCCACATAGGTCTTCGCAAGATTGCGCAAAACAATTTTTGAAATCTTTTAAGAAAGCGACAAATCACTCGCGCTGAAGACAATATAGAACCAATCTGGATCAAGTCAGGATCCTTCTCAGTACTCACATTAACAAGCATGATCTCGATCATTAAGGGCTTAGCATGCCTCTCTCTCTCTCTCTCTCAATTGATCAAATTTTTACAAAACCCGAGGAATTCTTTCCTCTTCGTTTTCACCACAGTGTTAGAAAAAGTTTTGAAAAACTTATGTCAATGCAATGAATTCAAGGCACAGAAAAGACACAGCTTCTAGTCAAATACTGCCATCTCATTTAGAATTTCTGGCACAATTAGCACCCGGCAGAAGTAGACACAAGAGTGTGAAAATCACTGCTGTTCCATTCAGATCTGTTGGCATAACTGGCTCCGAGGCAGAAACAAACTCAAAAGAAAGCAAAAAGATAAACACAAGGCAAGATAGTGATGTCTGAGATAACACCCCCGAAATCACTCGACTCTGACACAACATGACAAAATCGATACAACAAGACTGACGCGACTGACTCAGTATAAAAAGACTGACTCAATACAAAATGACAAGACTGACCCAATACCTAAGTCAGAAAGCACAAAAACTAGCATTCGCAAAATGCTCAAAATAGTGCGTGCCACACGCCACATCCGGAGTAAACTGAGCGCCACTCGCAGGTGGTTCATCCCCTGATCACATCACATTATCCCCCACAAGTTCACTAATCAAGTGCCGATAGACTTTGCAGGACTTGGTGCGACGATAACCTCATTATCAATCAGATTTTGTATCTCGTGGTGAAGACGGACACAACTGTCAGTGTCATGACTAGTTTGTTGATGGAAAGCACAGTACTTAGCCGGGTCATGCTTTGAAGGAAGAGGATCGGGTAGAGGCCGTTGTTCTAATAGTTTCAGATGTCCTTTCCTAAGTACGACCCCTAGAGCTTTAGACAGAGGCATATAAAGCGGGGTGAAAACCCTCTTGCCTCGGGGTAAATAGTTTGAAGTTCGGGGGTTTGGATTGGATGCACCAACAAAGGGGGTGGCTGTTTTAGGAGTGGTGGTGACTGTTCCAACTTCAGAAGATCTTGCAACTGCATCACCACTGGTGGTTGCATTCAAACTGCGATTGAATGCCCTCTTGGGCTGCTCTCGTTCTTGGTCAATCAGACCCTGTTTCATCACATCCTCAATCTATACTCCCATCTCATGCAAATCTGAAAAGGTAGGGAAGGGGAGCACGATCATTTTCTACATTAGTTTGGCTGGAGGTTGCGCACAACCATCCGAATCTGATCTTTGTCGGAAGGCCTTGTAGTCATCATTGAGGCCTTTGCTCTCCATCTCGCCACGAACTCTGAGAAACCCTCCTTTGGCTCTTGGCGGGTGACTTCAAGATCACGAGTTGTGACCTCAATCTGTGTGTTGTAGGAGTATTGATCATTGAAGGCCTCAGCCATCTCTTCCCAATTCTGTTTCACAGAGTTCTCCAATTTCGCATACCAGATTGCGGCTATCCCAGACAAGGTCCGGCCGAATAGTGACAATTTCTGGCCTATGGTCAAACCCATTGGCCTCAAGATATTAGAAAATAGTTGGAGGTGCACCATTGGGTCTTCAAAGCCATCGAATCGATTGATATGTGGCATCTTGAACCGATCTGGTAATGTCACCACTGAGTCGGTATAACCATCCTCTATATCAGGAATAGAGTGGGCCCCCTGAGACTTTTTGAACAATTTCTCAAGCTTGCTTACTTTCAATGATGTGGGGTCCGTTTGGAACTCAAAGGGGGAGTCTGGTAGGTTGGTGGGTGTTTTAGATAGCTGGGGTAGAACCGGGGGCGAAGCTGGCCCGACTGGAATGTCCGCATCATCCTGGACGTGGGTTGCCTCCCCGAGTATGGGAACTCTTGGTGGGAGAGGAGCCTGGTGTGAAGTAGATACTCTAATTTGCTGTTCTAGCCTGGCAATTGTCTCTGCCTGCTGGGCTATAACCACAGCCTATTGCTTGGCGAATTCCACTTGACGGACAGTGTCATATTGCATGACTTTCATACTATCTTGGAGTTGGCGCACCATCTCTTCCAAACTTGACATATTGTTCTGGTCTAACTGAGCAACCGGTATATCTCCCTGAGGTAAAAAATAGGTATCTCAACCCAATTGCGCACAGGTGAGACGGATAATGATCGCTGATTCGAAAACTGTTGAACTGATGATTTGCACCTGACTAGCGTTTTTACTCGCTCGGCAAAAGGAACACCGATTGCCTTTTGAATCAATCTCGACCGACAAAGTCTATCAGCACAAGTCCAATGTACTTAGGGGATAGAGGAGCCTTCTTAGGCTATTATTTCAGGACTACCTAGCCAAAGACAAACAGATAAAGATCTCGGCTCAATTTCATCAGAACGGATATGAGCATAGCGAAACGACTGTACTCAATACTGATCACTGTTCCCCAAATAATTGTGCAAAAACTGACACCCTCGGGTAAAACTGATTCCCCAAATACTGATGCTGGTGCCCACAGGCCTGATACTCAAACTCGCAAACTGATACATGCATTCCCTGTAGAGATACACTCTAAAAGCACATAACATGTAAAAGAGAGCCAAAACACCCCTATGTTAGGGTAGGGTTTCCCTGTCCTATTTTGTCAGGAGCTAGGGTTTCACTACGTACGCAGTGGTTTCAAACAACCTAACATCGGGTAAGCAACCTGTCCTAGTTTGGAATGGTCACTATGGATTTCAATATGCACTAGGTTGAATGGTCAAAAAGGGTGCCCCGGTAAAACCGGGGTTTGTGTTCTATATCGGCAGAGCCCGAACCGTCGCCAATTTTATGGCATGCCTTGATAAAGTCAAGCCTCTGGCAAACCGCTCAGGAATAGCAGATGGCCAACACGGTGTCCTAGGCGCACCAAATGCACATGCGATGCAAAGAAACACATAAGTGTAATCAAAACAAGATATCATGAGTTCGAGTCAAGTTCTCTAAATCCCCAGCAGAGTCGCCAAAAACTGTAACAAGCGCGCGAGGGACCTCAATGGTGTTACAGTTTGGACTCGATTTGTCACGGTTCTTAATCTTGAACCAAAGAGTCCAAATCCGGCAAATCGTTTTGAGAAAAACAAATTTTTTGAAAGAAGTGCCAAACATGGGCTGCTTTGCCAGATACAGAGTTGCCACCTAAATATTTTATAATGGAGAAATTTAGGAAACCCTGACTCGGTGCCAAAGGCCACGTGTCTGTCATCACCAAAGTTGCCTCGGCTCGGGAACTTGGGTACGATTGGGGAAGATCAGCTATGAGTACCCCCTCTCGCCCGATCCGAAGATCGGCCTCTACTAACCATGATATCTCATTTTTGAAAACACATGCGTTCTTATCCCGATTAATTAACTAGAATTACTATGTGATGCGCACAGCAAAACAAGTATAGACTAGATCGCCTAATTTGGAACAAAGCATTGCATATCCGTTTATTTGGAAATGTTTTAAGATTTGCTACTCGTAAGTAGGCTAAAACACGAATTTCAACGAGTTGTTCCAACTCAAATAATCCAACCTTCACCCACAAGCATTCAGGCAGTTATATCAACTAAGCATTTAGCCACATGGTAAGCATGCTGTCATGTTAACATTCACACTCATGCGAGATGCTAAAGCATAAATACTTACACCGTACTCCGTGCCAAAACAATGAAGCTAGTTAGCAAAACATGCATGACCCTAGTCCATGTTAAGTGGCTAATGCATCACATACAAAATGCAATCTAGAATAGGCTCGGCTAATCCTAGGATGGCATGTGGAATGTGACAATTGATACACGTATTCAAATTGAATTTGAAATACAATGCAGTTAGCATGATGCGCCGTGCATGCAATACAAATGAATGAATGTAAACATGCGAAGCATAAGAATGCTAATTGAGATATGCCCTAAATCTAACCATTGCAAGCGGTTAAATAAAAGAGAAGAAAGACGTGAGGTTGGAAGATATACACACACCCACGCACACTTATTACAACATTGGCCCTCACTCGGAGGGTCCGAATAAATAATACAAGCCACCTAATTAGCTAACTCACGAGCTAATTAAATATTACAAAACCAAATAAATAACTAGCTACAACTAATTATTACACAACTTAATTAATTAACGAATCAATTAACTACTTAATGAATGACAGCAAGCAAATAGGGAAAGCGGTAAATGATGCTATCCCAGCTCTGTTTGAAGAAGGGAGGCATGCATGCTCACTTCGGTTCCTCGCTTTGGAAGGCCTTCTGGTTGCCCTTTAGAGGCTCTGTTTGCAGGGTGTCTTCCAGTGCTTGTTGCTGCAACTTACCAAAACATTGTAGGGGAAGCTACTAGTGGCCTGCTGGCAATGAGAGGAGTACTACCGGCCAAAGATGGCCCATTGCCGGCCAAGGGTGACACACTGCCGGCCATCAATGGCAGGCTGCCGGCCACTGGTGTGCTGGGACACCAAACTGCAATGAAGCACAAAATAGAGAAAATGGAGGGTCTCCCAAGGGCATGTACACACCATGGCACTCCAAATCACCTCAAAACATCAAGGGAGAGGCCAAATCGGATCCACGACCATCAATCACGCATCCCGATGCATGATAGCCAAAGATCCAACTTGTGCAAATCAATATGAAAATGAATGCACAAATAAAGCAAGTAAAGCCTAGAACTCTATCATGAATCATCAAGAGCTTCGGCGACCGAGAATTGAGACACGTTCCATCACTTGAAGTATGAAACGCCCCTCGTTCCTTGTGCTCGGATTAACACTTAATCCAAGCAATGCAACACATAAGCATGGCAAACATGCAATGCGAACAACCTAAGGCTAATGACATGCAACAAGCACATAAGCATGATGTGAGGTGACAACCTTGGACAACATGACGAAATGCAACATGAACATGTGAACATGCAAGGCATGTAAAGCTAAATAAGTATGCAACAACATACTACATGTAACAAGCATGCGACAACATGGTAAAATGGGCTTACACCAAAGATGGACAGCTCTCAACTAGGTCCAAATCAGTAGCCAATAGTGATGAATTGATGGCATGAAAAGCATGAAAAGCAAGGCAAACATGCATGCCAAATGGCTCAAGTATTAAGGCACGAAGAGGACAACTCTTAAGCACACTTAAGGAGCAACAAACATGGATACATGGCAATGGGATAAGCTCTGAAATATCATGTAAAGTGATGCCAAATGAACTCAACAATGCAAGCAAAGCATGTTAGGATTCTCAAAGCTCAAAGTAAGCAAAGGGACTTAAGCCAAGGCCACACAAGGCAAGCCCCAAAGGGCCAAGGGGACCTAAAACTGTCCTAGGGCAGGTCTAAGCAAGACCAAAACCAAGCTCAAAACTAGCCAACACGGGCTAGAACACAAAGCTAAACACAAGGAGCATGCAAGGCATTAACGAGGCAATGCACTACACCTATTGAAATCAAACATGGCATGACTTGGACAAGCAAAAAACAGAGTTACATCATGGTATGATAGGACCCAAAATGCACTGAAATGATGAGCCAAAGGCTTAGGCTAAGTGGCATGCCCAAAAGCTCATTCTTGAGGCATAAAGCACAAGCTATATAAAGCATTCAAGGCATGTCAAATGCAAGTAAATGAAAACATTTCATGGACTGAAATAGCATGTGGAATGAGGGCAAGGCATGCAAACATCACATGTATGGCACAGTAGGGGTTTCAAAACCCAAGACTAGCCTAAGCATTTACACTATAGCTATACAAAGCATGAGTGATATGGCCATGGCAGCCCAAAATAGTCCTAGAACACTTCAAAATAAGCATAAAATCATGTTTAAGCAAAACCAAAATATGCTAGTATAATGAGTCAAAACATCATGCACAAAGAGCTAGGAAACAAGATTTGTTCTACACCTATATGGAGCATGCAAAGGATGATCAAACCAACAATGGATAGGGTCATATCATGCCAAATGATGACCAAATACATGCTGAAATGTAAACCAAACAAGCTAAAATGACATGGCATGGCATGGAGCATATGAAGCTAGTTTAGGGGATTTACATTACAAGTGCATCATGCAAGCATGGAGTAACAAAACCAACCCAAAACAGATTCATGGCATGGTAAAACATCACCAAAAATGGACTGAAATGGACTCAACAAAGACTATGCACACATGCTACTTTGATGAGCTATAAATGGAGTTACATTACACATGCTAGATGCAAGCAAGGCATGACCAAACCAGCCTTGGACAGGGCCAAAGAAGGTCCTAGAAGTCACAAAAAAGGGCCTGAACCAAGCCTCAAAAATGCATAGAGGGTTGGTCGTTTGGAAGGCCAAAAATGCAAGCAAAGAGGAATACAAAGAGAGGGGACTACCCCCTCTGATTAAGGACCTCAAAATCACACCTCTACCACTGAAAATCCAATGGATTTCAGTGGTAGGAAGGCCAAACCAAGGCAAGCTCGGATGCCTCCAAATATGGCTTAAAACAAAGCCAAACAAAGCATGCAAAGGGGGCTACACACCCCAAACGGCAAAATGACCTTAACCAAACTTAAAATGCACTTAAAAGCAAGATTTTTTTTCAGTTATAAGCAAATCCTAAAACAATATGCAAAGAGGGCTAAAGTAAGGTGCAAGAAAATGCAAAAATTGGGGAAATGCTCACCCTTGAAGACCCTCTTCGAAATCAGCAATTTCAGGGGGTGGAAACTGGTTTTCAGAGCTCAAGAATCCCTCCCAAGAAGCTTGATCCAATGGGGGTGGTGTATATCTAGGTGTTGTAGTGTAAAAGTGTAAGGAAATCCAACTTCTAAGCACTAAACACAAGCAATCTAGAGAGAAAAGGAGTTTTTTGCTCTTCAAAAACTCTGGACCTGGTCTAAGGAAGAAGCCTCTTCCTTATGTAGAAGAATGAAAAGCTAAAGCTTCTTCAAGAAGCTTTGCAAGGCCTTCATCTGTCCATACACGTGTCTGGAGGGGAGCAAACAAAAATCCAGTTGGCTCAAAAGATCTGCCTGGAAACCAGCTGAGATAGGGGGTGTGCCGACCATCAGTAATGGCTGGCAGTGCCACACTGATGGCCGGCAGGGCTTTATCAGTGGCCGGCAGGGGCAAAGCCATGGCCGGTAGTGCACCAAGAGGGCCACTCTGAAAAGACCAAAACATGGTCCTAAAATAAGGCAGAAAGGATACAAGGTCCGGGAAACTCGAACCGGTGCCGTTCCGCCGCAACAGTCGAATGCTGGGCGAGTAATTGAACCAGTTGTTGGGTGTACCTACAAGCACAACCAAGTCTTGAGGACGGTCAAAAATGGGGTGTCTACACTTGGGCAAGAAATCAAGACATAAATGCAAAGATTGAACTCGACGGCAAAATGAAAAACGACATGCAGCAAATAACTTATGATCATGCAATGAAACAACGCAATGAAACATTCGAATGTAAATGAAGCAATGAAACAATGAAAAAATCTAAACAAGAATGCAACGTTTGAATAAAAATGTGAATCAAAGTAAAACAACCCCGCCGTGTCTCACAAGGAAAGAAGTGAATAAACAGGCACGTCTCACATGGAAAGGACAAAGAAAGCACAAAACAAACTACTTCTCAAATAGAAAGGATGTAAGAAAATGCAAACCTGACAACGCCTCACGTAGGAACGGTGAAGGGCGACGTAACCATTGAGCGCACCCGAGGTTTAAACCGAGATCTTAATGCTTCTCACACAATAAAAGGAAGGGTGGTGTGAACAAACAGGTGCACTTGGTATTTTTAACCAAAGTGAAAAATCCTAACGCATCGCACACGAGAGAAGGAAAGATTGGTGTGAACGAACAGACGCACCTGTTGTTTTTAACCGATCACTCCTAACGCATCGTACGCGAGAGAAGGAAAGATTAGTATGAATGAATAGGCGCACCTGCCATTTTTAACCAAGCACTCCTAACGCGTCGCATAAGAGAGGAGGAAAGATTGGTGTGAACGAACAGGCGCACCTACCGTTTTTAACCGAACACTCCTAATGCATCTCACGCGAGAGGAGGAAAGATTGGTGTGAACGAGCAGGCGCACCTACCATTTTTAATCAAGCACTCCTAATGTGTCGCACATGAAAGGAGGAAAGATTGGTGTGAACGAATAGGCGCAACTACCATTTTTAACCGAGCACTCCTAACGTGTCACATGCGAGAGAAAGAAAGATTGGTATGAATGAACAGGTGCACCTGCCGTTTTTAACCGAGCATTTCTAACATGTCGCACGCGAGAGGAGGAAAGATTGGTGTGAACGAACAAACGCACCTGTTGTTTTTAACCGAGCACTCTTAACGCGTCGTACGCGAGAGGAGGAAAGATTAGTGTGAACGAACAAGTGCACCTGCCATTTTTAACCGAGCACTCCTAACGCGCCGCACATGAGAGGAGGAAAGATTGGTGTGAATGAACAGGCGCACCTACCCTTTTTAACCAAGTACTCCTAACGCGTCGCATGTGAGAGGAGGAAAGATTGGTGTGAATGAACAGGCACACCTATCATTTTTAATTGAACACTCCTAACGCGTTGCACGCAAGAGGAAGAAAGATTGGTGTGAACGAGTAGGCACACCTACCATTTTTAACCGAGCACTCCTAACGCATCGCACGTGAGAGGAGGAAAGATTGGTGGATCAATGAAAGGACAAACAAATTTTCAAAATTTGGTGAAGCGAAACTATCCCTCCTCCCAAGGAAGGCCTCAAAAAATGTTGTCCACGGAGATAGTTCCAAATAAGACACAACGCATGAACTTGAACTAGAAGTAAACACGGATGCTACAAAAAGACACGTAAAATCAAAACAATCAAAGAAATGTAGTAAAGCGAATGCCAATTTACCAATGTGTTAAAACAATGGGCTTTAATTTGAACACAACACACCGCGTTCCAATTGGTTTTAAAATGGATGATGATCTTACTGTGGCACGAATGATTTTATCTGGAACTCGCCTGAATGAACTATTCATACAATACCGTGCACTTACGAAATAACAGAACAGATTACGATTCAGGCAAAACAATTTGTAAGCAAACGAAACAGTTTAAACTAATTAAAAGTCTTAAACAAGACAAATCACATTATGAGTTTAAACTATGAGTTAAATAAATATGTTTAAACAAATTAAATCAAGAATCAAATAAATCAAATTATACATTCACACAATAAAACAAAATAGAATGAATAAAATTCCACTATTTTCCCTTCCTTCTCCTTTTTATATTTTCGTTCACCTTTTTCTTCTTTTACTTTCCTTTGTTCCTTGTTTTTGTTTTGTTTTTGTTTTTTTCTTCTCTTTTTCCCCTTTTTATATTTTATTTTTCTATTTGCTTTTGTTAGTGTTTTTTTTTTTTCCAATCAAAACTCCACAATACAAGAAGTAAAAAGAACAAAAACTGACTAAACATCGAGAACCAACTGGGCCTTCATGAAGCATGACCGGGCTTCAATACAGCCGGTCGGGCTTTGATAGGGGCAAATCGGACATTCCGCGAGCCACGCTTGTTTAAATCAAACTCAAACCTCATTTCTCACACCCCCTCATCCGCAACTCCCTCTCCCCTCTCTCTAACCTCCCTCTCTCTCTAGATTTCCCCTTTCCCTGAGTTACCCAACAATCCTCACAAAATTTTCCTTAAAACCCTTTCAATCCTCTATATTTTGAACCGAACAAAACTTGATTTGGTGGACTTTTGAATTTTTCTCTTGATTCCTCTCCCATTTGCCCTTACTTTTCTTCTTTCCCCCTTTGATTTTCCACAACCTCTTTACTTTCTCTCTCCTAGGGTTTCGATTTTGGAATTTTTACCCATTATCACTCATCCCCTCACTTTTTCTTTACTTTTTCTCTATCTCTCTATGGCTAGTGATGACGTTTCCATCCCGGACCCTGCCATTGGTATTGGGGCCATCTTAAGGGCAGATATGGAGGCCGAGGATGCTCTCGCATTGCCTCCCGTCCATCCCCAAGTGGTATTTTGAGATTTGAGGGCCTCATCCCTAGGATAGATGAGGACATCCAGCTGCGAAAGCCCGTGGAACATTTGTCCGCCGATGCCTCCATGGTAAGCAACTTTCCTTTATTTTGTACATATGTTGAATCTCATAAACAAACCACTCATTAATGCTATATACACTTCCCATTTACAGGTGATAACTAGGAGGATTGGCAGCTATGGATCTACATCCGGCCCCCCGGCACTGGCACAGGGGTGCTCAATTCATGACCTTCCCTTCTCGTACCTATGTTCTCGAGCCGAGACAATCTTGGTGATGACAGACACGTGGCCTTTGACACAAGTCATGGGTTTTCTAAATTTTCCAAAATAAAATATTTCGGTGGCGACTCTGTATTTGGAAAAGCAATCCATTTTTGGCATTTTGATTCAAAATTGATTTTCCAATAGATTTGTCGAATTTGGACTCTTTGGTGTTTATCTATTTCACATTGCACTTGTGAGATCAGATTCAGAACCACGAGAGTCTGAACTGTACGAAAAGTCGAGCTACAGTTTCTAGCGACTCTGCTGAGGAATTTAGAGAACTTGACTTGAATTTCATGTTGTGAAATTTTCTCTATAGTTATATGTTCTTTGCATTTGCATTGGTGTACTTAAGTCACTGTGTTTCCCATCTGCTATTCCTGGATGGCTTGCCGGAGGCTTGCCCAAAAGCTTGCCCAATGCTGACCGGTCGTGGGCTCTGCCATGTTGGGAATACAACCCTAGGATCTAGACTACCACTGTTCCCTCCTTTCACTTCTCGATGTTAGGTGTGAGAGGTCTATTAGATAGTCTTGCTGAGGTATCCCTCTGACCATTTGGCCTAGCTACATACAGTAAAGCCGTAGAGACTATTACAAAGTAGGATAGGATGCTCTCCTATATGCAGGATAATGTGAGACCACTTGTTTAAGTAGTAAAGTTGTAGATCACTCCAAAGCTAGGACAGGGAAACCTAAACCTCTCATAGGTGTGTTTTAAGTGCTTTTGTGCAAAATGTGAAATCTTTGGAAGTGTGTATTATAATCCTTGGAGAGTTTTAATATTGAGGTGATCCCTTTCAAACTTGAGGGTCATATCAGAATCAGAATTTGGGTCAAAATTCAGGGGTTTGTGTTTGATATAGCTGAATTATCAATAAAAACCAGAACCAGGGCCAAAAATTGTATCTTGCTTTGTTTTGACTGGCATACCCAATATCTTGATCTGATGAGGAATTTATTTTTAATACCAGGTGTGTCTAATCCAAAGAAGGAGCAGTAGCCACCTCAAACCATCACAGTCTATCCAATTTTAGGAAAAAAACCCACTCAGCAAAGGTCCAGTCCATCTGATCCGTAAAAGGCTAACTCATAAAAGATCTATCCAATACCGCAAGGCCCATTCTAAATAGCCCAATCCAGTCAAACTTGTCTACACTCATCCAGTTCAGATACATCAAAGTAAAACAAGGTTGAAATCCTTGTTAGTTAGCTCTCAACTTACACCCATCCATTTCCTTGATTGCCAACTCAGCAAACCCGTGATGACACAGAGTCCAGAAGAAGTTGTGGCCATGATAATGGCGTTAAACTATGGAATTACCATCCAGGATGAGACCAATGCTGAAATACAATGCCCATTCGGGGCATCTACTACACATCCAATCCCGAGCCCCCAGCCGAGCTTTGATCTACCTCCGCCAACTAAAGATTTGCAAGGTTCGGATCCTCGAGAAGGGTTGGCTCAAGCTTGAGTTTTCAGACCCCTGGTGCAGCCTAATAAGGGGCTATATCCCCTTGATACTAATGATCTCGACTCAACCTTGGTAAAAATTATTAACCTTGAGAAGCAATTCAAAAAGGCACAGAGACTTAACTCCATTCCTAACATTAAGGAAGGGTACACATAGGTTGCCGTTAGACTTTTAGACAGATTCAAAATGCCACACATTGACTGTTTTGATGGGTTCGAAGATCCTGTGGTACATATCCAGCTTTTCTTGGACGTCCTGGAACCGATGGGTCTGACTAAGCCTCAGAAACTCTCTCTGTATGGAAGAACCTTGTCGAGTATAGCAGCCACTTCGTATGTCAACTTAAAGGATAAAGTGAAGCAGTGCTGGGAAGATTTGGCTGAGGCATTTGTTAATCAGTACTTTTACAATACCCAAATTAAAATGACCACCCAAGAGCTTGAAGTAACCCACCAGAATCCTAACAAACCTTTTGTGGAATTTCTTACAAGGTGGAGAGCAAAGGCAGCACAGATGACAGATCGACCTTCTGAGAGGGACCAAGTGCGAATAGTGGTGCAGAACCTTGAGCCTGATATGTTGCAAAAGTTAATAGTCGCTCCATTATTCACTTTCAAATATTTGCATGAATTAGGGATTCAAATTGAGAGTGCATTTAACAGAGAGATTATTTCTAGAACAACCGAACCAACAAGGAGGGTGTTTTTCGGGAGTACCAATGCTAACAGTAGCACTATTCCCAAACCCACTGAAATCAATACCATCGCCACTCCCAAAACTACCAACCTCTTTACTAATACCAACCCACAAACAACCAGCCCAACCCGAGCTCAAGGCAGAACTTTTGCCCCCCCCCCCCATATGAGCCTAACTAGTGCACTAACCCCTTAATCCCCAACCACTTCCTGACCCACTCCTTACTAGACATAACCCCACCAAATACTGTGTGTACCATCAATAACGCGGTCATGGCACTGATCATTGCTACCGCCTTCGTCATGAGGTCCAGAATCTCATCGACAATCAGACGATAGCTCCACCTCGAGACCCCAATGTTACCACTAACCCACTTTCCATCCATGACCAAGTATTTCCTTCCCACCTTAACCTCATTTATACACTACTTCCTACCTTCAACCCTAGCATATACATCACCCCGGCCCATTTACCCAAGCCTGAGGTGTTCATTCTAGAAAGTACCGATTTGTGCATGATGGATGCACCCAATCCCATTTGGGTATGCCAAGAGCGCCAAATGGCTAAACCCGCTATTGTTGAGATGTTGGGAATGATTGAAGACCTTTAAGGAATGATGGCGGATTTAGCATTTGGGGTTTTGATCCCATCAAAAAGCTCCCCAATCTTGGGGCGAGCTGCTGTTGGAGAGGATCAATCCGAAACTATCTCAAGTCTGGGTGATGACAGATCAACAACAAATGGGCCTCGCTTCGATATAGCCACCCAATCCCTTGGCCAACCAGAAGCAAGAGGCAAGAACAAAGCCAGATCAAGTATTGATCTCTATGCACAACTTCGGTGGGCTATTAAGACTTTGAAGGTCAAAGGGTTGAACAAGTAGCAAGTGCTTGAAGTTGTTGCAAAGACTGCGGATAACACTTTTATCGCTCAAGATGAGAGCATTTTGAATCAAGGGGCAAACAATGGAAAGGGATGCTTTACCAGAAACAGTCAACCTGATTCCAATCCCAAGCCCATAAATGCTCGACCAACACCCACCAGCCCATTTGCCAATGTTTCTAAACCTAATCTTTCCTCCGCCATAAAATGAACCTTCACTTAACTCCATATGAGCCTAACTTGTGCATTGAAGGTACTAATGGAGAAAGGGTATCTCAAACCGCTCAATTCTCAACCTCTCCCCAAACCTCTCCCACCTAGATATGACCCTACCCAATATTGCACATTCCATCAGCAGTACGGTCATCATACTGACCATTGCTTTCGCATTCGCCATGAAATTCAAGACCTGATTGAGAAAAAAGCCATCACCCCACCTGAAAATTCCAAAGCTGTCAATAAACCTCTTCCTGACCATAATAGATTGCCACTCCATAACATAAAACCCACCCACAGTTTGCCAACAACCAACCATTACCCTAGCCAATACATCATACCCGCCAATGAGCCCGAACCCATTGTGCTCATTCCTGAATCTTCTGATTCCGATCTGAGCAAAAGGAACAAAATCTTTGAAGAGATGGAAAGTTTACTCGATCTTGGTGAGTTCAAGCTTGATGAAGCAGTGATGCCAGCACTGGTGGTTGGAATGATGAATCTCAGTCTCAACTAGGGTAATTGTCGAAAGCACTTTAGAAGGACCTTTTGAACTAGGGGCATAGTGTGAAGAAGCAATTGTTTCGGTCAAGAAGATGTGTGAGGACAACATAATTGTGAGATTCAATCTGTGAGACCCGATTTAAAAGTCGGAAATCAATCCTTCTAGGTGTGGATGTGTATTGCTGAATTGAAGGAAGGCAAGTCTGGACCTTCCCGTGGGCTACTTGAAGTTGCTTTTGAAATTCTACAGATGGACTTGGAGAAAAAAAATCCCTTTTGTCTCAGAAATGCTTTATTTTGTTTTGAGTTGTGTCCTGCAAATAGTTATGTTGTGAGTGTTATTTTTTTTATCTTTTCTTGCGTTGTTGCGTCAGTTGAGTCTTTTTCTTTGAATTGCTCTCGTATACCCTCAGTTTTTCATCTTTATAAGAGAGTGGGAGTCAAGTTTCTGATCCTTTTATTGTGCCTATAGTGATACATGTGTGCCTTTTACAAATAGAAAAAGGCTTTGAATTTCTTTTTTGAATGAGATTCTGTTAATAAGCTTGAATGTTAAAAAGGATCCCCCGAATAGTTTGAGTGAATTCTGACTTATCGATGCAAAATCATTCATGCTTTCAAAAATTTTAAGTTGTTTCTTTTGCAAAACTTGTGAAGATAGGTTCAAAATTATGTGTGGTATTCTACATTGTCCTGGGGATTTTCTTTGCCGTTAGGCGATCATGTTGGTAAGCACAAGGCAGCTTTCAGACCTGCAAGTACAAGGTCAGACCTCACAAAATTTCTCCCCTAGTGTTTTCATTATTTCAAAGATAAAAGGATAAAAGAAACCTAAAAGAAAAAAGAAGAAAAAGAGTAAAGGAAAAAAAGAATAAAAAGAAGAAAGGAAAAAAAGAAAAGGAAAAAAGAAAAAGAAAAGAAAAAAGGAAAAAAAGAAAAGAAAAGAAGTCAACTATCAAGCCAGGGGTATCAATTGGAATGAAATTCAATCAACCATGATGAAAGGAACTTTCGTCTGAATTCGGGGAAGCCGATGCGAGGAGGTACCACAGTGCAAGAAGAGCCAACTTTGCAAATTGAGCGAAAGAAAGAACAAAGACATGCATAATGGAATGGAGAACCAAACTCAACTCAAGGCGAAGCTAGTTCTAGTATTAGGGCAAGGATGACTATTGATCAAATTCACCGCAAATGTTGTAACGCTATCCTTGAGAGGCTCACTAGGCCAAAAACCCGAAAGGGCAACCTAGGTAAAAGTTATAGCATGAAAGATGAGAAATCAAAAAATATAGCTCGCAAGGTTGAAAACCCCGAAGGGGCAACTTTGGCAAAAGGTAGAGCACAAAAAGAGAGTGTCAATACTTGAGTGAACCTCAGCCATGAACTCCGTTGACCTAATTCCCATTCTTGAGATACGTAAACAACTTCATCCTGAAGTTCGGTCTTAACCATATCTATTTCATCCATCTCAACTCAATCATCTTGCCCAATTCACGTCGTCAGCTTCACATTAATCCATGAGCTACACCGACTGCTATGCATATCACATACTTGCATTGGGTAAGAAAGAACAAGCTTGAATCAACAAGTGGAGAAATTTTCGATACTTGAACTTATTAGTAGAATCTCTATCTTGCGCAAAAAAGGAATTGAACCTCGGGTTTTGTGAAATTGATTTCTAAAGAGAACATAAGTAATACTAGGGGCACTATGAATGATCAGTTACCTTGAGTCTTTTTCTGCTTTTGGGTCAATTGTGAGTTCTGTTGTGTCGTGCCTGGTGTTTGTCTCAATTTCCACTCTTCATCGAGTCACTATAACGTGTCTATCACTCAAAAGCGCTCTTCATCGAGTCACCATAGTGTGTTTGTCACTCAAATTTTAACAGAGTGACATCGCCAAAATTCCATGCACGAATGTTTGCAAACAAGTCCGTGTGTGGAATTCATAAACAAACTAAGAGTGCCCATACAAGGGGCATCGCGTTCATGATCATTGAAAAGTGTATATAAGGAAGCCGCCACTACTTTGGAGGGGACTGGAGTAAGTTCTCAACATGTTGGAACAAAAAAGAAGCATAAGTCTGATTGGTTGGCAACTATTCCAGGATCTGATGATCCCCATCACACGTGCTTGCATAATGTTGAAAATAGTGGCTATTGACTGGACACTAGGAGTAATTTTTAGTACATCTAATCGGGCCATCCATCGAGCAAAGGCATGACCCCAACCGGTGGCCAATGACTGGACAGTGGAGGCAATTTTCAGTGCATTTAATCGGGTCATCAATTGAAAAGGGGGTATGAACTCAACCTTTCCCTCAGTCCGCTCAAATCCTTTTGTTGGGCACTTTTCCCCATATTAGGGTGGGTTTACCCCCATGATAATTCTGATATGATTCAGCTTTCGAAAGTTGTCTCCAACCATTTCAAAACTCTCTTGGGATTACCATCTTCCCTCTGATTATTACATGTGCTTTGGATTATGCCTACATGCTTATGCACTATGGTTGAGCAGAACTGCGTGATTGGTTGCTCTTGCTCTTGAGTTTGTTCTGCACTTAAGAGAGTTTTGTTGAGTTGCCTCTCTTTATGTTACATTTCAATGAGTTGGGGCAAGTTGCCCTGCATTATTTCATAAGGTAGATGATGCACTACTCTATGTACTGCTCATTTCCCTCTATATACCATTCATCTTACATCACACTGTTTTGTGCACCCTGTGTCGCACTGTCCTGTACACTTTGTATCGCACTATCTTGTGCGTTCTACCCTGTATCACATTGTTTTGTGCATCTTGCATTGCACTATCATGTTGTAGACACCCCATTTTTGACCGACCTTAAGACTCAGACGTCACCGATTGAGCGCTCGGTGATGTTGCATACTGTGCTCGTTCAGAAGTCTCAGAGTCGCGGCCGTGCGCCCTGCCTCCGGACTTCCGAACCCTCTTCTGTGCCTTGCCTTGGTTTGCGAACCAGAATCGGTTTTCTCTGTTTTCTTTCTGAGGAGGAGTGGTCCGTGACTATCTCTCGATGGCCGTGGCTACTTTTTCGTGGTCAGAGGCCATTTTGCCCTTTTCGGAGCCCGGTTCCCAGTTTTTGGGACCGCCAGGCCGTGTGCCTCGGTTCGGGACCGCCCAACCATCTCCGATTTCTCCGGTTTTTGGCAGGTGCCTCTGTTTTATCATTCTGAGGAACACTGGGGCCCCTGATGCCCACTTCGTGGCCGTATGCCACTGGCCGGTACTGAATCAACCGGCGGTTTTGGTCCCGAGCATTCATTTCGCATCGGTTTTCTCCGGTTTTTGGCAGGAACCTCTGTTTTGTCATTCCGAGAGCCACTGGGGTCGCAGATGCCCACTTCGCTGCTGAACACCACTTCCGGCACCTGCAGCCCATTTTCGGGATCCCGAATTGCCCGGTTTTGACTCCGAGCGTTCATTTCTCATTAGTTTTTGTTCAAATTTGGCAGGTACCTCTGTTTCAATACCAGGAAGATCACTGGGGGGTGGGAGGCCAGCAATTATCCCAGATAACCAGTTTCGCTCCTCCGGCGCCCGTTTTGCTCACTTCCGGGCCAATGTTGAACACCCTGGGGGTATTTTCTTCCAACCAAAGCTACATATTTGTGATCAGGGGACATGGGAGGACCCTAAAAATGTATGGTCGGCCAGCAATTTTGATTTTCATTTTTGAGCCTCTCCTTCAAATCCAATGTTGTGACTCCTGCTTCAGTGTTGCCAATTTTCAACCTTGGAACCTTGTTCTACACACATGGGAGGACCCTAAGGTGCTATGGCCGGCCATTAATTCTTTTTTTCATTTTTGAACCCCTCTTTAAAGTGCATTGTTGTCTCTCCTGGTTTACAGTTGCCAATTTTCAACCACAGGGTTGTGTTGAGGACACATGGGAGGACCCTAAGGTGCTATGGCACCATTAATTCAACACTTTTTTTTGGCCATGGCCGGGCCAATAGAGGTGGTGGCCGCCCAGGTGGGGTGGCCGGCCACCTTCCAATCCACTGGCCGGCCACTTTACGCTTTCGGCTCTTTCGTTGTCGAGATATTTTTGAAATATCTCCCCCATCCGGGGGATATTTTGGGAGGGAAATCTTGCCTCCATTTCCCTCCCCTGTTACATCTTTTTGTGCCTATTTAAAGGTCTGGACAGCCCCTTTGCTAGGGTTGGAACATTTTCTCTCAAGAGCCCCTCTTCCATAGCCTCCATTTCCATAGCCAAAACCTTGAAAAACCTTCAAGCTCCCTAGCTCAATCCTTCATCAACCCTAAGCTCCGCCATCCCCACTTCCATTACAGCAGTAAGGGAGTGTTCTTCAGAGGCTAAGAGGCAACAATTTCAAGCTAAGAGGCCACCAAAGTTGGATCTTCAAGGGTAAGTCTTTAAATCCCTTTTTCTAGCAAAATTTTGAGTCATTTCTTAGCCCTACTTGCCTACTGTTTTCGGCTTTGACCCCTACTGGTTTTGTGCTTATTTTGACCCCCTCTACAACTTTGTAGAAGGGCTCAACCTCATTTGGTGTCTCTTTCATATACTTGCTTCAATATCAATCTTTATGCCATAAAATTGCATGCTTTGTTTGGCTTTAGAGTGGTCTGATTTCGAGCATACTATATACTGTGGGTGGGTTTATTTTAAGCCCCTCTTCAACATTGAAGAAGGGATCAACCATGTTTGGTGGCTCTAGCATGCACTTCCTTTGAAATTCTTTCATTTTACCGTAAAATTGCATGCTATTTTTAGCCTATTTTTGATCTGATTTGGAGCATGAAACCTACTGATATTGTGCTCATTTTGAGCCCCTCTTCAACATTGAAGAAGGTCTCAACCTGGTTTTCATCCTCTATCATGCACTTGCTTTGAATTCTTGTTCTACTCCCATGTTGCATGCTTCTTTAAGCTTACCATGCTTCTGTTTTGGGTCTCCATCAGGCTTTCCATCAGGCTTGCAAAGTGCCATATTTTGGTCCATTCTTTGTGTTTTATTAAGGGTCTCAGGCCATTTGATGTTTGGTTTTGGTACTTCATGTTGTATCCATCTTATTTTCCGTAAAATTGCATGTTTGTTTAGGCCATTCTAGATTCTGTTTCTGGCCTTCATCAGGCTTGTGAAGTGTCTTATTTTGGTCTATTCTTCAAGTTTTATTAAGGGTCTTAAGTTGTTTGGTCATTGCTTATGATACCTCTCTTTATAAACCTCTTTTGACCCTTATTTTGCATGCTATGTATTGTATATCTACACACTGAATTTGGGGATCTCATCTTCTGTAAAAATGCATATTTTTTAGTCCCTCTCTAATGTTGTAGAACTGTTTTTTTGGGTTTGAGCGTTGTAAATACTACTTGCTTTGTAATTCCCCTCTTTTCCCGTATTTTTGCATGCCATTGTTGTCATATCTATGCTCATAATTTGGTCTTGTTTTATACTGAAAAAATGCTATTTTTGGGGTTGCCTTGCTACTGTTTTTACTTTCATGTGCCAATTTTGCATGTTTAGCATAGCTGTAGGCCATTTTGGGCACTTAAAATCATGTTTCGGGATGATTTCATGCGTTGGTTGTCATTTTGTATCATTTCGGGGCTGTTTTTCCCTTTATTTAGTGGCTGAAATTTGGTTTGCATGCTTGCATATCATTCCCCGTGTCATTTCATGCCTTAGTGCATTGCCTCGGTTTGCGTGCCAGTGGGCACGCATTTCGAGGCACCTCTTTCTATCATTCTGGCGTCTGATGTGAGTGTGGCTGAGGTCCACTCATGTTAGTATAAGCCCAATTCGCATTTCCATCTCATTTTGTCATCGCCTCGGTTTGCGTGCCCGTGTGCACGCATTTCGAGGCAGCTCTTTTTTTTATCCGACGGCAGCTTATGTGAGTGCGGCTGAGGCTCTCTCATGTTAGTGTAAGCCCAATTTGCATTTTACATCTCATTTCCCTGTCATTTCATGCCTTAGTGCATTTCCTCGGTTTGCGTGCCCGTGTGCACGCATTTCGAGGCATCTCCTTTTATCATTCATCGGCATCCCATGTGAGTGCGGCTGAGGCCCTCTCATGTTGGTATAAGCCCAATTTGCATTTCGCATGTCATTCCGCATCGCCTCGGTTTGCGTGCCCGTGTGCACGCATTTCGAGACAGCTCTTTTTTTATCCGATGGCAGCTTATGTGAGTGAGCTGAGGCTCTCCCATGTTGGTGTAAGCCCATCGCGGCATTCCGTATGCCATTTCATTCCATTTCATCATCGCCTCGGTTTGCGTGCCTGTGGGCGCGCATTTCGAGGCACTTCGGTTGTATCCGATTTTCTCATTTCATCATCGCCTCGGTTTGCGTGCCTGTGGGCGCGCATTTCGAGACACTTCGGTTGTATCTGATTTTCTCATTTCATCATCGCCTCGGTTTGCGTGCCTGTGGGCGTGTATTTCGAGGCACTTCGGTTTTATCCGATTTACATTTCATGCCATCGCCTCGGTTTGCGTGCCCGTGTACACGCATTTCAAGGCACTTCATTCTTATCTGATGGCCTCTTATGTGAGTGTGGCTGAGACTCACTCATGTTAGTGTAAGTCCATTTTGCATTCCATATCTCATTTTAGCATCATTACATCGAGTATGCCACTGCCTCGGTTTGCGTGCCCGTGTGCACGCATTTCAAGGTACTTCATTTTCATCCATTGGCCTCCTACATGAGAGTGGCTGAGACTCTCTCATGTTGGTATAAGCCCATTTCGCATTGTCATGCCATTTTAGTCTCATTACATCGCGTGTGTCATTTCCTCAGTCTGCGTGCCTGTGTGCACGCATTTCGAGGCATCTCGTTTTCATCCGCATTGTGCATACTAGGTTGTATCTTAGATTGCATTCATGCATTTTCTCGATTTGCGTGCCCGTGTGCACGTATTTCGAGGCATCTCATTATCATGACATTGTGCATGCTATATCACATGTTAGCTGCATTTCATGCATATCATGCATATTGCATCGTGTTCGGGATAGGCGTTAGCCCGGGCACGGGAAACGAGGTACATTCCGTACTCCGAGTGACGGAGTGTGTCTCAATTCCCAAGTCACCGACACTCCGGATTACCCATGATGGAGTTAGGTTTTGTTGTAGCATTCATCTGCATTCATCCTATATTGAGTTGTGCAATTCGGCTCCTCGGCCATCATGCATCGAGATGCGTGATTGATGGCGCAAGGATCGAGGCATGCATATATTTGTGAAATACATTGCTATGCCCCTTTCCTGCTCTCTGTTGCAGCAAAATGAAGAATCAGCGACTTTCTGGAGTTTGGCACGCATTTCGAGAAACATCGCAAACAAAGGCAAATTGGGGCATCGATTGGATTTCCGCCATGTTCAAAGATACATCATTCATCGTATAAGCCGGTTCAAGGCTACCATTACAACTTTCTTGATTAATTTGTTAATTAATTAGAAATCTGTATTTATTTATTCGGACTGTAATATTCGGACTGTATTATTCTTTTATTTCGGACTGTATTATTATTTATTCGGACCCTCTGCGCGAGGGCATAATTGTAATAAGGGTGTGTGAGTGTGGATGTATGTCTTCCAACCCCCATTTCTTTCTCCCTTTTATTTATCCGCTTACGATGGTTAGATATAGGGCATATTTCAATTAGCATACAGTATGACAGCATGTTTGCATCATTCATCTGTTTTGCACGCATAAGCTCGGCACATCATACAAACTGCATTTGTATTTCAATTCCAAATTGAATACATGATAGCTGTTGCATCTCATATGCCATATTTAGAATAGCCGAGCCTGCTATAATTGCATCTTTGCATGTGTTGCATTAGGCATCTCTGCATTCTTAGGATCACGCATGGATTTCTAATGAGTTTTTGTTTTGGCTTGGAGTACTAGGTGAGTTTTATGCTTTAGCATCCTTGCATGCGTGTGAGTGTTGCCATGAATAGCGTGCTTGCCATGAGGCTATGTGCTTATGTGATATAACTGCCTTGAATGCCTGTGGGTGAAGGTTGAGTTATCTGAATTGGGACAATTCATCAAATGTTTGTTTTAAGCCCACTAGATTGTGGCAAAACCATGTTTTCTAAGCCCACCCGAGGGTGGCAAATCCGCATTTTAGCCTGTCTGCGGGCAGCACCATCACATCATTTTCAAACAAACAAACATGAAATGTTTCGTTCCAATTCAGACGGCCCAGTCTATACTTGTTTGCTGCGAGCATCACATAGTAACCTAGGCCAATAATCGGAATAAGAACGCACAAAGTTTTCAAAAACAGATATCATGGTTAGTAGAGGCCGGTCTTTGGCTGGCGAAAGGTGCACACGATGTGACCTTCCCCAATCGTACCCAAGTTCCCGAGCCAACTTTGGTGATGACGGACACGTGGCCTTTGGCACCGAGTTAGGGTTTCCTAAATTTCCCATTTTAAAAAATATTTAGGTGGCGACTCTGTTATCTGGCAAAGCAGTCCATGTTTGGCACTTCTTTCAAAAAAATCTGTTTTTCTTCAAAACGATTTGCCAGAGTTGGACTCTTTGGTTCAGATTTAGAACCGCAACAAAACCGAGTCCGAACTGTAGCGAGGCCCCCCGCGGGCGTTGTTACACATGTGCATTTTACCTTATATCGCACTGTCTTGTGCAAACTTGCATCGCACTGTTTTGTGCATTTAACCTACATCGCAACTTCCACATCACTGTTTCGTGCATTCACTTGCATCGGATTGTCTTGTGCACCCACCTCACACTGTCTTGTGCACTTGCATCGCACTATCTCGTGCACCCCATATCGCATTGTATTGTGCATTCGCATCTATTTTGTGCAGTTCACTCACACCGCACTGTCTTGTGCAAACTCATATCGCACTATCTTGTACACCCCTACATTGCACTATCTTGTGCACCCTCACTCGCACTGTCTTGTGCACCTGCATTACGATATCCTGTGCATTCACCCATATCGCACTATCTTGTGCAAACTTGCATCGCACTGTCTTTTGCACCCCATTTAGTACTGTTTGTGCATTCACCCTACATCGCACCGTTTTGTGCATTCATCTTGTATCACACTATTTTGTGTACCTTACATCACACTGTTTTGTGCATTCATCTTGTGTCGCATTATTTTGTGCACCTTGCATAGCACTGTTTTATGCATTTGCACACCCACATTGCATTGTCTTATGCACCTTATTCGCACTGTCTTGTGCACTCACTAGGCCTAAGAGACCTTAAATCCTCTAAAGGCATAATTCATTTGGTGTCTGTTGTGCCCGAACGACTTCAGATGGTCTAGTAGAGCCACCTGACTGTCTTTGTAGTAGGTTCCTAGGAGATCAACTGAGATGGTAGAAACTAGAGTTCGAATGGCCGAGGCCTAGAACACAAAGGTTAGAAATTTTCGAAACTAAAGTCTGGTTTAAATACCCAAGGGTGTATCCTCGGCTTGAAATCTATATGGCAGCCCCATAGGTTGAAGTAGCTTGTATGCGCCTTAATTCTGGATACTGAACCAACTGCGTCACCCTATTAGAGAATAGGGAAAGTTGCAAATATAGCCAGGGAGAAAAGTAGTACCTATGGTTTGGAAGCACAAGATGAAGGAAGAAGTCTTGAAACCAAGAAGAAGAGGAAGATCCATAGCAGCATAACGTGACTCATCATCACCAATTGCCCCTGTAAGGTACTTTCACTTCCTAGCTACTACATCACATTTTATTATTTATTACGTCTATTACATCGCATATAGAATTTATTGCATGCATTTACTGCATTATCCATTTTATCACTTGCATCTTTTCTATGTTAAGCTTAGTCTGGCATGACCTCATATCTTTCCCCTGTTAAAACATGGTTTTGCCATGTGTAAGTACCCATGTTGCATTGAAGTCAATATTGAGGGTGTCAATACCTTTTCTGTGTTAGATGTGGTCAGTTTTGTGTCCATGCTCTTTCCAGGTAAGACATGGTTCGGCTTATGCCTTATTCACTGCATCCATTGCATTCATTATATCATACTTTATCTTGTTGCATTCAGCATTTAGGATCATTATCTTTCCCCAGCAGATCATTCCTCACTTATATTATACCACTCAATTACTTGTACTCTTTTTGCAAAAAACATAGTCTTGCATGTGCTCGCACCCCTTTCACAATGAAACCTGGTTCTGTTATGTGTAAGCATCCATGCTGCACTGAGGCCATTATTGAGGATGTAGGCACTTAACCTGTGTTAGGCATCATTTGGCTGTGCCCACTTCTTTTCTATATAAAACGTAGTTTGATTTGCATCTCCATCTCTTTATAGTGTTTGTGTGTCATGCACTGCTTGTGGTTTGATTATATTATTACATTGCACTACATGTCATTTGCATGATTTCGTTATATTGCGCATTGTTTGCATCCTGACTATGAACTACGCTGGTTTGATTCCTTACAACGAGATATGTAGGCAACCCTCGGGTTCAACCAACTGCATCTGCATTTTGTTTATTTGCCAAAGCCTTATGGCCTTGTCAAATTAGGTCGTCTTCAGGCTTTTACGTTCACTCACGTCACTTCATGACTTTGAGCTTTGTCAAAGAAGGGTAACTGTAGACACCCCATTTTTGACCGCCCTTAAGACTTGGGCACCACTGATTGATCACTCGATGATGAAAGTTATGCTATGCAAATGTTCAATTTCTTCAGCAAGAAGCGCTTTTAAATCCTAACCCTACACCCCATTTTTGATCAAAACTATTTTAGACCTTAAAATCCTCTCAAAATATTTTTCCAAATGTTTGTACGATGTTCTGAGGCCTGCATTTCGTTTAAAATATTGCACTTTTTGGTAAACCCAGCAAGGGCAAAGTGGAAATAAATGAAAGAGAGATGAACTCTTTAAAAAAAATCTTTAAAACATCTTAGTTAAAGGTTTGGAGTTGAAGAAAATAAGAGGGGAGAGAAGAAACCTAGTTGGAGGAGAAGTTGGGCATCAATCCGTTAGGACAGAAATGAGAAGCCTTCACTAAAATAGGCATATCTCTTTACACACTTAGAATTTAGATGTGAGGCCGCCACCATTGGAAATTAGAATTCGGGGGCTTCAATTAAGAATCAAGAATGACCTAAAATTGAGTCTGGATGAGGGAGATATGCCTGTTTGAATCGGGCTTGAAAGCAGATTTTTGTGGCCAGCCACTTTAGTGGCCTGCCGGCCAATTGTACAAAATTTGGCCATTTTGAGTGTTTTGGACTTCCAAGTGTCCCCCACTAGTGGCCTACCAGCCACCAATAGTAGCCTGCCGGCCACTTGTGTCAAAAAGCAAATTTTTGCGGATATTTTCTGCCAACTATTTCCATACTGCACCAGCTACTTGTATATAGATATTTTCGACCTGAGGCACATGTTTTCTATATATACTTGACATTCTCTCTTGGTTTCAAGGTTAGAAGAATTTGGGAGTGAGAAAATATTTTTGAAGAGCAAATTTTGGAAAATTCCTCTCTACAATTCTCTCTCTCTCTCTCTCTCTCTCTCTCTCTCTCTCACAACTTGCATAGCCTTTGCCTAAACACTCTAAAACCACACCTAGAGAGCTTCTTGCTGAGATGATTTGAGCTTGAATTTGAGTTCTTAAGGCACTTGAGAGTGTGAAATTGGTGCTTTGTAACTCAAAGAAGCATTCCTCTTCAAGAGGTATACCTTCTAGTCCTTTTGTCTCATCTTTACACTACTTGTTTTCCATATTTTCTACTATTTTTCAGACTATTTATTACCTGTATTTTTGGGCTGAAACTTGTGGTTTAAGACCATTAAAAGTAGAGGGGTAGCCCTTCTTTGAAGCCCTCGTGTTTCCCACCTTCTCATCACCTTTTTTTTGAGCTTTTTACCACTGATTTTAAGAGGTTTCTTAGAGGCAAAAATCATGTTTTAAAGTCTCAAAACTGGAAGAGTTAGCCTCCCCTCCCGTTGCTTGTATGCTAGTTTCAATTCCTCAATATTTTAGCTAGTTGTTGTGGTTATTTTTATCTTCATTCCAATGTGTTTTTTGGACTGTTTTAGGTTGTTCATTACGTTTGAGCTTTGTATAGCATGTTTGTAGTGTAATTGTCCTCATAGGATTCGTGGTTTAGGCCTTAGCCACCAACCTATTTGAGTTAATAGTGTTTATTTCTTACTTTCCATACACATATCACTTTTAATCACCTCTGCAACCTCCTCCTTTCTTGACTTTTTCTTTGCTTTGAAAGTTGTTTCAAACCAAGTGTTTGTTAAGCATGAGATTGAGGTTTTATGGTTAATGATTTAATCCCTTTGGGGGTTCATTACCAACGGCATGGTGTCTCTCTCATGCCCAAAACAATTTTGTTTGATATTTCATTCCATTAGAGGAGTTAAAGCTCACTTTTGGACTTAATTGGCTAAGGAATGGTTGGTAATTAAAATGAATTAATAAAATTGGGCCTAAAAGTGATGCAAGATAATAAAAGCAACTTGGGTTTAATCGGACATTGATTGAAACCATTGAGTCTTGAGTCGTTTCATACTTGTTAGTAATGTAAATAGTTCAAGATTCAATGTCAACCACTTTCCTTGATCAAGCCACGATAGGGAGGAGGTTTGAGAGTATTTTATTGTGCATTTATTGAAATTCTACACATTGGTTCATAGGCCATCATGCAATGAAATTGCATCGATTGATGGTTTGTAAATTGAGCTTACCACTCATTTGAGCTGTTTGATGATAAGGAGAGGCAAGGTGTACAAACATACCTTGAGAGTACCCTATTTTGTGCTCTGTATGCTTTTTATTGAAGCAGGGAGAACTAAGCTCGATGGGTGCAGACCACTTTTTTCGAGACAAGAGGCTACCATTTGTGCCGACTAGCCACTATACGGCGGTGGCCACTTTTGTCAAATTGAGCAGCAACTTTTTAGAGCAAAACAGAGCAGAGGCTGAGGTGAAAAAAAGTTCCAAAGGCATTCTGGCAGCAGAATAGTGGGCTTTTCGGGTGGAAATCCACGCATGTATGAGCATTCCATGCTTCCCGGGGCTGATTAGTTAGCTTAACTACTTTTTTTATGTTGTACTCATGTTGAAATTAATTAGTTAAATATAATTTGTAATTAATTAATTAGTTAGTTTCATAGAATAGCTAATTTTTGGTTTTGTAATAACTAACTAGCATAGTTAGTTTATTCGGTTTGTAAGAATTAGTTAATTCATTTTGTAATAGCTAGTTAATTAGCTTAGCTAGTTAGTTTATTCGGACCTTCCTACATGAGGGCACAGTTCTAATAATGTGTATGTCTCCCAACCCCACGTCTTTCTCCCTTTTGTTTCCCAGTTTATTGTAATGACCCAACCTTCTTATATGCTTTAAGTCATTAATTATATGTGTAATTATATGCTTGATGTGAAATTCCATGTGAAATTATGTTTAATTATGTGAATTCTATGATTATGAAATCATATATGTCGCTTGTGAGAAAAATCTATTGAAATTGAGACATAGGGACTAGAAATTTGAAAGCCTTAGGAATGCGATAACCCGAAATTGACTATACAACTATAATCAACATGATTTTGAGGACAAAATATAAATTTTCGTAAAAATTTGATTTGTAACGAATTACTTGGAATTATTTAAGCTCAAATCTAATTAGACTTATTTAGACTCATATATGAGCCCTAGGAGACTTAGTCACACAAAACATATCTCCTAGGAGAGTTCTAGAGAAAGGAAAGAAGAGAAAATAGAGAGAATGAGAGAAGATCAACCAAGGCTTGAAGATTGAGGAGATTAAAACGAGATTCAAAGAGTAGGGTTCAAGGTATGTGTAAATCAACTAAAATACTCTAAATCTCACTCCAATTGTTTAGCATCAAGTTTTGAAATGGAGTTTTCTACTCATCTAACTTAGGGTTATGGAAATAATCACTTGTTTGGGGAAGTATCCATAAAAATCATCAAGATTCATTGTTTTGATCTAATTGAGAGTTGATTCTTATATTCTAAGATTATTTTGAGTTAGCTTTAGAGGACTTATCTTATAATCTTTAATCCTTACATATTTTGATGTTTGTATCTATTTTCCTTACCCATGAGAACATGAGGAATTGGAAGAAATATGATTGTTTGAGTTGTACATGTTTTACTAAAAAGAAGTTATGATGTATTTAAGTTTGAGAATCATGTTTATTATGTTTCTATGTTGTGTTATTGAAAGGAATTTTGCTTGTAATTGAGCCTTGAGATGCCTTTGAAAAGTTGGATTTTTGATGAATTTCGGACTGGTCAAACAGAGCATACGGGGCCCATGGCCGCACGTGAGGAATGCACAGCCACACGTGCGGGGCTCACAACCACACGTGCGAAAAATAAGGGAGACAGACCGGGGCATTCTACAATAAAAGCACGTGCGGGCCGCACCTACTGCGCACTTTCCCACACGTGCGATGGGAGACGTCCACACGTGCGGCCCATGGGAAAGATTTTTGTTAGCTTCTTTGCCTCTATTTGACCCTCTAAAATTATTAATGTGTACATTTGATCCTTCTGAAATGCTTACAATTTAACAAGAATTAACGAATCGGACATTGAATAGAAAGAGAAAGTTAAAGGAAAGTGACTTACTTGTGAGTTGTATGCTATGTGTAGATCACGAACAGGAAGGAACTGTTTCTCATCCACATCACTGTGATAGTAGTAATGTCATGATATGTTTCATTATGTATTGTGGTTACAAATCTTATAACATTACTTGTGAATGACACACACTATATCAATTGTGTTTCAATTGGAATAACAGAAATGATTGAACACTGATATATGACATGGGCCCAAGGTCGTTCCGCTTTAATTGTGAAGAATGGGCCTAAGGCCGTTATGATATGGATTACTTATGTTTCACGGTCAGAGGCCGAGGGAGATGGAGACATGTCAATGTTCCATCGACCCTATATTGTTTCAAACAGTTGTTGATATGTTGGACCCAAGGCCGTTTTGCTATTCAGTTTGGCACAAGGCCGTTTTGCTATTATAATGGGCCCAAGGCCGTTCTGTATTACGTTGGGCCTTAGGTCGTTTTGTCTTATGTGGGCCCAAGGACATTCAGAAATGAAAATATGAATAAGACTGACTTATGACTCATGATCATGCACTATAAGATTTATGCTCACACACATAAACCTCCTTACATTGCTATTATTCACTGAGCCTTGCTCACTCCATGTTTATGTGTGTTTATGTATGTGATCAGCCCGGAGGGAAACCCTAGGTCAGCTTCAGGAGCCTTTTTGTTGGACTTGTTTGTCGAGTCACCCGAAGTGGCCTTTTTGTTTTATTTTGGGAAGTTCCAAGTGATGGCATATTTTGTTACATTTTAAATGACTTGTCTTAGATACATTATCGATATTTAACTTTTGGGTTGCTAAGCTTTGTATAGACTTACATGTGTGGACTTAATGGGATATGAACTGTATAAGACAGTCTTATATATACATATGTATGTTTGTTATATTGTATTGAGATCCTGGCATTTAGACACAGCTCAATGGATGTTATACTTTGATATTATATTTGCTTCCATTCAGGCCCCCAATGTTGTATAAAACTTTAAGAAATTGGGATTTGAGGCCTAAGTACAAGCCAGTCATGTCCAAACTTTTAGGGGCAGGTTTGGGTCATGACACTTATGATGGTTAGTTCAGGGCATCATATTTCGTTTAGCACCACTCGTGCTTTGCATCCATTGTCTTGCATGCATTGAGCTCGGCGCATCATTCTAACTTGAATTGTTAGTTAATACTTCTTTGAATATGTGCTTAGACTACATGCTATCAAATTGATTCATACGCCATATTAGAAGCCAAGACTAGTAAATTGCATATCACATGCGTTGCATTAGTTATATTGCATAGTTAGGATCATGCATTTTTTTTTAACTTTGTCGTCTTTTTTGGCTTGGAGTACTAGGTGAGTTTTTATTTGTTTTAGCATATCGCATGAGTGTGATTATTACCATGTCAAAGGATGTTCACCATGAGGTTAAGTGCTTAAGTGATAAACTATTTGAATGCCTATGGATGAAGGCTAGTTGCTTGAATTTGGATAGTTTGATTAATGTACATTTGAGCCCACTTTTTAAAGTGGCACATTCACGAACTATTTTAAAAAACAAACATGAAATCAAATGTTCCAATTCTAGAAAAATAGTCTATATACTTGTGTGCGCATCACATAGTAAGTTAGCCTAATAACCGAAACAAGAGCATATAATGTAAATAAGAATCACATCATGATTAGTAGAGGCTGATATTTGATCGGGCGAGCGGGGGTGCTCAATTCATGACCTTCTCCTCTCATACCTAAGTTCTCGAGTCGAGACAATCTTGGTGATGATGGACACGTGGCCTTTGGCACGAGTCATGGGTTTCCTAAATTTTCCAAAATAAAATATCTAGGTAACGACTCTGTATCTGGAAAAGTAGTCAATTTTTGGCATTTTGATTCAAAATCAATTTTCTAAAAGATTTGCCGGATTTGGGCTCTTTTGTATTTATCTATTTCACATTGCACTTGTGAGATCAGATTCAGAACCACGGGAGTCCGAACTGTAGGGCTTATCATCTGCCGAAAGGAGCATGAAAAGTTGAGCTACAGGCATAAAACTAGACGTTTGTTTGAGCTCATCAATCTCTATCTACCATTTTATGCACCTACTAGTTAGCACGTCACATCTACTCTTTTTCTTGATCTTTGGCATTCTAGATTAGGGCATGTTTCTTTTGGTCGGTTGCATGCTTTAGTGTCTAGTGGCCATTTAGACTATGTTTATTCTAATTATAATAATGATTGTCCATCTTGTCAACTTGCTAAACAACCAATTTTGTCTTTTAATACAAGCGATTCTATTTCAAAATTTCCATTAGATCTAGTTCACTCTGATGTTTGGAGTCCTTATCCCAATACCACTATAGGGGGCTCCAGATACTTTTGTTATTTTTGTAGATGATTATTCCCGATTCACTTCAATTTATATTTTAAAACAACATTCTGAGTTGCCTCAAACTTATTTTGATTTTGCTAAAATGATTAAAACTCAATTTGGTTATTTTATCAAAGTTTTCGATCTAACAATGCTCAAGAATATAAAGAAACTAGTTTTTTAAAACTTCTCCATGAGTATGGTACACCTCCCTATCTCTCTTTTCCTCACACCTCCTAACAAAATGGTCGTGTTGAATGCAAACATAGGCACATTCTTGATACACTCAGAGCTCTTCTCATTTCTTCTTCTTGTCCTGAGCGCTTTTGGGGTGAACCTGCCCTTACGGCAGTTTACACTATTAACCATATAACATCTCCTATCATTGAAAATCAAACCCCATATGAACGTCATCATGGTATATCTCCTTCCTAAACAGAACTCCGAGTGTTTGGTTGTGCTTGTTTTATTCTCCTTCATCCCCATGAACGCAACAAGTTACAACTGCGATCAAGACTATATTGCGTCTTAGGCTATGGCATAGAACATAAAGGGTTTCGATGTTAGGATCCCTTATCTCGCTATCTTTGTATCTCTCACCATGTCATTTTTTGGGAACACCAAATGTTATCCTCCATTTCCAAATTCTCTCTTCCACTTCCACCATTTCATATTTCGTTAATGCTTCCATTGATCTTTTCATTTATGATGCTCCTACAGATACCTCTCCATCTAGTTGTTCCCCAGCTATTCCTGATGATCTTGTTTTACTTGGTAATCTCATTCTATTACCATTCCCTGAGAGTACTGATATTGCCAGTTCTTTAGAGTCTCCTCCTTCCTCTAACAGTGACTCTCCTAATGCTCTGTTGTTGTCCCTCTTTCGAAACGGGTGTCTAAACAGCCAGGTTATTTACAAGATTATCACTGTTTTTCTACCATTCTAAGTTAACATGAACCTCATACCTATCATGAAGCTTGTACTAATCGTCTTTGGCAACAAGCAATGGCAGATGAGTTACAAGCTTTACACGAGACACATACATGGGATATGGTTGTTCTTCCTCCTGGCAAAACTCCTATTGGTTATAAATGAGTCTATAAAATCAAAACTCATTCTGATGGTACAATTGAACATTACAAAGCCCGTCTTGTTGAAAAAGGCTTCACTCAAGAGTATGGTATTGATTATGAGGAGTCCTTTGCTCATGTTGCTCGTCTTACATCTGTTTGCAGTTTACTTACTATTGTTGCCTCGTGTCAATGGGGTTTATCTCAAATGGATGTCAAGAATGCATTTCTCAGTGGTGATCTTACTAAGGAAGTTTACATGCAGCCTCCTCCAGGCTATAAGCATTATCTAGTTACTGTTGTCGCCTTCGCCGTGCTGTTTATGGTCTCAAGAAGGCTTCTCGTGCTTGGTTTTCTAAGTTTAGTGCTACCATTGCTCAGTTTTAGTTTTCTTCCAGCTCCTATGATTTTTCTTTTCTTATTTGAAGGACGGCATGTGGTATTACTCTTCTATTGCTTTATGTTGATGATATGATTATTACTGGTGATGATCTTGATGGCATTCATGAGCTGAAACATTTTCTTAGCTCTCATTTTGAGATGAAGGATTTGGGTTCTCTTAGTTACTTTCTTGGTCTTGCAATCTCTTCTGCTCCAAGTGGCTTGTATCTCCCTTAAGCCAAATATGCCTATGATTTCTTATCTCGTGTTGGTCTCACAGATAGCAAGACTGCTCCTACACTACTTGAGTACAATACTCGCCTTACCCTTTTAAAGGGCACTCTCTTTTCTGATACAACTCTGTATGGGCAATTAGCTAGTAGTCTGGTCTATTTGACTATTACTCGGCCTGATATCTCTTATGCAATTCACATTGTCCATCAATCTTTGTCTACTCCACAATCTCCTCATTATGTTGTCGTTCTTCGTATTCTTCGATATGTGAAGGGTAGTTTGTTTCATGGATTTCATTACTTTGCTTACACTTCCCTTGAGTTATGTGCATATTCTGATGCTGACTGGGCCAATGATCCCACTGATCGTCGCTCTACTACCGGTTATTGTTTCTTTCTTGGACATTTATTGACTTCTTGGCGACGTAAGAAGCAAATTGTTGTCTCTAGGTCCAGTACTAAGGCAAAATATCATGCTCTTGCTGGCACCACTCAAGAACTTTTATGGCTTTGTTGGTTACTTGAGGGCATGGGTGTACTTTATTCCACTACTACTCCTCTTCATTGTAACAATCGTAGTGCCATTCAGATTGCTCACAATGATGTTTTTTATGATCGCACCAAACACATCGAGATTGACTGCCATTTCATTTGTCAGCATGTCATTAGTGATATTATTTAACTCTAGTCTATTTCTTTTGCTGCTCAAGTTGCTGATCTGTTCACTAAAAACCATTGCTCTGGTCGTTTTAATGAGTTACTCTCCAAACTCCAATTGGTCTCCTTGAAAACCACCTGGAGTTTGAGGGGGTTGTTAGTAAATATATTTTTTATATATATTATATAGTAATATGTATTGTTTCCGCATTAGGATTTCTTTTCTTGTTCACTACTCTTCCTTGGCTATATATACTGCCCTTCATGGTATTTTATTTTAACATACACAATATTATTGAATACACTTCTATTTCTTCAATTGTGTTAACAGATCTATTGCGCATTGTAATTAAAAAAGGTGAGGCCACAGGCTAAAAGCTGACTGGATCCTATAGTTTAACATTTTACATATTGTCTGTCTCTTAAAACTCCAATGATTTACACTAATAGATATTAATATGGAGTATCACTTGGACTTACTACAGTGTAAATAAAACGAAGTCATTTAATAGTAGGCGGGTTTTTAGTCGCTTTACCCTTATTGCCAAAATAAATATTGGGTATTTGAGACAATTTTAGTTGCGATGGTTGTGATTTTGGTGACAAAACAAAGGCCGCTGAGAAGGCATTACCCTTGTTCAACATTTCTTAATGCCATGCATTAGTAATAGTGACAGATCCAAGGACTTTGAACCCTCCACTGTTAGTAAGATGCTTAAATTATAGGTTCAAATAAATAAATAAATAACTCATTACTTTCCTCACAATCGACCATGCCTTTCCAACAGAATATAAGGAAATTCAAAGTGAGTCACTAAGGTCAAGAAAAAGGAGTGACAACACAATAATCCAACCAAAGTTTAACAGGGAATCATAACTACTCAAATCCAAATGATTCGGAGTCAGCCACAATCTAACATAAAAAGCATGACCTACATGAAAAGTATATCAGTCATTCACATAATAACATAACATAACATAACATAAACAAACAAAAGCCTATGGTGCACACCACAAACAAGTTACAACAACTGAAATCATGAATGTCACTGAAACTGATACTGACGCGCCAGAGCTTGAAAGAGGCGATGGAGACTCTGCCAAATATGATTCTGGTGGAGTGGCAATGGAAGGAGGAGAATTGGAGATTGAGTGCAGAGTCATGACTTGGATAACCAATCGCTGACCGTTCTTGCAGTGATCAGGGTCTCCGCTGATGAAGTACATAGATCCAGGCTTGTCAAGGCTAACTACAGTGTTGTTGCCATTGTTGAAGGTAGAGATTGGATTGCTGATGTTGCAGTGGAAGTAACCCCATTTGTCTACCACAAGAACAGAGTCGTTGTTGTATTCAAAACCTGTTCAATGTTGGAAATAAAACCGAAACACCTAGGTGAACAAACCAAGTATAAAAAACAGAAGTGCACAAAATATTCACATGAATATGTAAAGACTTTTAAATTGGATATGCTACAAAGAAAAGTGTTATATATCATTAAATTTTTCGTTGCCCTTTTATATCACTCACTGCTTATGTGAATTTTTATGGTTAATTTGTTTCTTTGTTTGAAAATAATCATGAAGAATATAATTGAGGTGAAAAATATCTTGACGTATGCTTTGGTGGTAAAATGGTGAATAAAAACTGGAGGTGAAGAATTGCTCTATCACAAAACAAAGATGCAATAGATTTGCAGAACAAAATAAAATTGCAACATAATTGAAAAATCACTTGCTTAATGAAAAAAACTCGGTAAAAAAAAATTGAAAAATCTCTATTTCTCTACCTATAAATTTGTAATACATACAATTACAAATGAAAAAAAAAAAAAAGGTGAAATCAGATAAACTATAGCAAATATACTTCTCCAAAGATTTGCTACCAATTTCTAAAGAAACCGAAACACAAAACGTTTCATCAATAAACTCTCTTCCTTGTCTTTTCTTTTTTAAAAAATTAATGCCATATATATAATTTTTTCTTTCTTAACAGAAAGTAAAACCAAATTTGATTAAGAAAAGAAAAAAAAAAAAAAGCTCACGGAGTGAATCTCCAACAAGAAATCTGTTGGTTGCAGCCCACTGGTCGTAGAATGCGGTGTGGTTGTCACCAGGCTGTCGCCAACCTTCAGAATCACCAACTCTGAATTCCTTAAAAGCTCCAACAGAGGGGGTGTTGATGGCGGCGGTTAATAGTATGAAGAGAAAGGTGGAGAAGAGACCAAAGAGAGAAGCCATGTTTGTGTTCTTGTTCCTCATTTCCCTCTTAACAACAGAGTGAGTGAGTGAGTGAGTGGTTTTGCTGTACTAGTAGTACTACTGGTAGGAGGAGGAGGCTCTATGGAAATTCTGGTAATGTAATTTCAAATTTGATTCCTATCATCATATATATCATATGCGAGTGTGTTAATTAAGAGCGGAAAAGAGTTAAAAAAACGAAACAAAAGAGGGATTTTGAGATACCGGGTATGAACAGAGAGAGAACGTGGGGGACGTGGGCAGTTATAGACAGTTACGAGTTAACTAATGCGGAACGGAATTGCGAGGCACTTGCGGCTATGATCGGGATAGTGGCTTTCCGTTTGAATTTTCAAAGAATTTCTTTTAGAAAAAAATGATATATAATTTTACTTTTTAAACCCATTTTTCAGACTTGATGGTGTGCAAGTTATATAATTAATTGATAATTAAAAAAGATGTGAAAAAATATTCTCTTTAATATCTTAATTGATTGTCACAATATTAAACTTAAAAATTAAGTCTATTTTTTAGTTTTGAATAGCAATGCACTTTGTTTTTTTAGATGATTGGTATTTTGAATAGTCCCCGAGCGGATTGAAGGTGTCGTTTGGATCATTAACAGCTTGATCAAATCATATTTATATCAATGATTTATTTATAAAATTATAGTTCCCAAAGAAAAGGAAAAAAAAAAACAAAAATTAACAAAATAACAAACATACACCCAAAAAAATATATATTTAAAAACTCATAACTAAGCGAATTATTTTACCAACTATCATATCAAATTACACAGTAACTTTTTGACAAAATAATTATAAATTAGTGAAAAGGTTTATGCAATATATTTAATTATTAATGATCATAAACTTTAACATTGATTTGAATTTTTTTCTCGACAAATAGACAACTGGTAAATATCTCTAATTCGTAATGATAACAAATTACTTTGCGGATGGGCATTGGGGTTAAGAGTGCAAATCAAGCGGTTGAGATAGGTTAAGAGGTTATTCAAGTCCAAGTAAAGTTATACTAAAACCTACCCAGACCCACTCAGGCCTTAATTGTAATCTGAAATTGTTTGCCCATTTACGACTCGAGTTAAACTTGAATTGTACATGAATTTCATTTTTTTTTTTTTTTTGCAACTAAATTATTAATTTATTAAAATTAGACTCTATTCATATTTTTTTTAAAAGAAAAATCATTAATAATATCAAAATAAATAATTTATATAATATAAGAGCGATATCGCTATGATAGTCTTTAAAATTTATGAGTGAGAATAAAAAAAATATAAGATTTTGTGTTATTTGTATATATAATATATATTTAGTATAATTTAATAATCTAAATTACTTTAATATCATGTAATGTCTAATAATTTATTTGTATATTTAATATTTTTATACATCTGAATATATATATATATTAATATTTTTATATATCTAAATATATATATAATTTAGGTTTCGGGTTGTTTGATATCTTTGTCCAAGCCTGACTAAATTTAATCTAGGCTTCTAAATTTTTATCCAAACTTGTACTAAATTAGAAAATATCTTGTCCAAATCTTAAAAAAATTTCAAGTTAGGCTCGGGTTAAGCCCACCGAAATTGCACCCTAATTACGCACCGACAGGCTTTAACTTATTTTAAGTTATAATTTTATAATTTATAAAAAATTAAAACATTATTTAGAATAATAATTTTTTTAAAAAAATTTAATTAAAGATGTTATTATGTGTACCGTTAAAAAGTACATATGATATCATCTTTGTAGGATCATAATTTTTTTTTTTTTTATTTATAACATAAATCATACAATTATATAATTTTGTTCACCACAAAAAAGTACAACTTTCACATGCCATACACACCATAAATTCTTACCTCAATGTGCAATAGATATTACAAATATTTGTAACTTTCATTACAAAAAATTTGTAATTTCTTACAAATTGCACTCCATTATTCAAATTATTTTTATCATAAAAACTATTAGGAGAAGCTACAAGAAGTCAACCACACAAAATCTAAAATCATGAACACTCTATTTTATAGAAGAAATACTGAATTCTATATTTTCATTACCGCTGTGTTTGATTGGGAGATTTGAGAATGAATTTAAAAAGGGAAAGAGAAAAAGTGTGTGAAACTAAGTAAAATATATTTATATTTTATCACATTTCACTTACCTTTTCCCTTTTCCTTTTCAAATTCTTTCCCAAATTCTCCAACCACACATAACGTACATCGATTCAATGGTTTACAAGATACTCATACAAAATCAGTTACATAACAAACTCAAGATTCTAACCACCACAACTAGTACAGCTATAACCACTTGACCTCTTGACTATACAAGCCTGTGATGCACATGGTGTCACGGACAAGTACTGAGGCTGCACTTATGTCTTGAGGTAAGGCTGCACTTGCGACTTGGACTGCTGCACTAATGCTTGCATCTGCAGCTGAGATGGCTGCTTCTCTGAATCTTGGTTTGTTATCTCATCATTCCCCCTCAAGAGCTTGCCTTTGAGATACTGAAACCTGGAGGTGGTTAAGGGCTTAATAAACACATCAACAATTTGATCAGCAGTTGGGACATATCTGAGATCAATATGCTTGGCCACTACTTTCTCTTTAATAAAATGACAATCTATTTCAATATATGATTGGATCTGCAATGAAATACTGGATTGGAAGCCAGAGCCATGGCTGACAGGCTGTCCCACCAAAGAACTGGAACAGAGGAAGAGGGAAGAAACATATCCTTAAGCAACTACTGTAGCCAAGTAAGCCCTACAGCTGCATGAACCAAGGCCCTATATTCAGCTTAAGTAGAAGACCTAGAGACATGTGTCTTGTTTCTTTGCTGACCAAGAGATCAAATTGGGACCAATAAACATACAGTAGCCAAATGTAGATCTTCTATCCAAGCTATCTCCAACACAATTGGAATAAAAAAATAAAAAATAAAAAGGCATGGAGAGAAAATGAGCCAGAAGTAAAGCTTAAGCCATGAGAAATGGTGCCTTGGACATACCTCAGCAACCTCTTCACAGCTTGAAAGTGAGCATTGGTGGGAGACTGCATGTGTTGACAGGCCTGGTTAACTGCCAAAGCCAGATCAGGCCTAGTGATGGTAAGATATTGTAGGCCTCCAACCACACTTCTATACAAAGGAGGTTGGGAAAAAGGAAGTGAATCAGTTGGAGAAGTAGATGGTTTGACAACTAAGAGTGTGGAGCAGGGCCTGCAATCCACTAGACTTGCTTTGATCAAGAGCTTAGCTGCATACTTCTCTTGCGACAAAAAACAACCACGGGCCTGAGTATGCACTGAGATGCCCAAAAAATAAGACACGTGACCAAGCTCTTTCATTGAAAAAGTGTGATACATCTGTAAGAGAAGGTAAGTAATCAAGGCAGTATCAATACCATTCAACAATATATCATCAACATAAACCGTAAGGACTGTGAGAATAGTAGCTGTGTGTTTCATAAAGAGAGAGGTGTCAGATCGACTGTTGTGAAACCCCTAATTGAGCAAAAGGGAGGAAAAAGTAGAGTACCAGACCCTATGGGGCCTGTTTAAGCCCATGAAGTGCCTTATTGCGGTTACAAACTTGTGTGGAATTCTAAACAAAACCAAGTGGCTGCAACATGTATACCTCTTCCTCCAATTTGCCATAAAGAAAAAGCATTAGAGATGTCCAATTGCTTGATGGGCCATTGAAAATGGAGAGCTAAACACAAGATAATTCTAATTGTAGGTTGCTTAGCCACTGGGCTAAAGGTCTCTTGAAAGTCAATACCCTCTTGTTGCAAATAGCCTTTGGCCACCAACCTTGCTTTATATCTAGCTATTGTGCCATTAGAGTTCCTTTTAATCATAAAAACCCATTTGCAGCTAATGGTAACCTGGTTAGAAGGAAAAGGAACCAGATCCCAAGTGCCTTGACGTTGAAGAGCTTGATATTCTTCTTGCATAGCAGCAACCCAAACAGGAGATTCAAGAGCTTCTTTGACAGTAAGAGGCTTAGTTTGAAGAAGAGAGGATGAAACAGTGAGACAAAGAGGATGCTTAGCCTTAGACCTGGTAAGCATTGGATGAGCATTAGAAATAGGAGCAGGTGAAGAAGGAAAAGAAGATGGAGGATGTGAAGGAAGAGATATATCAATTGAAATAGAATATATAGGAATTGCAGTAGAGGTAGGTGTAGAGCAAAGAGGCATAGACTGATTAGAAGAACTAGAAATAGTTGGAGATACAAAATTCGAAGGATTAGAAGAAATAGGACTTGAATGATTAGGAATATGACCTGAAGGTGAAGGAGAAGAAATATGAGCTGAAGAAGAAGAGACAATAGGCAAAGAAGACGCCCATAATGTAATTACAATTCATTTCATAACAACCAGGTGTTGAAGAAGGAGGTGCAACTAAATGATTTGTTGAAAAAGGAAAACAAGTCTCATTGAACACCACATGCTTAGAAATATAAACCCTACCAGTGAATGGATTAAGGCACCTATAACCTTTAATAGTTGGATAATATCCTTAAAAAGACACAAGGCACAGACTTTGGTTGAAGCTTATGAGTAGTATATGGGTTGAGCCAAGGAAAGCATTGGCAGCCAAACACTTTGAAGAAGGAACAATCTAGGATTGAATGGAGAAAACATCAAAAGGGGACTTGTGATGAAGAACACTAGGCATTCTATTGATAAGAAACACAACCACAACTATAGCATCAAACCAACAAAGCAGAGGAATAGAAGAATGATGAATGAGAGCAATTTGCTTGTTTTTATTTTTCAGAAAACACTTTTCAGAAAATTCTAAATTCTTATTTTCCGTGTTTTTTTGTTTTTACTGAATTTTTTTTAATATTTTAAGCAATTTTTTTACTTTTTAGACACACCTAACATAAATACACCTAAAAAGTAAAAAAATTGTAAAAAAAAAAAAAAATCTTTTAAAAATTCACTAAACACCAAAAATACAAAAAAAAAAAAAAAAAAAAAAAATACAAGAATTCAGTACATTTTTTGTATTTTTATGTATTTATTAATTTTTTAAAATATTTTTTCACAATTTTTTTACTTTTTAGATACATCTAACTAAGGTGCATCTAAAAAAGTAAAAGATATATTTAAAATTTAAAAAATATTCACTAAAAACAAAAGAATACGAAAAACCAAAAAACTCAATTTTCAAAAACTTAATCCAGAAAACTCAAACCAAAATGAGCCTAGTTTGATGAATGGTTCCTTGAGAAGACAAGAGAGAGTCTAACTTTTTATTCACAAACTCAATCCGACCATCAGTTCTAACTATTTTGAGGGTGGTGTGAAATTGAATTTCAGCATAGGACTTAAATTCAACAAATTTATCATTGACCTCACTCTTGTAGTGCAAAGGGTATATTTTAGTAAAATGAGGAAAATCATCAATAAACAACACATAAAATCTGAAAGTAGCATTTTCTGAATTGAAGGGACCCCATACATCACTGTAAACCAGTGAAAAAGGACAATCAACTGGAAAGGTAATCTATAAATTTTTGACACCTTACAATCAGTACAAGACAAAATTTTATTTATACTAGGTTTACTTGGTAAATGAAAAGCAAAATGTTGAAGTTTCTGTGGTGAAGGATGCCCTATCTTTGATGCCAAAGCAGATCAAAGACTAAAATAGTAGTGCAAGACTAAAGAGCCAGTGAAGACAGCCTAGGTAGTGATGCAAAAAATTGGTAAAGAATATTGACATTAGTCCTTTTATGCAGGACCTTGCTCATGTGTTTGTCCTGAATCAAGAATGTATCAGCATAAAAAAATAACAACACGATTATGGTCTTTGGTTAACTGATGAAAAGATAGCAGGTTAGAAGAAATGGAAGGAACATGAAGAAGATTTTAAGATGAAAAGCAAAATGTGGAGTAGGCAACAGACAATTACCAATGTGATGGATGGGCGATGAATAACTATTACCTACTTGAACCTGCTCTTGGCCTTGATAGGGTTGGTACTGCTGAAGATTACAAAAATCATGAGTCAAAGTGATTAGTTGCTACTGAGTCAATATACCATGGGGCAATAGAGGAATCTGAAAACACCTGAGGAACTTGAGAAACAGATGCAGCATATGCCCTAGTATTGGCCTGAGAATACTGCTGATGAGAGGAGGAAGATGAAGACTAAATATTCGGGTCCATGCAACACCAGCAATCGAGGGTAATATGAGATAGTCCTCCACAAATCTGACAGCCAGAGCTAGATGATCGAGATGAAGAATGTCTGCCTTTATTGCGATTGTTGTATCTACCTCCTCGAAAATTTGTGTACCTAACCACCTCTAGAACCGCAATATTGATTTCTTCCTCTTGAATTTGAATGAAAACCACAATTTGTTCCAAAATGTGAAGAATTTTGAGATTCATAACCCGTGTTTGGGAAAGCATCTTTGGTAATTGCACTGTAGGCAACATTGAGATCATTTGTTCACGCCATAAATAATATAGCTGGCTTGTTTTTATTTTTCATAAACACTTTTCAAAAAATTTTATTTTTTAATTTTTTTATGTTTTTTTATTTTTATTAAATTTTGTTAATATTTTAAGTAATTTTTTTACTTTTTAGACATAATATAAATACGCCTAAAAAGTAAAAACATTATAAAAAAAATCTTTTAAAAACTCACTAAATATCAAAAAAAACAAAAAAAAAATACAATAATTCAATACATTTTTTGTATTTTATATATTTATTAATTTTTTAAAATATTTTTTCATAAATTTTTTACTTTTTAGATGCATCTAACTAAGGTGCATCTAAAAAAATAAAAATAAATGTTTAAAATTTTAAAAATATTCACTAAAAACAAAAGAATACAAAAACCAAAAAACTCACTTTTTAAAAAACTTAATCCAGAACACTCAAATCAAACACACTGATTGTTATTATTATTATTATTATTGCAGGACACGTTGCATTCTTTTTTATTAATCAAGAGCTAAAGAGAAATTAAAAAGTTTGTGGCCTTGCACGATGGAACATGGAAGATAAGGTGGAAGACGTTCAAGCACGTGAAGAATATGATGGACAAAGTAACTTAGTGGAAAACATGGAGGGATATGTAGCATTGTGAGAATGAAGGTGGAAAAGTGAGTCATTTTAGGTGATTATTGGGTAGTTATTATTGGAAGTTTTTTCTTATAAATAGCCATTGATGGCTACATTTATAGGGCTCCTAGAACCAGATTCAGAAAGTAGTTTATTTACTTTATATTTTTCTTTCCAGTTCTTTATTTCCAATCATTTACTTTCCTACACTTCATTTCAAATTCCTAGGAGTAATTCTAGGTTAGTCTATTGTTGTAACCCCCTTCAAAGCTGTAAAAGTGCGAAGGTACAATTGTAAACTCTTGTTTACTTAATGAAATTTGATTTCTGACATTGTTTCTCTCTCTTTCTTTTACTTTTGTGATTAGTCTTTTGAATTTTCTCCAAAAAAAAGCCATTAATAAAGGTCTTCTTCATTGAGACTAAAAAGAACTTCGAAGCAATCGTCTGATTAATTAGTTGGCATTTATTATTTCTATAAGCACTTATTGATCCTTGCTAGTATGCTCAAATTACATTTTTCACCTTCGAAAGTCAAAAAAGTCAACAACAATTTTTGGCACGCCCAGTGGGACGTCAAGAAGAAGAAATGACAAATGAATTAGATTTTGCTATTCAAATTTATCAATATGAAATATATTGGCATGAAAGAAAAATTTTGGATCTTCAAGAAGAGATCCATTTTCTTGATGAAGGAAATTTTTAAGTTGTTACTTCATTATCACATTATTTGGTAGAAGAAAAAATACACCATTTAATTGGAATAATTTATTAATTTGATATGAAAATTTGCCAATGGAGACGTGAGTTATCAATCCTTCATGTCAAGTCTTTAATAACTGAATTTTGTGAGGTTTTACCATTATTCTCTCTCTTAACTGTTTTGATCCATTTTGGTCATTTGCTTCATGTGTCATATGATCATGCTTTAGGTCCTTGGGCATGGTTGCACGCTTAGCTTGCATTAGTAGGTTGATATGGCATCATTTCCTACATGTTTTTCAGAGCTTACATTGCATGCTAATTGTCCATGTTTGCCTCCTTTTAAGTGTGCTTAGCAGTTGTTCCTTTATGCTTAAGTGTTGGCCCATCAACATGTACATGTGTGTGTATGTGTGTTGGCCCTCATTTCCATAGTATTGGCCACTGTTTTAGGCTTGTTTGAGGGCTGCCTAAATTAGTTTAAGTCTATCCCCTTTGCTTGTTTGCATGCTCACTTTGTATGTTTGCTTGCATACTTGCATGTACACATTGCATTGCCATGTTGCATATTAGTTCATATGCTTAGGATTGCATTGCATTGGCATGCATGCTTCACCTCTTGATCAAGCCATGATAGAGGTTGAAAGCCCCTTGGTTTGCTTACGTACATTGCATTTCATTTGAAATCGAAATGCACACTTGATTCTTTGGGCCACCATGCATGGAAATGCGCGATTGGTGGTCCGAAAATCGAGGCCCATCCTCCTTTGAGTCATATATATGATAAGGAGTGTGGTTGGTGCATACATAGCTTAAAATGCATTGCCATGCTTTGTTTTGCCCTCTGTTGCTGTCAAACCAGTTTCTGCAGGAAGCTTTGGCCGACTGACCATCTATAAGTGGCCGATGGATTCATTTGTGGCCAGTGACCACTCTCTATGGCCGGTGACCAATCCCCTCAGCTGGTGGTGTTCCACAGTATTCAGAGAAGCAATCCTAGGACTTGTGAAGTCTTTAGAAGAGCAGAACAGTCAAAGCAGAGGCATCTTGTGTATAGCAGTGACTTTCCGAGCAGAACCAAGCGCGCATGCATTGGACCCTCCTCCCGAGGCTGCTGTTTATTGCTTAAATAGATTAGTTAATTTACTTAGCTGATTTAATTGGTCAGTAATATTTAATTAGCTTGTAGGTTAATTAAATTGTATTATTCTTTCGGTCCCTCCGAGCGAGGGTAAATTTGTAATAAGTGTGGGTGCGTGTGTGCATGTCTTCTAACCTCCACCTTTTTCTCCCTTTTACTTACCTGCTTTGATGGTTAGAATTAAGGACATGTTTACTTTAGCATCCTTATGCTATGCATGCGTGCATCATTCATCAGTATTACATGCACCAGGCTCGGTGCATCATGCTAACTGCATAAGTATTTCAAATCTAACTTGAATACATGCTACTTGCGCATTTTTACATGTCATTCTTAGGTTAGCCTAGCCTATTCTAGTGACATTCCGTATGCGTTACATTAGGCATTTAAACATGGACTTGGATCATGCATGATTGCTAACATGTTCTTGTCTTGGCTCGGAGTACATTGTAAGTATTTTATGCTTTAGCATCTCGCATGAGTGTGAATGTTAACATGACAACATGCTTACCATGTGGCTAGATGCTTATGTGATATAAACTGCCTGAATGCCTGTGTGTGAAGGTTGGACTGTTTGAGTTGAAACAACTCATTGAAATCTGTATTTTAGCGTACTTACGAGTAGCAAATTCCAAAGCGTTTTCCAAACAAACGGATATGCAATGTTTCATTCCAAATTAGGCAATCTAGTCTATACTTTTATTATAAGCGCATCACATAGTAATTCTAGTTAATTAACCGAAATAAGAACACATAACGTTTTCAAAATAGGATATCACGGTTAGTAGAGGCCGATCTTCGGATTGGACGAGAGGGGGTGCTCATAGCTGACCTTCCCCAATCGTACCCAAGTTTCCGAGCCGAAGCAACTTTGATGATGACGGACACGTGGCCTTTGGCACCGAGTCAGGGTTTCCTAAATTCCCCCATTAAAAATATTTAGGTGGCGACTCTGTATCTGGCAAAGCAGTCCATGTTTGGCACTTCTTTCAAAATCTTTTTTTCTCAAAACGATTTGCCGGATTTAGACTCTTTGGTTCAGATTAAGAACCGTGACAAAACGAGTCCGAGCTGTGGCAGCATAAGTACCTCCCCCGGGGCGCGTCCACAAGGTTATGGGGCACAATTTGTTTCGATTTCCCTAATGTATAATGTTCTAGCAAATCCCAATCCTAATCTAAAGAATGCAAGAACAGTGGAAGATGAGCAATAATTGGATGGAGAAATCGGGAAACAGTAAAGAAAATGAAGGCAGATTCAGGGCATGAACAGGAATATAAAGTTCTAGAATGCATATAGGGAGTGCAGATGGTGTAAAGCCAAATACAGATCAATAATGAACGAAAATCAAATGTGATGCACAGATTCCAGAATGTGTGATATGAAGATTGGATGAACAAAAGTGTGTTAGGTGAATATAATTTGTAGAAAATCAATGTTGTCAGGTGGAAAACGAAACTGTCAAATGAATCTAAGGATGGAAGACTTGAAAGCATGAAGAACTGTAAAAGAATGAAAAGGAAATTAAAAGGATGATGAGCTTACAAATTTGAGATGGGAAAATGGGTGTCGGATTCGAGTTCTTTAGTGTCAAACAGTGCCTTTGATCGGAATAGAAGGGATGAACGAGTGTCGGAGAAGGTAGAACGGATGAGTTGCAGAGAGCTTGAATGGTTAACAATGGTAGAATGTAAAAAGAGAGGCTCTGAGAGAAGAGAAAGAGTTGGAATGATGGAATAAAAATACGGAGAGAGAAGAGAGGAAGTTTTGATAAATGGGAAAAGGCAGCAACGAAATCGTTTATAATGCGTTGGGAGACATGCTCACGTTGACGTCAATTAATGTTAGGCAGCGTAGGTCAGAGTTGATGCGACGCGTCTATCATGCGACGAGTACGCACCAGTAAGGTGATGACACGTTGGCGAAATGGTTGAGGTTGTTATGACATGATAGCTCATGGATCTTGGGCTTTTGAAATTCTTAAACTAGCAAGTCATGATCTCGGCTAGTGGTTCGATCTCAGATGGGATGTTGTATTTGAGCGAGACAGAACATGTTGGTTCTTGATTCTTGATAAATGGACACTTGAGTCCTGGTTTCACGAAACCGACAAGTCATGATCTAAGTTACCTTTCATTATGTTGTTTAGCCGACATGTTGAGAGGTCAGACAATATAGGTTCCATCACCTTAGGATGCTAATGTAATAGAATCTAGGGGGTAGTTATGGGGACATATTTTTAGGTTTGCCCACATGGTTGAGATGATTAGTCGAGGTGCCACATGGATGGGCCATGTTGCCAAGGTTGCTATGATATTGCTGAGATATGCTGTAGTAATATCGAAATCTAAGATTGTCTAATAACGAACAAGAGTCCTTGATAAGTTAAGGTGCTCAGTTTGGAAAAAGATGAGGCACTTAGGTGGGATCATTCTTATCTAACTGAGAGTCCGAGATAAGTGTTATGCTTAAGTCCTATGAAGTGATACTTCTATGGGACAAGGGCACTGTTGACTATAAAAATAAGGCACCCAATGAGTCTAAGATATACTTATTATTGCGAGTTGAGTACCTGAGTTGATATCTTATGAAATAAGTTATTGACTTGATCATCGAAGTGCCTCCGGATAGACGAACCACCGTGGTTTTTCTTACTCTCTTGTGTGCTGGTGTTCGGCTTAATTTATTCTGTCATGTGCTCTCCAGCTAAGTTCCTTAGATTTCAATAGAGAGATTTGTTTGGTTGTGAGGTTAGAAATCAACCCCCACATATTTACATGTGGATTAATTTTATGATAGATTTCTTCATGGTTTTTTTTTCTCATTTTAAGAATTTATTTATATTAATTATTTGTTGTATTTCATCTTCCTTACAATTGAAATTGATTGACTTTACTATAAATAAATTTTTTAAAAAAATGAAAAAGCTAACAAATGAGGGTGTGTAAGATGCAATTTTGACAAGTTTATTGTACAATGACCAATGTACAAAAACATCACAAAACACAAAGGCCATTTTTGTTCTTTGCAAAGGTTGCACCGAGCGCCATGGTTTCGCATAGAAGCAGAGACATTGACCATTCTGATAGGAAAAAAAAAAAGGATTCCGATAACAGCTAACATAACATAAAATGTGAAGGAAGGAAGCAATGCAATGTTCATCAGCATTTGGATAGCCAAATTACATCAACCACAATTGAGGCAGTGAGCATGGCACAGCTGACAAAAGTGAAGGCTATGGAAACAGCAACACGGTCGCAGAAGCTGTGTAAGGGCTTGCAGAAATTTGGTAACGCCGAATGTTTGATTCCGGTGCGGTTCAGGTTCGTTACGCCTGATGCAGCTGATCCAGCACTCATCATTGCATATGCAAATGCCTGCAACATTACCCCAAAAATCAAGAGCCTGTTGGAGAAGAAATTGTTGCTTAGAGATTTTTCATGGTGTTGAAACTTTAATCTACAAATGCAGAACTCACTGACCACTCTTGTATATTCTCAATTGAGAGGTCACAATCAATCTTTTATTTATTTATTTAGGAGTCTTTCTTTCTTTATTTAGTTCTTTCCTTTTATTGTGGTATTCTTGTATCAATATAGTGGTGGTTGGTGTTGGACTTGCATGTATGTGTTGTTGGACTTTCTTCCAGAATTAATTGTTCAATTTGATATAATTCTCAATATTTGTTCAATTTGATATAATCCCCTGGTCCGGTCATGGAATAGATGAAATAAATAAAAAAACGGACTTTTGTTCAAGATTTAAATCTTATTCAAGAGTCCATATACGGTTCATCTTTCAGAATCATATCACATCCTAGATTTGATGAAATAGGATGAATTAAGATGGTATTTTGTAAATACGTAATTATCTTGAATATATTACCTATTTTTTTATTTTCCAATTGCGTGAAAGGGACAAAAGAAAGATCTTATTGTTTCTTCTACAATTTCTAATTTCTAGTGGACCTTTCAGTTTATTCTCTGATCGATTAACAAACAAAAATAAGTAAATAAAATAAACTCTACAAATGCAGGCTCTCAGGTGACGGGATCTCTATCTCCAAAATCTCTGCCTTTTGTTTCAATACACTCCTAATTGCACGATTGTGTCTCAAGATATTGTTTCAATACTTCTTACCATTGAAAAGAAAATCTCAAAATTTATACCATAACTTTGTGCAAGAATTGAATCAACTTGAACTCTTGAGAGGGCACTACTACAAGATTTAAGAAGTCCCATCTAAAGAGGGCAACCATTGTTCAACAGGTTATCTTATAGAATTTGCTACTTGTTCAACACCAAAGTATGTGTTACAGTATCAAACGACCCCTTGAACAAGCTTAACCAAGGAAGATGCAAGTCACAGAGATTAATAAGATGGGAATGAAAGACAATCAATATACTGATTTAACAAGGAGGTAACACACTTTACCTGATCCCCAGCGAAAATAATCCAGGCATGACTGCGAGAAGGAATCACCGGAGACTTATGCAGCAACCTTGACGTACTGATGAGGAATTGAACCACAGAGTGAGCTGCAGCAGCTGCTGAAACTCCTACCAGATACCTGTCTTAGCCACAAAATTGACACATTTCAATCATCTTTTGTCATTTAAAATATATTTCTAAATTGAGAAATGTTACGATGTGCACTCTTAAAAAAATTTATATCATAAAAAAAAAAAAAAAAAAAAGTAAAGATTTTGGTGTTGAAAATTACGGATATTCGTAGTGTGTTGGGTCATTTTGTGATAAAAGTTACGAATAATAAAGTTATTATGTGCAGTGAATGAATGTTATAGATATGTCATTTTGTGATAATAGTTATTTTTTATTTATTTATTTATGATGAGTAAAATGTTATATTTTTTTGAGATGAAAAAAAAAAAAGATGTCATTTTGTGGTAAAAACTATGAATTAGTATGGTGTTGTTATAAGCGGTAGCCCTTCCTTCTCAACTATATATACAATTCTACCAATGGGTTGTTGGCCGAGTGGCGATTGGAGCTCGGCTTGGAAGGACGGACCACGGTTCGATTCCCCGCAACACCCATTGGGAGGGGACTTGAGCCTTAAATCCAGAACTCTTCCCCGAATCCGGATTAGTCGGCCAGTGGGTCGGATACCGGGTGGTTGAACCGAAAAAAAAAAAAACTATATATACAATTCTTCCAAGCAGCCTCAAAACATAAACCTTAGCAATTAACTGTTGTTAGAGGATTATCACACTTATCGGATGTTGTTAAAGGTCACGGATGGATAATTCTATTTGTACACTACATTTTGTCTCACTGCGTATTATTTGTATGGTTCAGATATCAATTTTATAAAAATAAATAAAAAATTTTGAATATTAACTATCAAACAAAATTTTCAATTAATTTTGATTCAAAAATTAATATATCTTAATAATCAATTTGTATTCAACAATTGATATCCAAGCTACACGATATGTATGGAAATAAAGCTTGGTGTGACAAATATAACTACCACTCACGGGTGTCTTTCTAATCATTCCTATGCTATGCCACGAAACTCGAAGGAAAAAAGCCGATCCCAAATTTTGTCGCTATCAGCCCCAAAGGGTAATATAGCCAATATCAAATTCGACCCAAAACAAAAGAGAAAATTGCAAATAAATGGTAATTTTATAAAATATTTACAAATTTATGAAAAAAATTATAATTTTAATTATTAAAATTGATAAATTTTTTCATCAATTTGTAAATTTTTTAAATGAAATTTTTTTTTTCAATAATACATTCCACTTTTGCCGCTCCATTTTGTCAAAATCATTACACGGACATTTTATACGAAATTATGATTTACACATTTAGGTCTGTTTGATTACTGAAAAAATTGGAGGACACGTTATTGCTGAAAATTGTTACTTTCAATGAAAAAACCGTTTCCGGAAAATTATTTAATAATTTCAAAACACCACGTGATAATATTTTAAATCAATCACCAATTACTTAATTTTCATTTGTTTTCTCATTCTCAACATAAATCGTGAGCTCCATCCCTCTCTATCAATCAAAACATTATGGAGTAGCATGTATTCATATTTCGAAAATATTGAATAATCACTATTCGCTGAATCGTTTCATTAATTTTATTTTTCCATACAATTTCTTAGCAAGCAAACGGCAATAACGAACTCAAGTCGAATGGAATTTGAGAAATATTGAGGTGATTAAAAGGAGCATACACGAAGGAATCAGCGAAAGACCACTTGGAGTAGACAGGGAGGCTAAAGCCGTAGATGGAGACGGTGGAAGCTTCCTCGGCAGTGGCCATGAGAGAGAGTGAAGCCACAGCGGTGGAGAGGCAGGCCAGCCTCAGAACAATGTGTGTGAGTTCAAGTTTCCTCCTCGCCGACTTTAGTGGCCCGCTATTTGTTCCGCTCTCCTCCGCCGCTGCCGCCACCTTCGTCTCCGGCAGCTGTATTGCCGCCTCCGCCAGTGTTTTCTTCCCGTTCATCATGTTTCTCTATCTCTCTCAAGGCCTCTTTGGAGGGGATGGTATGAGAAGAGTTGAGTGCGGGGGAGGGGGTTTTAAACTGAGGAAACGGGTGGGGGATTTGGCGGTCTGATACAGGAGACACGTGGCGGAGATCTGGGTTAGAATTCAGAAATTATTGATTGGTTTAGATGCAGAGTCATGTGGTGCTTCTCATGCATGCGGACTCACGATTTTATTTTGAATGATTAAAAAAATATAAAAATATAAAAAGTTATGATTGATTTGAGATATAAGTACATGATAATAATTTACCGTCAGAATCATGGGCAGTGCCCGTGACTAAGCAGTGCACTGGACTGGAACTCTGATGCATTTTGTTGGTTGGCTCAGTTAGATAGAGTTACCTCGGAAACTTGCACAAGCAGTTTGTTTCACGGGAAAATCGCATTTAAGTGGTGAAGTGGTATTATAATTTTTCTTGTGTGTTGGTGTAAATTTATTTTTGTATTTTGTGTTAAAATTATATAATTATTGAGTATGTTTGGTTGGAGTTTGGGAGATGAGTTTTAGAGATAAAAAGTACCAAAAGTTGTTTGGTTTGATTTTTTTCAAAAGATGTTTTGGAAAATTATTTTGAGAGAGAGTTTTGGAAAAAGTGATTGATTTGATGTGTATGAGAGAGAGATTTGTTTGGAAAACTTGTAAACCAAACAAGTTTTGAGAAATTTTTTTGGAAAAATTTGTTTGGTTTGATTACTTTTAAAAACTTATTTGTAGAGAATTTTTTTCAAAAATTTTTGAAAAACACAAACCAAACAAGGCCATTATGTGATTATTTCACCTCTTTGTAATTTGTCATTTTTTCATTTTTGTTTTTATTTTTATTTTTTGTCTTCTGTTATAATAGCGTCACAAAACAATGGATGCTAAGGTTTGTTTCAAAATTAATATTTTTAACGATATTTTGATTTTTTATAAATAAAAAAAAAACGTATAAGAATTTTAGAAAAGAATAAAAAAAAAAAAATTTGCAACAATTTTTTGATTTTTTAATTAAGGCTAATGCTACCAATTAATGCTCGAGGGGCAGTTGATATTCTACATTTATTATTATATTAATTTATCTTGAATTTAGTATCTTTCTAATTTTAACATTTTTTTGTTTTGTTTTGAGCAACTTCTAATTTTAACTTGTTAATATGTATTTAATATTGTATTAAATTATCTTGAGTTTAATAATTTTCTATTTTTAATCCATTAATTAATTAAATGTATCTAATAATTTTTTGCTTTTAGCTTAGCTACATGCACTTATTAACTAGTGTACTAACACTAATTATGACATAATTATTGAACTCACTCACTAATTACATTACAAATACTAAAAACTTCTTAAATTATATCACATTATCAATTAGTACACTAATTAATACATTAATTGATACATATAACATTATTTTTTAGCTTAGTATTTACTTCCTTTGTCCCATTTTGTTTTTCCGTTTTTCTTTTTTAGTTTGTCTTACAATATTTGCCTACTTTCTATTTTAGAATACTTTGGCATTTACTAAATAATACAAAAAGTCAAAAAGTCACTATCCTATTTAAGTCACATCATCTTATTTAAATCACATCACCTCTCTAACACATCACATCAAACTCAACCCAAACCCAACCCATATAAGCCAATAAGTCAAAAAGTACACTTTTTTAGAACATCTCAAATCAAAATTTTGTTAAATATCCAAAACTATCCACTATAAATTATTATAAACACATTTTAAAATTGAAGTAGAAGAGTAGTGGTGGTAAAAATATTTCAAAAATTGAATTTAAGTGTAATGGTGGCATATCTGCTTAATAAGTTGAATTTTTTAAAATGGACAAATAATTGAGACCGCGGGATTAAAATTCAACAAGTTTCAAGATTAATATAATCAAATGAAGTATTATTTTTTGCTCTTTCTCAAGTGTCATTGAGCCACTTGTTAGTATGACCTTTTAATTAATTTAGCCACTTCCCAAATAAGACATAAAATCTCAATAATGTTAGATGTTTGGCCATAATAATTTATTTTTTTTAAAAAAAGCTGGTCTCCTTTTTATGTTATTTTTGGAGCTGGTAGTGAACAAGTTAACGAGAAAAACTTAGTGCAGAGAATTATTTCACATAATCAATCACATATTTGACACAAAAAGTGGAATCATTTGTGTGAAATCTACATACGTAAACCTGAATCTTTGTGATTCATTCATCTGTATTTTTTATTTTTATTTTTTTCTGTAAAAAGTTTTTGTGCATGTAGCAAACTCCAGGTTAATCAAAGAAGAAATAGTAAGATGTAAAAAATCTTGTTAATTATGATTGGCGAGAAAATAAAAGAGGAGAGATTTAGAGAAGAGAGAAACAAATAAAGAAGGGAGAGAAGCTTGCCACAAGTAAGATGGCCAGATGTGAGAGAGACAGGGGAGGGACTTGACACAATTATAGTTAATACATTTTTAATTCATATTTGATGAAGAATTCAAAATTGAGTTACTTTTCCTTCTAAAGGTCATCATTTTAATATCTCCATTGCAACATTCATAACATATATAAAATTCAATTTTACTTTTATGATTTTTTATCATATAATAAATTAATACTTAATTTTAACGTTTCCATTGGAGATACTCTGGGAAATAGGTAAAGGAATCACGAAAGGATTTGAATAGAAGCATCTTGTTTGGTAAGAATGTATCCCATTGATTACGGCGTTGTTTGATAAAAATTGAATAACTTCGAATCTTTACCTAAATTTTACTTTATTTTCTCATCTTATGATTGCCATAATTAAATTCTTAAATTTTAACTCTTGCTTTCATATAGTCTTTATGTTACCTCACTTTTTAAAATTTTAGTGATAGTGGGAACCAGAGTGAAATTGAGTTAAAGTTGGAAGGTGACGTACTTCGTCATACAGTTTTAAAGTAATTTTAAAGTGAAAAATTAAGGTAAAAATTTATCCAATTAAATTAAGGTAAAAATTTTTAAGTGAAAAATGTAATTTATCCAATTAAAAATTAAGTATTTAAAATTAAATTAAAAGTTTTAATCTAAAAAACTGTTTGGTATTTATTTGAAATTTAAGTATTGAATTAAAAAATGTAAAATAAACTGAATTTGAAATTTTTTAACTTTTGGGAAAATTACAAAAAAAAAAACTTAGGATTTGACTCTTGTAACAAAATAAAATCTGAATTTTTAATTTGGTTTATTTAAGTTCTAATTTTTTGATTTGTTTTCAATCTAAATCATTTACTTATTTTGGTTAAAACAATTGACCCCAAAATGGTATTTTAATCATTACGCTCAACGAAAAGAGTATTTTAGACATTTTATATACACCTATATATTGACTTTAATAACTAAAATATTATATATTTGTTTTCTATCAATTTAATCAAAAATTTAAATTTTAAATTAATAAAATTAAAAGCTCAATATTATTTTGTTATAAGGGTCAAATTCTTGATGGTGTTTGGGAAGTGAGTGTAGATTTTATTAGATGTAAGTTTTTATGAGATAAAAAAATTTTGGTGTTTGAGAAAATAGTTGGGTTTTTATGTGATTGGATGTGATGTTTGTGAGAGAAAAAGTGAAATGATTATGGGGTTGGATGTGATATTTTGTTTGGATGTGTTTTTTTTTATTTTGCAAAACTTTTGTCTTTTAGTGAAAAAAATGAGAAAAAAATTTGGGAACTTGCTTCCGAAACACCACCCTTATTTATTTATTTATTATAATTTACCCTTAACTTTTTTAATTTCTTTATGCACTCCATATTTACTAGCCGTTGGTGTCATGAAAGTGGAAGGAGATCTTTGGTCAATAGTTCAATTTATCTATGATTTGAAGAGGGACTAACAAATCTTATCTTGATAACCATGATGAGTAGATTTTCAACTTCATTTAAATGGATGTCCATTTGGAGGACAAATAAAAAGGTGCTGCATTGGTATGATATTCCTTTTTTCAATAAACTTTAAATGGATATCCATTGGTATGATATTCCTTTTTTCAATAAACTTTATGTTGGAAATTTTTTTTACTCATATATAGTATATATTTTATTTTATGTTAGAAAACATGTGACTGGTACTATACTTGACTGGTATTATTTTGTAAACTTTGGCAGTTGCACATTGTGGCACAACTCTAAATTTATCAATATATGATACATAGAAATGAATGGATGTTTATATATACTAACAAGACTATACAATATACTAATGCAGGATCATTGATATAGCGATTTTGAAACTCACATAGTAAGACTATCACCTACCCTTATAGCTTCCATGGAACTCCCATTCTAAAATTCAATCTTCCAAAGATCCAAATTTAAACCTAAAAGGCAATCAGTATATCAAACACACATTTATAAAATAATTCAAACATGTAAGAGTATATGTCAAATCTAACTCAACAAGTGCAAAAATTGTAAAATTCAAGTAGATAGCATTCTAAGAAACACTAACACTTTTAAGAAAGTACATAGCATGTCGCATCGGACATCAACACAACATCGCACGACACTTATCAGATCCCAACACTTGTTAGATACAAGTCCAAACATGTCCAATTATTTTATTTTTTTCTAAAATTTGGACTCAAACACACTTCAGACACTTGGGGAACACATGTCTCTATCACTTAGACACATATGAAACACATTACAAGTTTGAATTTAATAACTTGAAATCCAATGATATAAGAAAAATAATGTAAATTTATACATAATCTCCTCCTGTAGATTTTTAAAATTATTATATTTAAATTAAATATTCATATATATGACATAAAATAATAGTTTATCCTTAGATATGTCATTTTATAAATACATAAAATTATAAATGTTACATGTGTCCCCCACGTATTGTATCTTATATTTTTTGAAATTTTCCATGTTGTGTCACGTACCCATGCATCTTAGATAGGATACTCTTGGGCAAAGGATAAAATGCCTTCCAGTACCTACTTCCATCCTAAAGGTTGCACAGATAACCTTATTTTTAATCATCATCAACGTAAAAAATAGGGATATGACTTTTTTTTTTTAATAAGAAGTGAGACAATTTGTTTATATTTATATACGACTCTTGGAAGCAAATAGATTTTTTTTTTTTAGTGTTCAATTCCAAAAATAAAGAAATAGTTGGTTTATAAAAGACTTTTCATGACTTTTAGAAAATATAATAGATTTTACAAGGTAAATTTGGGATTTAGAAAAAATAGAAAACATAACAGTCTCTTCACACTTTTAAAAAGTAGAAAACATAAGTCTTTTTCATACTTTCATAATAGTAGTATATAGCGGTTAGCTAATAGTCATGTGGTGGTGGTGATTGTATATGGTGAGGGTGTAGTGGAGTGCAAAGGTACAATAATGGTGTATGGTGGTAAAATAGTGGTGGCGATGACAATAACGGTGGCGACATCGCATTTGTAGTGACAAGGCGGTCGCGGTTGTAAGAAGTAGGATAAAGTTGATGGAGATGGGCGTAGTAATAATAGTGATGGTGACAGTGGAGTGATGATCAAGAACAGATGAAATGAAGGATTATGGGGCCATGTGACCCATCACTTTTTGAAAGTTATACTAGTACCCATAAATATTAAGAAAATTTTCAATATATTCCTCGTAAAATTATGCTGGTGCCCCTCCTTAATTGTTTTAAGATACTCATAATTTTTTAAAAGAAAAATGATATATAAGTCCGCTTTCTAGACTCAATAATGTATAAGAGAGATGATTGACTAATAATAACAGAATATGAGAGAGAGAGAGAGAGAGAGAGAGAGAGAGAGAGGCGGAAAGGAAAAGGAATATTGCCTTAGATATGCTGATTGATTTCCACATAATTAGATTTGAAAATTGGGTCTGACTTTTAGATTACAATAGCAATGCCCTTTTAAAAAAGAACTCCTGCATGATGTTTTGAAAAAAAGAGTAACGAATATAAACTTTATACAAAATAAGTTGGCATCTTGCGATACCTTTATTTTTTATCAAAATATTTACTATTATCTTTGTAATTTTACAAATATTATTGACACGTCATTCTAATAATTTTTTTTTATAAGAATTTTTTGTTTACAAATCACTTTAAGAAAAATGTGAAAATATTATTTACTCTTACAAGTGGCCTATATCTTGTACACATTCACTCTCTTTGTATTCCCCACAGATTCTCCATTCCTACTTTATATTCTTTTCAAGTATTGAAATTTGTATTATTATTATTATTATTATTATTATTATTATTATGTTTCTTTCAATCTATCTTGTAATTAATAAAATAAAATAAAAAATCTTGAACATATATTCTAATAAGAAGTAATCCTTTCATGTATAAGTATTTATTGACTTTTCTTCTTAGTAATAAATATTTAAGTTTAGTAACATCGAACTGTAGTTAATTATGAGAGGAAAATGTACGGAAAAAGACAATAGGAAGTGAAAAAATTAATTATCGAAAGGTGAGGGTGCAACCCTTATGTGTTTTATTTTATTTTTTTATTTTTTTTGCACCGAAAAAGTTGCAACGCGATATATTTATAATTATTTTTTGTCTTCTACATTGATTCGTAATTTTTTCAAAAACTTAAGGACTCAATGAGAAAGTGCCCCCTATATCAAATTTCTAATTCTGCCACTGGTGATGATATTAATAGTCACAGAGTAATGATGATGTGATAGTAATAGTAACAACTGATAATTGACTTTCAATGATAATAAAAAAAAACATACTATCACCACTATCGTCACTTCGCTACCAACACCACCCCCCACCTCCCCCACCACTTGGAGTTCGCGCTTCTACTACCACTGTCTATATAGCTCCTCTACCATATATCATCTCCACCGCTACCCCACCATATAGTTATCAACCTAACCACACCATCACACAATTACTGCTGCCACTATTATCATAGAACCATCAATGTAGTCATTGCCACCACTACCACAACACCACTAATAATATCACTCTACCATCACTAACATCGCAATCACTGCCCCTCTATCTCTACTACTATCATGTTGTCTCTAGGGATAGCACCTATGAGAGTTAGTCTCTCCCACTCTTACAAAGCACCAAGTACTTGTCTCCTTAATTCAATTTCCTCCTAAGGAGAATTGAACCCATAACGTCTCCGTTGGGACTAACTGTTTGAGAGAATCATGGTGGTGGTAGTTTATATGTTGATGATAGTAGCTATCATATCATAGAAGATGAAAATTTCAATATTTAGAATTAAGGGTTTTACTAATGATAGTTTTAAGAGTTATTAATAGGTATCATAAAATGTTAAAATATTTATAATCTCAATACATTTTTTATATATCTCAAAATACTTTTATATTTTTTAATACATTTTAATAGATTTTTTTACACATTCTTTCAATAACAACGATAGCCCTAATAAGTGTTTAAAATTTTAATTGTCAAACAAATTCAATTTATTTTCACTAAATAAAAGGTTTTTGGATTCTCAACAATTCTAGACTCTTAATAATTAATCAATTTTAAGTACATCACTGTGGTGCAATGCAATTTTTCTTTCTTCAATTATTCTTCTATTGAATAAAAAAATCAAATAATAATAATAAGGGTCCAGTTTGTCTCCAATAAAAGATCAAAATTCAACCATCCAGTCCGCTTTGTGGGCTAACTTTTAGGCCCCGCTTCAATAATTTGAATTGTTCGCATTTTAGGGTTCATCGAGTACATTATCGCAGTAAAAAATCAAGTCGAGGATAACAGCAACTGCATGTTCAAATCAGTTTTATATGAATCGTTTATTTTTTCACCGTCTATTTTTTTTATACAAAACAAATTTGAACACATAGTTGTCATTATCCAATCGACTTGATTTTTTATAAGTATAATATACTCGATGAATCTTAAAATGTGACAATTCGAATTATTGAAGCAGAGTCAAAAAGTGAACCCACGGAACGGAATGGACGATTCAATTTTGATCTCCAATAGAAACTGGACCCTAATACTAATAATAATCTACAGATAACTAACATTTCAGAGTTTGAGATGAAACATTAAAAGCCTGTTTTGTAGGCGAAATGATGGGCATGGATGCTATTTTTGAAAGATTAACTAACAATGGTAAATAGATCAGAGTTCCCGTAAGGGTATTTATGACACAAGAATATAAAATCCGGAAATAAGAGTAAAGAGAGAAAATTTTAAGTGGTTTGACTCATTGTTTTGGCCATATATTTATAGCTTACATGGTGTCTCTTTATCAATGGTTACAACAATTGGAATTGAGTTTGTATACCCAAGAGTCGCAATGTTTCAAAGCATTGTGTCTTTGAATTTCAAATTCAAACCAAACAACTTTCCAGATTTGTTTCTTCTTGCGGGAAGGTTATGAATCACCAGTAATTGGGATATGATTTGGTGGGAGAAAATCCACCATATTATGGTGTGAACACCTTTCATACCTTCATCTCCTACCTGATCACACTATAATATTGATGATAAAACCTGAGTTTGGCATGTTTACCTTGGTACCAAAATTTTGCCTTACGCCAACTTTCAACTATGAATTTACCTCACAGATCGACTTCCGATTGTGACTTGGCCATACGTGCACACGTTTTTACTACCAATCTGACCGCATTCGTACAAGTGTTTTCCCACTGTTAACACATTCCAAATGACTTCAATTCACTATATTTCAAGTGAACGGCATCAATTTTCAGTATTAGGTTCATAGTCCATAACCAATTACCATTAACGACTTCAGCCGCACACATTTCTCATGTGTTGACTTGCGCCGAAATTATTGTTAAATACTTCCTTTAAGGCTCATTCCTAAAGATTTTCCTGAACACACCTTATTAGCGACTTTTTGCTGATTAAGCAGACAACATCATCTAGTTAGCATGTTGCATATCATGAACTTTATATCTCATGCTAACTATGATGTCCGTACCTTGTAAGTTCCTCTACCTTATTACTTGACCAAACATATGTTTCTACGCAAGATAGAGTCGCATAAAATCGGTTATCCAAGCGTTCCTAGATTCATCCGACCATTTTTTTATATAAGTAGCTAAATCACCTAGCTAGGCATTTTTCAATCCCATATTAGCTACATGTTCCCTAAATTTTTTTAGAGACAACCCTTTGGTCATTGGGTTGGGCACCATCTCTTCTGAAGGTTTGTTTTTTTGTTTTTTTTGTTTTGTTTTGTTTTTTTTTTTTGGCAAAATGAAAACTTTATTGATGAAACCAAAATACAATACATATGAAATACATCAATAAAGCTAGGCAGGAGCAACAAGCATCATAGTGGACATTCGAATCCCAACTAGGTTGGCACCAAGAGGAACACCCAATCATGTGCAAGCTCAAGCCAAAAGAGTTGGTTAGAAACCAACAAAAAAAACACCAAAATAACTACCAATCATAAAACCACCTCACCAAGTTTCAAGAAAACAAACTGGCAAAAAACCACTCAAACACAACTAGAATGACCACCCAAATCATATGACAACCCAAATCTTTATATATCACACATCAATATCAGCAGCAGTAAAAGGAAAAAACAATGATAAACTCCTCCCCTGCTTCACCTATGTGATAACTAACATTGAGCAGCCATCCAGCATCAGACCACCAAGAATCCCGACTCCATTAGTCCACCACTCCCTTGTAGATTACATGGACATAAGCATCCTTACAGCAACAAGACATCCCAACGCCAAGCATCATCATAGCACTCCCCTCGTACCACCACCCAAACAAAATCTAATATGCTTCAATTTGAAATAAAATCATGCATTGTGAATTGATGATCCCTAAACACTTCATTGAACCAAACAACCATTCTAAACTTTATCAAATCACTCACAGCTGCCACATTTGGGACAATATCCCCAAAACAAGCATTCATTACGATATTTCCACAAAGACCACATTACTGTTATAGGAAGAGCTTCCCACATCATCCTCTCTTTTCAACTAAGCCTAACCCCTGCCCACCAATTAAGAATACCCTCCACTGTATCTAGCAATGCACCTTGTACATCCCACCATCTTAGCATTTCTGACCACACTCTCCAAGCAACTGGGCATGACAGTAGGACATGGTTAAGTGACTCATCCACAGATTTGCAAAGGATGCAGAGGGTTAATGCATTAGCATTCGAAACACCAATCCAGAGAAGAAAGTCTGTTGTCTTTAACCTTCCTTTCCAAAAAATTGAACTCTAGGAGGAATGTACTTTACCCACACCTTTTTGCTAGTTAAACTATATCTGCCAAAACCACCTGCCATAAATTTATACAACGATTCAACAGTAAACCTCCATGTTTTGGAAGCATCCCAAACCAATGTATTTTTTGTAGATGACCTAATAGCAGGACCTGCCTCTAAATAGCCTAACAATCTGGTAACCTCTACTCTTTCCCAATCATAAAGTTCCCTTTTGAATTGGAACATCCACTCACATGTAGCCTCCTTCCTTTCCACCATTGCAAATAAAGACTCTCCCTTGTTTAATACAAATCTATGTAAAAGTGGGAACTCATCTTTAAGACACAAATTTTCACACCATTTATCAACCCAGAACTTCACTCTATTGCCATTACCTACTTCTAACTTACAATTTTCTAGGAAAAAAAGTCCAAAAGGTTGTTTTTCTGTTCAGTGCCTTTGACTACATCCTTCCAAAGTTTTGAGCACCTGCTAATGGAACTAAGTGAAGGCCTCTGATTCCCCTCATCTACCCTATATTTGCTACATATGACTCTTCTTCAAAGTTCTTTGCTTTCAACTCCAAACCTCCACCACCATTTCAATAAAAGGCAATCATTGACCTCACTAACTCTCCTAACCCCCAATCCCCCTGCCCATCAGGTTTGGAGACTTCCTTTCATTTTACTAGGTGAACCTTCTTTCTTAATTCAGACCCTCCCCAGAGGAATGAGGCGTGAAGCTTATTTTGACTGAGTGAGTCCAATATAACCCACTTTGGAGAGATTCCTGTCATCTAAACAAACAAAGGATACTCTAGCGGGTATGTAGCAGATTCAATTGTTTTTACAAAGACAAATGGCTCACAAAATTTGAGATATATATTTTTTTTTGGGTGACTTGCAGTTTTATTTGACAAGAAAAAACACAATTACAACAAACTAGGGGAAAACTTAGAAAAAAACAAACAAACACAAGATCAAAACCAAAGCCTAAAACGAATCAAACTACAAAACAAATAAAGACAATAGAATCTGAAAATTGCAGAAACAGGTCTGCATTATTGTAACAAAGAGCAAGGCAGCCCCAATCCAAGCTTGCCAATTGTAAAAAGAATTCTTAACTCTCCTTACCATGTACTTGGTTCATGAATTTGGAAAGCGATTTGAAAAACGATAGGGAAAAGGTATGTCAAATATGTGTAAAATATAATTACATTTCACACACTTTTTCTCTTTCTGTTTCGAAATCCCTTCTTAAATCTATAAACCAAACACAACCTTAGTGAAGAAGCTCTAGCTCTAATTTCCTTTACTATTTCAGCCACAAACACTTTCTTAGATCTAAAATTATGTGCAAAGGTTCTCCCTTTCCTTTCCAACTAGATTTGATTCAGAGTACAATCTAAAGAAAGCTTGAATAAAGTGCAGCTCAAATTCCTATTATTGCAAAAAGAAATTGCCCATTGAAATTCACCAGACCAACCCGAAGGACGTCTGTTAATATAGTTCAAACTAAGCATTTTTTGCCATATACTCTTAGTAAAAGGACACAAGAAGATCAAGTGTTCATGGGTTTCTTCTTCATTCTTGCATAGACTAAGGTGGGGTGCCTTCTATGTTAGAAAGATTGGACAATCAAACCTATTTATTGATTCAATAGAGGCCCAAAGAGGTGAATAGGATCCCAAATAAAGAGAGATACGTAAAAAGTCCGATTGCGTCTATTCCTAATCCTAAATGGAATGTAAGGATCCATATATAAGTATCTATTTAGATGTGCTCGAATAACTCCTTCTCATAATGAAAATGTATATCCCTATTCCGGTCTAGTCCAATATGGAATGAACTTATAATCATGGAATCGACTCGATCATCAAATTATAGATTATAAGTTTATAACCCTAGCCCATTCCCATTTTGAACAAAATAGATCTCAACTAATTCTTTGATTCCAATTAGTAAGAGGGATCTTGAACTAACAAATAGACCCTACAAAGAGGATTCACTTGCATATCCCAATTCAATAATCTGTCTTTGGTTGCTAACCTCTGCAAGCAAATTAATCAACGAATAAAAGCCCACTGAGGGATATGTCCCTGAAACCAAATTGTTTGATAACATGGAACCCTTGCTTTAATTGGTAAGCAGATTTAGAGGAATATGTAACCATTGTTTGAAGGCAACCAAACTACTTCATCAGACCTAGCAGTATTAGGAAGGAAAGTAGATGGGGTTAGAACAACTTCCTGCTGAAGAACTTTGTTCATCAATCTAGGCTAATGCCAACCATTATTAACTATATATTAGAAACCCTTGCATAAACAGCTCTACCAATATTTTGCACAATACTACTTCCAAATTGTATATAAAGTGGCCCAATAGGGTGTCAATTGTCAACTCATAAAAAGGTTGATCTGCCATTACCTATTTTATGCTGAATAAGAGTTGCCTAATCTCTTTGTTTGAATATTAATTACAATCCAATACAATCCACCATGACCACAAAAAGTTAAGACATTTCTCAATCTACAAAGAATAATATTCTTTCCTCTCTTAGAACCCACACAGCCAATACCAGAAAGTAACATCTCCATAAGGAGAAAATTACTGTCCATCAGCTCAAACCAGCCCAAGCTACTGGGAAAACATGTAAGAAGAAGAAGAATTACTACAAACCTCAAAAATATTTTTAAATTGTCTATTTCCAGAAGAGATAATCATACATTTTCCATCCTCAAACAATATAAAAAAGATACAGACGTAAATAATATATATATATATATAATAAAAATAAAAATAAAGAAAGCAAAAGAAGCTGAGAGGGGGTATATTAAAAAACAAAACGAGCTCAACTAGACACCAAACATCAAATCCATAATTTTGGACACCACAGATTTCACAGGGGTGGCAATGGTACCCACTGATTGTGGTGCACTATTGTTTCCATTTTGAAGATAGTATGGGTGAGGAGAGGCTCTCAAAGGATTTGGATCTGAACTCTTACTCAATGGTGCAGGGGGTAAAGTCATGAATCCTTGATTGTTCATCCTTTCGTTCAGCATTTGGCGTTGTGCTGGATCAACTGGCTTCACTCCGACAATCAGAACTCCATTTATTTGCATTCCATTCTTGCTGAGAGCTTTCTGAGCATCAGACCGATTCTGCATCAAGAAGTAAACAAATAAACAAACGTTGTATAGTTTTAATGCCAACAAATTCAGAAACAGTAAGCTATGTGCACAAAATCTGTACACAAAAATACCCAGAGAGTTTATGTACAGCTGAGATTCAACTCTTATATAGTGAAATCTACATCTTAAATAAATCACGACCACACATTAAAATATTTTCAATCATTTTCTGTGTACGAATTATCTGTATCTAGCATTGATTCCCTGTTGTCATAGCATGCCTGCTTTAACTAAAATTCTAAATATGATAGATATAAATTCAAAAACAAGTTTTTGTAATCGGAATTAGATTGTTTAGCAGAGAAATTACTATAAATACAACAATAATGGATAAGAACTCATGTTTTTCTGTTTCAATCTTAGCATATTTATGTATCCTATTGAGCTTCAAAAAAGTTAGTGCCTTCAACCTCAGACCAGCACAACTTGAAGCCATAGCTAACATGTTTTACTAAATAAACTTCTGTGGGAATAATTGCTAAAAAAAATTCAATATATTTTGATATAAACAACTGATAAAATGGACATTTCAAATATCAAACACATGGTTATATATTCTGACTGAGGACTGACAAAAGTCTGATCCATTTAAGCTATGTTTGGGAAGAGCTCCCAGGCTCATTGAGCCATATAATGACAAAAAAGGCTCAAAAGCCCACTAAAAGACAAAAGCAACAATCTTGCTTTGCAAGTTCTAACTCCAAGTTCAATTCACAAAACTACCCCTCATCAAACATCTAAAAAAAAAAAAAAATTTCCAAAAAACACATTTTCTCAGAAAAAAAAAAAGTTAAAAAAAAAATATTTTTTTTATTTTTTGTTAAAATATTTTATAAAAATAAATTCGAACTCTATTTTGTAAATTTTTTTTTAAATATTTTAATTTTTTTATTATGTGTTTTGGTTATGATTTGAGTGTAGAGTTGTGAAAGTAATATGGAGTTTCAAGTTATGTGTTTAGTTATGAGTTTTAAAAATAATTTATTACGTGAGTTTTATTTTATGTGTTTGGTTACGATTTCAGTGTAGAGTTATTTTTAAATGTAAAATATTAACATTTTAAACTATTTAAATTGTTTGAATATTTAAATTATGTAAATTTTTTTGTTAAAATAATTTTTTGAATATTTAAATTATTTAAATTTTTAAATTTTTTGAATATTTATTTTTATTTTTTACAATTGAAAGAATTTTTAGATTATTTACATTATTTAAATACTTAAAATAAAATTAAAATAAATATCAAAATTAAAACGCAAATAAAAATGAAAACAAAAATAAATATTTAAAATTAAATTAAAATTAAATTATTTAAAATAAAAAAAACGTAAATTAATAACATTTTAAAATAATTTACAAATAAAAATATAATAACATTTTAAATTAATAAAAACGACAAAAAACGTAAATTGGCCATTGATAAAAACGACAAAACCGGAAATTAGTAATTAATAAAAAAAATTACAAATAAAAAAAATTTATTAAAAAAAAGAACGACAAAATCGTAAAAAACGGCAAAAACGGCAAATACGTAAATTACTAATTTTTTGAATATTTATTTTAAATTTTTTCTTATTAAATTATTTACATTATTTACATTATTTTAATACTTAAAATAAAATTAAAGAATAAGAACTAATTAAAGCACAAAAATTTAAAATAAAATTAAAGAACAAAACCGAAAATAAGAAAATAAAAAATAATAAAATTTAAACAAAATACAAAAAACGTAAATTGGCCAAATCAAAAACAAAACAAAAAATTTAAAAAAAAATTAAGCAAAAAACGCCACATCCAAACCCAAAATTAAAATAAATAAATAAATAAATAATTAAGCAAAATATGGGAAATCCAAACCCAAAATAAAAATCAAAATAAAAAACAAAAGAAAAAAAGGGCAGTTTGGTAATTTGTCAGGATGACACCTCACCAAAAAGCCAAAAAGGCCAAAAAGCCCTTCCCAAACCAGGTTTTTGAGCCCAGGCTCATATAGCCAAAAAAGTCAAAAAGCCAAAAAGCCAGCCCACTTCCCAAACGGAGGCTTAATGGTTACAAAACCCCAAACCATGAAGAGCAGATTGCATTAAGAATCTCTACACCTAGCACTGGTTGAGGAAATAAAAGAGAAAAGAGCACTAAAGAATTTTCTTGAATATATGTAAAAGAGCTACAAACTCTTTGTAATCACCCAAAAGAAGAAAAACCAAAAACAAAACAAAACGTAAAATAAAACCCTGATTTTCCAACAAACTAAACCAAATCAAACCAGGCCTTAAGTCCCATCAAATGAGGTGGGCTATATGAATCCTTCTTTTCCATTCGACTCTATCCAAGGCCATTTCATTAGTCAAATTAAGGAGGTTCATATCTCTATTTACTACACTAGCCCACGTCAATCTAGATCTACCCCTTCCTCTAATACTTCTATCTACCATCACTGCATCGCATCTTTTCATTACTGCTTCTATTGGTCTCCGTTGTATAAGTCCAAACCATCTCAATCTATTCTCTTTAGACTTATCTTCTATCAGTACTACTCCTACGCATTCTCGAATATATTCATTCCTAACTCTATCTTTTCTAGTCTTGTCGTACATCCACCTTTGCATTCTTATCTCAACAACACTCATCTTATTTACATGTTGTTTCTTAGTTGCCCAAAATTTCGACCCATACAACATCGTTGGTCTAATAGCTGTTCTATAAAAAAAAGAAAAGATTAACATCTCTGGTCTAATAACTGATTTTCCAACAGTAACGGAAAAAAGATTAAAAAGTTGAACTGCCTTACAGTTTTGGTAACTGAACACGAGATTCAAAAATAAAAGGGAATTCCACAATTAGAAGGTTCCCATAGCTTCCGTGATTTTTGAGTCCACAAAATGTTGCTAGTGAACAACTGAAACACGAACATTCTTCACATGTACCACCACCTTGTTTTTCCATTAGCATATGTTTTTAAGTAAGAAGAATGATTTGCAAGCTTTCTATTTGCGAAAAATGATAATGCTATAAGCCTGCAGACAAACAATATGAAGGATACCACAAAGAGACGCATCTCTGAAAAGCTTGAACTGCCACACAGATCAAGGTGTTAATCAAAGGCTGTCACAAAAAGTACTGCTCATGGAGATTGGCAACATGTTCCGTTCAAGGGGTTTCTTGTTCCCCAGCAAACCTTTTCCAAATAGTTACATGATGATTATGATCATTTTCACATTTACCATCACCTTGTCAGTTTTCATTCCCATTTAGCATATATTTTAAAGTAATACAGCTAACTTGAATGGCTTGGAAGATTTTTTAGTAGCTAAATGGATATTCCATCAAACCCAGTGAGAGAACAATTTTAGAATGAAGTTAAGAGACATAAATGCTGAACAAACAAATTTCAATGCGAACAGCTCAAACTTGAAACTATGGGAGGAGAATGGGAAAAACCTGATACAGAATATGCATCCAATTAGCATTTCTGGGACCCGGAACATGTTTCAAAATCACACCACATTTTTCAAACTCTCGCAGAACAAAATTGGTGTCACCTGGAGAAAATCTGGAAGAAAGATGGTATCAGAGGTCTAGAACATAAATAATTACTGAAACATAGTACATACAAAATACACATTTATAACAAACACAGCATTGAGGCATTAGAATGAAGTGGAATAATCAGAAACAGATCCTACAAGCTTAAGTTCCCTAGAGTCATTCCCCAATTGTGTAACAAATCCAGAAGGCACCTGACCTCTAGAAACCCAATTTAAAACTTTACATTCTTATAATACCATCAGTTGTTGCCTATTCTCATTAATTTTTTTCACCTGACAATACCCTTTTGGAGGCAATATCTTTTCTTTTAGAGGTAGAAGTGTTATGACATGCTCAATTCAGTATTTTGCACATTTGCCTTGCCTCTACATCATATATTTTTTTCTGGCTTTCTTAACTCAGCCATACCCGTTTATCCCCCTCTAAATATGCCTGTATCAAGTCCATACTCTAAATCCATCCAGCTGTGTCAATCATCTGCATGTGCTTGCTACTTTTGGAGCCTCCCAACTTACTAGCCCAGGCTCTCATCCTTTCTGTTAATTGTTTCTGCCTCTTCCCTTTGTATAACATCACAAACTCCCTTCTCGCCTATACCAACCATGGTTGTTAGAATTATACAATTCACGATTTGATATGAAATTTACATACACAATTTGAATCATATTGTTGAATCAAAAATTGAGTGAATCATGCAATTCAATTGCCATTCACTACAATTCACTGAAATTCAATTCTATGTCCAAGCAACAAAAGATCTTCTAAACTAATTCCAACTTCCTATCAATTTCAACCAAACCACAGAAAGTTCTTCTAGCTTGATCTTAATTCAATTTTAGAAGTTATTGGATGTTTGTTAGTGGAATTTCTAGGTTAGTGCAGGAGGCTCTAGAAAACTAAAAAATCTTTGTGGCACTCTAGCTGATTTCATAACCAAATATGACTTTAGATGTCTTCTCGTACACCAGTATACAAGGGTTCATGCTCAAATAAAGCTCGAGAAATGTTTCTAGTCGTGAAAAGGAATCTTTTGGAGGTATTCATTGAGAGGCTTAAGAAGTTTGGTAGTTTGGGTACTTTAACAACCCCTGAGGTGATTCATTAGGTAGCTAAAAAGTAAGGACACTTCGACGAAAAAGCATGTCATGTCGGACAGCCAAATGAGACACCGACACTTCTTCATCATGTCTAAGTTAAAAATTTAAATTCATAATATCGAAAATTTTATACACTTCGCAGACATTTTGGCGACACCTCTCCGAAATGATTTATGTGATGAATCTTTCATAGTAACACTGTCATGGATTCTTTGGAATGCAACTTATGCACTCCAAATATGTTTTGAAACATTTATAAGATGAATATCTCATGGATATTTTAATGTTCTATAATTGTTTTGCATTCTTAGCCAGTCCAATAGCTACTTCAGCGGCTGCAATAGCTAAAACAAAAATTGAGAAAATAGCTCCTTTTAATTGATGATTATCAAAAAAATCAGAAAATGTTACAAAATTTATATTAATTGCATTCAATATAAGTTCAAATACAATTGTTATGTGACTGATATCTTTATATTTAAATAACAAAATATATACATTTTTAATTTTAATTAGTGTAATGTTGCTTCTTTTTTTTCTTTTTTGTTTTTTTTCATCACCTTTGACATATAATAAATTTATAAAAAAATATCAACATATCCTGTATTTTTTGAAAATCGCCATATCGACATGTCTGTGTCATGTCACATGTCTATTGTCTAATATAGAAATTGAATTGTTAACTTGTTGTGTTTCAAAATCTGGTAGTTTGGCATTGCTTTCCATACTTCATTGAGAATGATTGTTTTGAAAAAGGGAAAGAACAAGGCTAGTGGTCTTATATAGGATCATGATTTATAGACTATGGTTTGATAGAAATGATAGATTACTTAAAATAATTGATCAATTTGGAATGTTTTAAGAGAATTATGAATTATTATGCTTATTTTTATTTAGTTATCTCGTATTGAAATTTGGATTTTTTAATTTCTTATATGGTGGCATTTTGAATACTTTTTTCTCTACAGCTTACAGCCTTTTTTTTTTTTTAATTAATTGTTTTCTTTAAAGTGAATTTATGAACATAGATAAAAATGTAATACACAGAGCTTACATCCACATCTTTAGACATGGAGGCAACTGCTTCACTTATTTGTTCACATGCTCACCATTCACAAGTTATGCATCAATATATGCTAAATCATTACATTAACAATAGTTTTTTTAAATTGCTTCATTTATTTGATTATATGGTCACCATTCACAAGGTATGCATCAATATATGTTAAATTATTATATATTATTTACACTAGTTTTTAATTGACACGTGCACACATGTTTTTCTCAATATTTCAGAAAGTGTTAAAGCGTCTCAAGATTCATGATTCAAAAAAGAAAATTTCAATTTATGATTTGTATATCAATTTAACAACTATGCTAAATATGAAAAAAATTCCAGCCAAACAAAGTTTACAAATTTATCAAGTGCGAGGCTAATAGATGTGTTGATCTTTTTGCTAGGGAGGCTTGCCTCATACCCAAGAGATGTGGATTTTTTATAAACCACAAAAAGGTATTCAGAATTTGTGACTGCAAGATATGGAAGGTACAGATTTCCCATTCTAGTGTTTTGGGCATAGGCACCTGATGTACCCAAATTAAGCAATAAATAAACATACCAAAAATAAAAATAATAACAATACAATATTACTAATAAATACAGGTTAAATGAGTTCCAAGGCACAGATATGTCCTTTCGTTGAACACTCTTTTTGATAAGATAAAGAACTAGATTGAAAAACAATAACTATTAGAAGATAATAAAGAAGTCCAAAGTATTGAATGGGGGGGGGGGGGGGGGGGGGGGGGGTGTGCTAAGAACAAGACACCTGTACCAACAAAGAAAAAGGAGTAGGTGAACCATGCACTATTTCTCTTCTCCTCTCTAATATATTAGTGATTCTATTTTTTTCTTCTCAGTCTTTTTTTTTTTTTTTTAATATATATATAAATATTTTGGTAGAAACACTAATTTTCAGCTTTTCACTAGTGTTTCATGTCACTTTCCCACAAAACAAAAACGTTTTGACTATTTTAATGGAAATGAATTTGATCCTTATTCCTCAATAGAAAACCAAATGAAGCCCCAACAAACCCCTCAATGACTGACACCCATAGAAAGAAAGACCCAAGAGATAGTTCAGTAATGGAAATCATCCCATCTTCAATCACCCTCACATTTCACCCAAAAGCAGCAGTAGGCGAAAATCATCATCTACGATCATCTAACTCTTTACAATTATGCAACAACTTGTCCCCTTTTTCTTTTCTTAATGAGCAACAAAAATATGCAACTTGTCATGATCATTGGAAAAATTAAGCCATGACATTAAAAACTGCATAGATGAGCACTAACAGACCATAACCAAATCACAATTACATGGAAAGGGATAGTTAGAACAATAAAATACCCATAAACAGTGACCCATTCTTCCTCATCAAGATTTCCCACAGGCAAAGAATTCCTCTGCATTTCCGGTCTCGCAACATCCCTTGGAGGCGGTAAGATAATCAAAGCACCCGGCTGCACTACACCCTCGACCGGAGAACCCTTGCCCTTCTCATCTTGCTCACCACTCTTCCCAGGAGACCACCAACTCAAACTCCCCACAGGGCTCTGCTGATTTTGCTGCTGCAAACTCATTACAGCATACGAAGTGCTCGTCTCGGACTTGCTCTTCGGAGTCGAAAACTCCGGTCCCGAACTCCGGACCGGAGTTTTCGAGTCCGACTTGATTTCGGGCGAAACGGGATAGTCCGGAATTCCAGATTCCGGAGAGAAGTCCGAGCGATCTTCGAGGGTGAACACGGGCGGAGGAGGCAGATCGGAGGTTGCAAAATTCTCGCGCCACAGAGCTGAAACAGCTGCTGCTTGACCTGGAGTTGTGAATTTGCCTCCTTTACGGGTTGAAATTGGAGAAGCTAAGTCATGGAAGAACAACGATTGTCTTCCAGATTTAGGAGTTCTCTGTACAGTGCTGCTCATTTGCTTCTCCGATGGATGTAAATCAACAATGAATCAGTTGAAGATAATCGATAAGAAAAACACTCAAAACACTCAGATAAGATACAAATGAGAAGTACCTATAGTGAGGATCGTTGAGGGTTTTGAGATTTAGGGGGTTTTGAATTCTTTCAAGTCAGAGCACCCCAATTCAATAAACCCTAGTATGAAGTCGTTTGTCGCAATGTTTTTAAAATGGACGGGGGCCCGAACCAGAAAAGTGATCGGACCGGGTAAGAACCGGAACATAGATTGAGTGGATGGCTACTGATTCACCTGCGAGTGAATCGAAATTCAATCATGATGTCATAATTATATGATAAATATATTATAATTTATAAGTATAAAAAATATAGCAAGAGAGATTTTTGTAAATCTTATTTAGGTTTCGTTTAGGATGTGGGTTGACTTTTTAACTTTTTGATTTTTTTAATTATTTTAGCTTGGGCTAAAAGTTTGATTTGGGAAGAGATTTTTGACTTTTTAGCCTTTTTAACTTTTTTTGTGAGAGAAGATTGTAATGATTATAGGTTGGATGTGATACTTTGTTTGTTGTAGTTAAAATAGCCTATTTTGTCTTTTGTGACTATTTTAGCCAAAAAAAACCCAAAAAGCCTCTTCCCAAACAGAGGCTAAGAGTTATAATCATGTTTATTTTGAAGGATTATTTTATGAGATTAGACTATTACTTCACCTGGATTAATAGCTCATTGTTTGGTTCAATTTTTTTACTTCGGATTAATAGTCCCGTTGAACTATTAGTCCCTCATATGAAGGATTATTGTATCCTAGGGAAAGGGGTGAGATTATTTTCATGTGATTGATATCCCATAAGATTAATGTGTGAAATGTCCATTTTATCCTCATTCTATTACTTAATAAACAATTAAAAAAGATAAAATAGCCTTTTGAACATTTATAAATTATTTTTTTAGTATTGTTAATTTAAAATTATATATTAATTAAAATATATAAATTATTAATTATTAATTTAATTTAATTAAAAATTATGGCCTTATAATTTTTTTAGTGTTGTTAAAAAATTAAATTTATATATTAAATAAAATTATTTTTTAGTATTGTAAATTTAAAATTATATATTAAATTATAAATTATAAATTTAATTTAATTAAAAATTATGGCCTTATAAATTAAATTTTTTTAGTGTTGTTAATTTAAAATTGTATATTAAATAAAAAATATAAAATATAAATTTAATTTAATTGAAAATAATAAATTAAAAATTATGGCCTTATAAATTAAAATTTTTTTAGTGTTGTTAAATTATAAATTATAAATTATAAATTACAAATTACAAATTTAAAATTATATATTAAATAAAAATTATAAATTACAAGGATAAAATAATCTTTTGAACATTTATCATTATCCAGTCTGTCTAACTAAACATTAGATTTACTAAAAATAGTCCAATTTAGATATCTAATCCTATGACTAAACAAACATAAGATACAAATCCAGTCCAACCAAATAGTTCGAGGACAATCTTTCAAGTCAGAACACCCTAATTCAATAAACCCTAGTACGAAGTTGTTTGTTGCAATGCTTTGAAAATGGACGGGGCCTTAACTAGAAAAGTGATCAGACGAGGTAGGACCCGAAACATAGATTGAGTGGATGGGCTATTGATTCAACTGCGAGTGAATCGAAATTGAATCATGATGTCATAATTATATGATAAATATATTACAATTTATAAGTATAAAAAATATAACTATTAAAAGAGAAATTTATTATAAATCTCATTTAGAGGAGTTATAATCCAATAAGTCCATAAAGTTTTCTTATGTTCCATCTAGTCCTATATATTTACACTTGTGTTTTAAGAAATCATTTTTTTCATTATTTATAATATTTTTTGAACTATTATACTCTTTGTTATATTTTTGATAATATGTATTGTACACAGTTGTAATCTTCACTTCTTTTTTTTGGGTTGAGGGGGGGGGGGGGGGAATTTTGTGATCATTGATTGAGGTTTTTCCATCAAAAATCAACTTAATTCAACAAAACTTCAAAATTCCAAGATGAAGACTTAGAAAAATCATAAAAAGTGATGCTATCATCTTCGACGACCCAACATGCTTCGGAATAGAGAGCCTTCAAGACCTCGTTGTTGTCGCAGTGTTTGGGAAGCTTGTAATTTCCCCTGAGCTTTGAGACCTATAAATATATTGGTAGCATTAGCTCTTTTTCTCCTCTCTCTCCTCTTGTTGTTCTCTCTTTCCTTCTAGATCGAGAACCGCCTTGATGATCCACCGACAATCATTATTCCTATGACGACTCCACATACACACTTTCTCTCTCTTTTTCTCTCCCTGACCCTCTCTCTCTCTCTCTCTCTCTCTAAGGAAGCAAACGTTGCTCATGAGAACAACACTTTATTTTGATTATTGGGTCATAGAAAATGCAGAGGTGCTCTACTATTTGCTAGCTTTATTCTCTTATTTCTCTAGCTTTCTCCGTGATAACTCACAATTGCCTTTGTATATTGTTCTAAATATTTTAGACCGATGATTATATGATTATTACATAATGTGAATGTTCACATATCACTGATTATTGTACAAGTTTGCATAATTTTTATATGATTATTATATGATGTTCACATCGTATGAAATCATTACTTGTGGATTATTACATTATAATGTGTTGCAATTGGTGTTGTGATCAGTATATTATTAATCAATGTTAATATTCACATTAAAATATAGTCATTCTATCATAAACAAGTTATTTTGGTCACAAATATAGTGTGTATATAGAGATGTGAATGTTCACATTAATTTTGTAATACAAATAGGTAGTCGTACCCAATGTTAATGTTTACATACTTATGTAACATTGAATGTATGTATAGTTCCATCAGGGATGTTATTTACCAGCATCCATGTGTTAAGTGAAAGTTCACATCAGCATTTAGTGAGAGATTTTCAGAAGGTAAATAATTTAAGATTTTGAAAATGTGAGAGATTTTTTTTGAGGAATAAAGAAAAGATTTCCTCCATGGAATGAGAGAAAGATTTTCTCTTTATTGATGAGGAAGATATTTTCTCCATAGAACAAGGAAGAGATTCTTTTCCTAAAATGAGGGACAGATTTTCTCCATGCAATGAGGGTCTTGTTATTTTTTTATTGTGTATTGGTTTCAAAATGGAAACATGCGCAGAAAGTTGGAAGGATGGTTTGGTCAAGACCTAATGGAATACTCATAAAAAAGATGGGTTAGATGGAATAAAAAAACTTAAAAAGGAGATTTATCAAAAAAATGACCCATATTAAAATTATAAAAAATTATAAATAATAGATCATTACAAAAAAAAATATTTTTTAAAATTTATTGTACTTTTTTATACATTGATTTTTAGTAAAAATAATTAAGATAATATTGAATATATAGTATATATACTTATTACATTGTCAACAATTGTGTAAATGGCTTAATAGTTTGAGTGTTTGCTTTTTATGCACTTGGTTTCGTGTTTAAACTCTCTACCTAACATATTTTTGTAAGAAATTTCAATTCTTCAAACCTGGCCGACTCTTATGTTGACACATGATTGGTTCGTCGATTATTCCGGTTGACCAAGCGGTTCTTTCGGTTTTCAAATTCTAAGCCAGTTTTTGAGCAAAGTCTGGGTTTGGAGGGTCATTTGGACGGAACTGGGTCCGATCACAGATCCGACTGATTTGATCGGCCCACATTTTCAAGCATTGGTTTGTCGAACCCTCCTATTAAGGGGTGAGGATGGTCCCATTTAAATCAGTTTGGGATGAAATTATGATCAATTTAGACACTATTTGGTATAAACTAAATAACTACACCTATTTAGATAAGTGCACTTATTTGAGTCACATTACTTCTCTATTTTTATGCATATTTTTCGATAAAACGTCAAAAAAATATATTTATTTAAATCATTTTAAACAACCTCTTATTGTCTATGATTCATAAAAGTTAGAATCAAATCATTAAAATTATAGAATTAATTCAAATCAACCCCTTATTGTCCAATAGAAACATCATCTTGGTGCTAGCTAGTTGGTTGTTGGACCAAGAAAACTATTACAAAATGTTTAAATAGATAAAAAAAACTGTACACATTAGAAGGTGTCCAATTTTTTACTAATTTTTTCATTTAATTTGATTTTATATCGAGTAAACAATTTAATATGATATGAATTATTCTCATTTTTTTATCATTAAAAAAAAAAAAAATTCTCCTCTATCCCCAATTTCCTTTGTCATCAAATTTGATGGAAAAAAATCATCTACACAATACTTCATTTTTTTAAATTTTTATCAAATTTAAAGTTGAAGAAAGATTCAGTAAGTTCTCAATTTGATTAAAAAATTACTCTTAATTTGATGAACATTTAATGAAAGAATTATAAATGATTTTTGAATAATTTTTCATCAACTTTATTTGATGAAATAAAGGCAAAAGGATTAGAGATACTCTCACAAGAAAAAAAACGATTGAGCAACTTTTGAAAATATCACCGGTGGGATTCATCAAAAGTGTAGAAAAAAACCTTGTCATGCAGACGAGATTTTAAAAAATCTATATTTTTATATATTATTTCATATTTAATTATGAACATTTCAATATAGTATAAAATATTATTAGAATAACTTAGTATCTTGATTTGAAATTATTTAATTTTTTTTATGTTATTAGCTTTGATTTTATTTCCTATTTTATTAGTTTTTAGTTCCTCAAGAAAATATTTATTATAAATAATGGTTATAAGTCTTAGGGCTCTTTAGTTTTTTATGATTAATATAATTTGAGTTTATACTATTTTGTTCTAATTTTGGGTTATTCTTTTGAAAATCAACAATTATATATTGAGTTTTTATTTTCAGTATTATTTTTGAATCAACAAGTCTAGCAAAGAATCTTACTTTTGCTATTCATTTTTCAGTCAATAAATTTTAAAATTTGTTACTATTTCATGTTTCAGCTATATTATCTAGAGCAACCTATCCCAGTTCCAAATAAAACCAATCACCACATCCACAAGTACTTCATAGAGATGCCCATTAAATTGGGCTACAAGGGACGCTAAGGCCTCGTTTGGGAACATATTTTTTTAGTAATTTTTTAATTTTTTGGATAAAACATGATGTAAAAAAAATTAGTGTATTTGGGATGACTTTAGTTTTTTACGAAAAGATGTGCAAAAAGTAGAAAGAAAAGAGAATCTTTGACTATTTGGTATAGATTGTTGACTTTTTAATTTTTTTTTAGTAATTTTTTAACTTTTAAACTAAAAAATGATATTGCCAAACAAGACCTAACACAGCAATGCCACGCATCATATTTCATATCACAAGAAGTTTTATTGTAAAATTACAGCTCAATTTAACCTATGATGACCAGCTAGTTAGTCCTCCACATGTATACTAGCTATGACAAATTAATTACATTCGTCCAGCACATGAAAAACCTATAATCATTCCCTAAACATCTAGTTTGAGAAGACAATGGTGCAATAAGCTATATCTTACAATCCTAAAAGTTACAGTCCAATAATTTTAAAATGGAGCTGAAAGGGGCTCCTTAAGCTTAAGTTGAAGATCATCTGGGGATTCCATAATGGAAGTAGTGCATAAGCATTGGCAAGATGTTCCGATGACGATGTCGGTCTTCTTCTCTTCACTCTCAACCACCCTGTCTAATGAATCTCCAGTCTCAACATTCTGCACCACCACCTCCTCATTAATCCCGGAAACTGGTTTCAATCCCTGTAGAATATAATATAGCCATTTTTATAAGAAGTTCAGATCAAATTTATTAGTTAGGCATAGATACAACTATAGAAGTACACACCATGAAAATATTAGAGGCCACATCTGGCTCCTTTTTTTGAACTATGTCAACAGCTACTTCCTGTATGACAAGAAAGTTAAAAGGTCACAAAATTTTGATACATTTCTTTTTATTTGCTCTTTTTAATTTTCCCATAAAGCCAACCAAAGTATAAAAACAAAAGAATTAAAGAATCCTCTAACAAAGTGGTTGCTCTACTGATAGGCAACTAAGGTATTCACCTAATAGGGCTTAAAATTAATAAAATTATGCCTAAGATAAACAATATCGCAAGAGAGATTGAGAGCATTAGCTATAATATCAATTAAGACAGACATGTTAGTAAAAAACTTGAATATGAAAACTCAATTAGTAATTTGAGATCTCAATAAGCAAGAAAAATAAATTTTAAATAACACATTAAATGTAAAAAAAAAAATTAAGGTATGCTTTTGCACTACGCCCAAATAGACTTGAGCTGCTTTTAAATTCTAAATACTTTTGAATATTTTTCCAAGTACGTAACATTGTTAAATAGTTTTATACTTGGTATACCCGAATGCAGTGACTATCTATAAAGGTATTAAACAAATTTACTACGATACAAAACTTATTTAGATAATACTAAAAGAAGGTGGGTATTTTGTGACGAGTTCTATTTACATAGGCTCTTTTGAGGATAATGGCACAATATTGATACTAACATTATGTAAGTTATTATGGAGGTTGAAAGTGTTTGATAAGATCTCATTTTAGCTAACTAGGGTTTAATTTTAAGGAGAGGTCATAGGTTCAACTCTTTCTAAAGGTGAGTTGAATTATGAGGCAAAGACTTAACCCTTTGCAATGGTGGGGGAGATTAACTTCTATAAGTACTAATCTAACAATTAATAACTGACTTTCGCCGATTAAAAAAAAAAAAAAAAAAAAAAAAAAAAAAAAAAAAAAGCCCTAGTAGAAGAAGAAGGAGAGAGAGAGAGAGAGAGAGTGTGTGTGTTACCCGGGCAAGGGTGATTTGCCCTCCATTCAAGGTCCTAGGCTCCATCTCAATAGTGCAACAGGGGTTAGCCATTGATCAAACACAAACACAATCCCAATAATACTCTCATGCAAACAGATTGGGTTACAGCCCATCACCCTTCACAAACAACCTTTCTATCCATCACCGCCTCTATCTATCACTGCCTCTTCCCTTCCTTGTTATCTATATAACCAATTGGGGCTGATATTTTCCGTCAAAGTTCACGGAGTCTTTTGAAATAATGACACAGAAACTAGAGGTCAGGATACAAAGGGAACTATTGTCTCATTCACATCCCGTGCATCTTTTTATTATTTTGACAAAAAGAAGAAAAACTTCATTTTCGCTTCTAGGTGTTTTTTATTATTGCAAGCACATAAATTCACGGGCTAAGCTTCTATGTGCTTTCAATTGACTAGTTCTTCAGTCAGGACATTGATTCATCACCACCACCAGTTTTTTTTTTTTTTAGGCATAAATTATAGTGTAAAATTCACTTTATCCCCAGTGATTGAAGGCTGAAACACTTTAATCCTATCGTTTAAAAATAAGTAGACAACTCCCTATAGTTTTGGATTAAATTGTAGCTATTAGACTTTCCATTTAAACTAATGGAGAGTGTAATGCACTCTCCAATTTTGCGACTGGGTCTATCTTTTCAAAAAAAAATTAATGTGAAATTAATATAGAAAAGAAACCTAATTGAGACCTCCACTCTCCCACCCCACCCCCACTGCACACATGAGGGTTAGTGATTGGAGAAGAAAAAAAAAAAAAAAAAAAATTTCTAGCCAATCACAGTCCACTAGGATCCAGGGGATCACTCTAATGGGGTCCGGATCATTTTTCTATAAAAAAATACATTTATGCACTCTTCTTCATCATCTTCCTCTAAACCTTGAAAACTATAATCCTACAAATCCTAACCTAGCTAGCCAGTCTCTTCCCTCCTGATCATCATGGCCATCCCTTTTCTGTATCAGACCATCGTCACTGCCTCACCTTCGCTCCTCAACTACTGCCGTCGCCCCCTTTCACCTCGTAGACCATCATCGTCGTTGCCGCCATGTCTTCCCAACTTGACCATCATTGACAGACCCTCTCTTCCCACAAGTCATCTTCTCTCCCTCAATCATTACTGCCGCTCCATGTCCCATTCCAAACCATTGTTACTGTCCATGATATATAAGATGCTATGATCCAAAAAAATCTGAATTCTTTACGTTAATTTATTTCATGATTACATTGGATGATTACATGATTTGATCAATCCAAATGATTCTTTGATTTTATTTTTCATTATATACAATGTATATATAAATATATATAGTGTATGTATATATGTATATGTTTTTGTGCAAAATATAATTAAATAAAAATTAGTCTAAAAAGTCAAAAAATAAACAAATAAATAGTTTTTTTTTTTTTTTGGATTTAGAAATATTTTTCCTGAGTTAGTAAAAGAGTATATACCAGGTGAGGAGATAGCTAATAATTATTTAGAAGATTTAGAAGCAAAAGATCTAGAATTAGAAGTTTTGGGAAAAATCGACTCTTGGTGCTTCGAAGAATTTAATCAAATTGTTAATTTACAATTAATTTTTGTAAAAATAGGAAAGCTGAAACAAAAACCAATATACAGAAGAACAAAAAAAAGATTTAGATGAATTAATAAGATTAGCTGAAATAACAGAAATTTTAGGAGAACAACTCAAGAAATATTGGGAAAGAAATAAAGTGTTAACTAGTTTAGATACAAAAAAATAAAGACTATTGGATTATATTAGCACAAATAGATCATATACCAGCAGATATAGAAGAATTTAGAATACAAATTAAAGAATTATTAGATTTAGGAGTAATTCAACCCAGTAATAACCCTCATCGAAGTGTTGCATTTATGGTAAGAAATCATGCAGAGATAAAAAGAGGGAAATTATAAAAGGTTAAATGATAATATAAAAGATGATAAGTACAATATACCAGATAAAAATCAACTCATACATAGAATATAGATAGCTAAAATATTTAGTAAATTTGATTGCAAGTCAAGATTTTGGCAAATAAAAATGGATAAGGAAAACATACCCCAGACAACATTTTGTTACCCACAAGGACACTATGCATGACTAGTCATGTCTTTTGAACTTAAAAATACACCTTCCATGTTTCAGCGTAAGATGGATAGTACATTTAATAAATATAAGTTTGTGTTGGTATACATAGATGATATATTAGTATTTAATCTAGATAAAAATAGTTATATAAATCATTTATATATAGTGTTAGAAGAGTTTATAAACAACAGAATCATAATTAGTGAAAGAAAAATAGTCTTAAATAAACCTCATATCGAATTTTTAGAAATGGAGTTAGGAGATGGAAAAATAAGACTACAACCACATATTGTGAAGAAAATTTTAGATTATCTAGACAAATTAAAAGATACAAAACAATTTCAGTCATTTTTAAAAATTTTAAATTACACAAGAATGTACATACCTAACCTAAGTTGTCATCTCTCTCGTTCTGAAAACCTCCTTTCCCTTCTCTTCAAACCTCCTTCTCCGGCCTCGTTTTTGGGCCGGCTGGCCGCCGCCTTGGCTATGGCGGTCGGCTGGCCTAGCTCTCCTTTGTCTTGTTAGTTTTTTTTCCCTTTCAATAAACTTGAGTCCCCCGTTTCTACCCACTTTGGAGTGTTTCGTTGCCGCGGGAATGTGTTTGGAGTGTTCTTCATGGAGTGAGTTTGGCGTCTGGTATTTCACTCAGCGCTCTATGGCGAGAGGGTTTGAGGTGCGCTTTTAGGCGGTATCAAGGGTTTCGAAGGTGATCCAGTCCTGTCCGGTTGTCACTCGAGCGCTCCTCCCCGAGTGAAGAGTTTGAGGGGTGAAGTTCTACTTTTTGTCCCTACAGGTGGTCGGTGTTCGTTGGGTGGCGGATCCATGGCGTGAGATTGAAGCCGTGTTGGTTATGGAGTTTGGTAGAGGGTATTGGCGTTGGTGACTTGTTTGAAGAAGTGTTGGTGCTTTGGGTGGTGTGGGGCTTTTCAATCCTCGGTTAGGAATTGTTTGAGGAGAGGAGTAGTAGTAGCTTGTAGTGAGATTGGGAGCTTGGCAGAGGGTTTTGGGTGTGAGTACGAAGGAAGACCTGATGCAGCAGAGACCTGAGGGTGTGATCTTGGGTCTTGGTGTGTACGAAGAAGAATTTGGGTCTTGGATCTACAGTGGATCTTGGAGCAGCAGCGGGTGTTCGAAAGAAGAATTTGGGGGTGTGTAAGAAGAAGTAGAGGCGTAGGTGGAAGCTTGGAGTTTCACTCGGCTGGTGTTGGTTACAGCAGGGGTTCTAGGTGCGGCTGTCCGGTGTTAGTTTGGAGGCTCTCGGCCGGAGAGTTTTTTCTTGGCATGGCGTCGTGGGGGCAGCAAAGGTGTGTAGGTGGCATAGGCTGGCTGCAACAGAGGTGGCGTGTGCATAGGGTGGTAGCAGAGGAGCGGGTCTGGGGAGTTGGAGCAGCAGTGCGATTTGGGGTGTCTTCAGTGTGACTTGGCGTGTTCAAATTTCAAAAAAAAGAAAAGAAAAGAGGAGCGGGTCTTGTAGGTTGTTATCAGGTGCAGGTGTGAGGCTTGGAGAGTTGGAGCAGCAGTGTGTCTTGGGTGTTGTTGAGTTTCTATTTTTAGTTTGTTTTGGGTGTCCTTGTGGGTTTTTGTGGGGATTTATGTGTTTTTGTTATTTTTTAGTTAAGTTCTTCTTAACTTTTGTTTAAAAAAAAAAAAAATCGAGAGGCTTAGGGGTTGGTTGTATGGATGCGAGTAGCAGTAGTAGGGGTATTTTTATACTTCCGAATCTCTCTCGATGCATCTCATCTCCCTGTACTTTTAATTTCATGCCGTTAATGAAATTTTTCTTTGCCGATCAAAAAAACATACCTAACCTAAGTAAGATAATATGACCGTTATATAATAAGACCACACCCACAAGACAAAAATATTTTAACCAATAAGATATAAAGTTGGTAAGAAAAATTACAGATATATGTAAGAAGCTATCCGACTTACAACTCCCATGAGAATCAGAGTATATAGTTGTAGAAACGGATGAAGCCAGTTAGGATGCGGAACAGTACTATTAGCTAAATCTAGTAAATATGATAGTAATAATAAAGAGCGTATTTGTAGATATAGTTATAGAAAATTTAAAGAAAAAGATATAACTATGACTAGTTTAGACTTTGAAATATTGGGGGTAGTATATGTAAGAAATAAATTCAAATTATTTTTACACAAGCCTTTCACAGTTAGAACTAATTGCGAGGTGAAAAACTAAGTGATTCGCGATTCGTAATAGATTTAATTGCAACAATTCCGAAACAATCAAGACTGACAATCTAAATCATCTAACACGTACGAAAGTGATTTAGATTGTTGTTTCACAATTAATAAATCGACACAAAAGATTTTTACAAAGAAAAAACCACAGTTGGAGCACCTCCAAATCTGATAAAAAATCACAGGCGAAAAGCCACTAGTCAATTCACTACGAAGAAAGAAAGAACACAAATTTACCAAACAATTTACCCAAACTCTATAAAATTGTCTTTAACAATCCGTGTCCTTTCACCAATGCCTTCGTCTCGAAATTGATCAGCTTGATGTTGAATCCACAACATCTATGTCGAATCAACGACCACGGCGACTTGAACTCCTTCAAAGACTCCACACTCGAATCTTGAAATCCAGAAGAAGAACACTCTTGTATTAAAAAGATCAAGCACACATCCCTTTAATATAACACACTGAATTCATGATATAATCTCTCAAGGATATCAAAGGAAACAAGCAAAGAACCTCCAAAAGAAAACCCTAAAACCCAAAAAGAAGATTTGGGAGCCGTACCCTAAAAACTGACTAGATCACATATTTATAGTAGTTAGATTTGCAATCATTGCTTGAGCACAAGAATGGCTGCTTAAGCGGTGTGACTTAAATGTGTGTTTCTGAACAAGGATCTACACTCGTGCGATGGAAAGTTTGCTTGAGCGTAAAAACACAACTCCTAGTATTTTTGTAGAGAAGCAAAACTTCTGAGAGTGTTGATTTTCCGCTCGCTCAAGCGCAGCTTTCACTGCTCAAGCGGTCAAGCCAAAACACCAAGAAAAATTACAACTTTCAACACCAAGTTTGTTTGTGGAATTGACAACACATAGGGACCTAACAATCTCATCCTTTGTCAATTCTCGGAAAAAACATTCTAACAATTTTTCCTAACAGAACACATGTGCTAGGCACAACACCTAACAAAACAAAAACTACAAAACAAAACCAAGCCTAACTCGTTTAGGAACACCTTGAACAAGCCACCTGTTAAAAACACAAACCAAAACTCTGGAAATAGGATATTAAATTAAAAAAAATATAGAGATAAGCCAATATATGCCAAACAATAAATCAATATCCATATCCATATCCATCAAAGTAGCATCCCAAAAATAATCCTATCAAAAAAAAAAAAAAAACTAAGGTTGTGTGTGTTTCTAGTTGCCAAAACCAAAACCACTCCCTCTTTTTGTCTAGGAGAGACAATTAGAAAAAACAGTATATACAGGCCAAGAGAGAAAAATAGCAAGAAACAGGAAATAAAAATAAAAACTGTCGAGGGGGCAAGAAAAGAAACACTGTCCATAAGCAGCAAAAATCACGAGGATGGAGGAGGATGGGACTACAGTTGGAGAAGAGAAATAATTTGTACAAGTTGGATGGTAGTCTGATCAGCAGTCTACTCAAGATGTTCAAGTCGGCATCAAAGGCATCCAGGCGAGCATCCATGTGATCAAACCTCTATGTCAGGAACTGCTCAAACTGATGAAGCTGGCCACGAATGGTCTGTGGACGGACATCAGGCTCCTACGCACTAGCCATGGTAGCATCGAACTTAACCTCCTCAGCTAAGAAATCATCACCAGTAGTAGAAGGGCCTTCCACAGACGACTCCCCCTTGACATGAGCCTGACTATGAGAAATGGTTTTCTTAGTGAAGGGTTTGATTGGGAAGGCAAACTCAACCTCATCAAAGACAGGGGTTTGGAGTTTGGTAAGAAGGCAGTTGATAAGGCAGCCATAGGGTAAACCTAAGGTCTTTTTCCCAAAAATACCAATCATTTTTTGAATGATAAGGGTGGCAAGATCAATAGGTAGCTGACGACCAATGCAATAAAGAATATACCCTTGGTCTGAACTATGGGTGGTGACAATTAGATTGCCACTAACTATGAGGTTAAGTAACCTAAAGTGGGGAAGAAGTTCGTTTTGTTTGATGAGTGCCCTTTTAAACCAAACTTTAGGTGTGCCACAAAGATCAGAAGCAATGAGATTGAAATCAGAGCTAGAAGAGCCAAAAAATGGGTAATGGCAATTGGTGATCGGGGGAATGGCTAACAGCTCACGAATTTGGGCTTCGTTTATGGTATTTTCTTTGGATTGGACCCAAGTTTTGAATGAAGGACCAATATCACTTACCCCTTCAATGTTACAATGAAACTTCCACACCCAATCTAAATTCTGGCAACCAAAGAAAGACAAGACTAAGGCACCCCCCAATAGGTCAAACAGTCCTCGAATAGGGATAGACTCAAAAGTGTTAGGCTAGACATTCTACTCGAGGTAGACAGTTCGAGAGGTATAGATTTCCCTAAACAGTTTGGCCTTTTCGGTGGAAGGGAACCGGCCGGGGTTATAATAGGGACAGTTTGCCATAGACTTTTGGCGTTTGGAGGTTGACATGGCTAAATCCCAAAGACACAACAACCCCAGCAAGACAGAGAGAAAAAAAAAAAAAAAAAAAACACCCCCAATAATAAAACAAGAGAACCAAAACCATTTGTAACAAAATCCAACGAGCCAAAACCATTAGTAACCAAAATCGAAACATAGAATGATTAGAAATCACTTTACACACAAAGATATAAGAGATAAACAAACACAAAATTGAGTTAAGCATGGACAACCAAACATAGTGGGTTCATAGAACTGTTAAGGAAAGAATAGAGTCATAACCTTAAGATTAAAGCACAAAGCATGAGCAAAAAGGGGAACCACAACATGGCACATATATAAGTAAGACTAGACCAACCAAACCAAATGCAACCTTGTAAACCCTAGACAATACACAAAACAAGACACCACTAAAATGACCCCAAAATAGACACCAAACAAGACACGAGGAGGAAAAAAAAAATAGTAGACAAACCCAAGAGCAGACGCAACACGTGACACAAAAAATAAAAAATAAAAAATAGAACCGGTAAAAAAAAAACAAAAAACTCAATGGGCAAAGCTCAAAAACGCAAACAGAGACTAAGATAGGGAGAACAGAAGTAACGGACGAAAAGAAAGGATAAATGGTTACCAGATACGGAGAAGAAGTTCTCGAAGAAGGATAAGACCACGCAAATGCAAGCCAATCCAAGTCGAAATAGGGAAGGGGGTGATGGGTGCCCTAGGAGAGAGAATGAGAAATTTGGGGAAAAAAATAAGAATGAAGGGACAAAGGTTAGATTTTATACCTGGACCATTCGCTTGAGCATGAATAAAGACGCTCGAGTGAAGTCACTTAAGTGCAAAGGATGCGCTTGAGCCAAGAAAATGACGCTCGAGTAAAAAAAAAAAACGAGCTCTCAATTTCTTGACAACTCTGTAAAAGTACTGGATAGAAGGATTTACTGCTCGAGGGCAACAATCTTCACTCAAATAGAGGAGAAAAGAATTTATGCCCTAAAATCCACTCTGCTGAGCAGTTTAAAAACACACAACCTGTCAAGTATGACCTAAAACAAGTAGGGATTGGAAGAATAACACTAATGTGGCACTAAGAGGAAATAATGCACATACCATGAAGCCAATAATCTCATAATGTAGACAATAAGAAGCACATAATCATGAGCGAGGCAGGTAAACATGGATCAATGAACATGAGCTACATATAAATGCACAACTCAAAGAAAATATGAGAGCTCACATAATGAGTGCGTGTGTGCGATCCTTGAGAGGCCACAATGGTGAGAGTTAATCCTAGTAGTGATCGGATGGTTGGACCTCCGACAAAAGAATCGAAACATCACTGAGAAAAGTCAAACCACTAGTAATCAAAGGGTGTTTGCTGAGTAAATGCGGAGGTTTCCCATCAAACAATAAGTCATTTTTTTTATTTTTTTTATTTTGGACTTTTCTATCTTTTGGGCACTCATTGGCAGCTTGTACGCTTAAGAGTATGGAGACCAACTAGAGAAACATGGAAACAGTTAGGATGGTCTGGTTGGTGCCTCTAAGGCAGCCTTTTCCTAATGCCTAGACTTCTAAGAAATAAGGGAGAAATAGTAGAAGTGAAAATAGATGGTGGATGGTTAAGAGACTCAACATCACCCATGATATGCCAATATCGGTCAATTCCTCTAGAAATGTATAAGAGACAATATTAGAAGTCCATAGAAAAATTTGATCACTTATACAGAAACCCCTGCAACAGTTTATCTCAAAAATGTGTACAGAATGAGATCATGAATTCAATGAGCATGTACATTCAAAATGAGCTATGGACAAAGATAAATGAAATCTTACAAGCAGCATGAGAGGTGTTCATTTAAGTCTAAGTGCAAAGATGACAAGAATCAATGGCGAAGTGATTATAGCATCCAAGTTCACAAAAAGCCAATCACTCTCACCTACTCATGCAACAAGTCACACTCTAGTTAATGAGTACTACACCCAAGGTCTTTCTAAGGAACTCAAACCTAAGAAGATCAAGGGGTTTTGTAAAAATATCTTCTTTTTGATGCTCAGTGGATACATGTTCAAGAACTACAAGGCCCTCCTTAACTAATTCTCGAATGAAATGATGACGAATGTCAATATGTTTAGTGCAAGAGTGTTGGACTGGATTTTTAGAGATGTTGATGGCACTTGTATTATCACAGAAAAAGGTGAGAGTGTCCTAGTCTATACCATAGTCATGAAGCATTTGCCTCATCCACAACATTTGTGCACAACAACTCCCTACAACAATGTACTCAGCCTCGGCAGTCGAAAGAGAGATAGCATTCTTCTTTGTGCTATACCAAGCAACGAGATTATTTCTAAGGTAAAAACAACCTTCGGATATGCTTTTCCGATCATCAACACACCCTACCCAGTCAACATTACAGAAACTAGTGATATCGACTGTAGTGTTGGTCGAGAACCAAATCCCATACCCCAATGTTCCACTAACATACTAAATGATGCGTTTGACTGCAAGAAAATGAGATTCTTTAGGGCAGGCTTAGTAACGGGTACAGACATCTACACTAAATGCAATGTTAAGCCAACTGGCTGTGAGGTACAAAAGACTCCTTATCATGCTTCTATAAAGATTAGGATCAACATCAGTGCCAAAAGAGACTTTGGAGAGGTGAAGATTGGTGCTCACGGGGGTTTGAGACTACTACAAAAATAATTAAAGATCACACTTTGACAAAAAAAAAATATCTCACTTTTATTGGAAGTGTGATAAAAAAAATTAAATTGATATTTTAATCACACTTAATTTGATTGAGTGTGATAATATTCATTTTTTATGTCATTTTTCAATTAAGTGTGATTATATATATATATATATATATATTTTTTTTTTAATCACACATTCTAATTAAAGTGTGATTATATATACACTACTACTTTTTAATCACACTTTTTAAATAAGTGTGATTAGATATATTTTTTAATCACACATTCTAATTACAGTGTGATTATTTATATATTTTTTAATCATACCTTCTAATTAAAGTGTGATTATATATACACTACTACTTTTTAATCACACTTTTTAAATAAGTGTGATTATATATATATTTTTTAATCACACATTCTAATTAAAGTGTGATTATTTATATATTTTTTAATCACACCTTCTAATTAAAATGTGATTATATATACATTACTACTTTTTAATCACACTTTTCAAATAAGTGTAATTATATATATATATATATATATAATCACACTCCACTACAAGAAAAAGCATCTTTGGCGACTAAAAAAGCACATTTGGTTGCTGAAAGTATAGGTTTTGGCAACTAAAAAAGCATTAGTAGCCAAAAGTAAAAAATTTTGGCGACTAAAAAAATTTAGTAGCCAAAAGTATAGGTTTTGGTGACTAAAAATCTATTTGGTTGCCCATATATGACTTTTACCAACTAAAAAAAATTTAGTAGCCAAAAGTAAGGCTTTTTGGCGACTAAAAAAAAATTAGTAGCCAAAAGTGAGGTATTAGGTGACTAAAAAGATGTTTGGTCGCCAAAAGTGAGGCTTTTGAGACTAAAAAATTTTAGTAGCCAAAAGTGAGATTTTTTGGTGATTGAAAAAAATTTAGTAGCCAAAATTGAGGCATTGGGAGACTGAAAAGATGTTTAGTAGCCAAAAGTGAGGTTTTTTGGCGACTAAAAAGAAATTTAGTCGCCAAAAGTAGTAATTTTAGCTTGAGAATTAAATTTTTTAACGACTAAAAAATAATTAGTAGCCAAAAGTATAGAATTGGCGACTAAAATTATGTTTAGTTGCCAAAAGTGGTCTCTTTTTTTTTCTAGTAAATAATTTATTTTTACATAAATTATGTTCAATAAAAAATAATTATCTTTATATATATACTTTTATATTAATACGGGTCTATGTACTATATAAATAATATATGTTGCATATATAATCATATGGTGTTATAGAGGTGTAGTGGAAAGAGTGCTTTGCATAAGGTTTATGGTGTGAGAGGGTTGATGGTTCAAATCTCCACAAGAGCAAATGAGAAGCTAGTGAGTGTAATATTTTTTTTTCACATCTAAATGTTATTAATCACACTTAAAATGTATGATTTAAATATTTTTAATCACACTTAAAATGTGTAATCTAAAAGTTATTAATCACACTTAAAAAGTGTGATCTAAATGTTATTAATTACACTTAAAATGTGTGATTAAAAATGACCCATTTTAATCACACTCCCAAAGATCACACTTTAATAAAACTTAAAAGGTGTGATTAAATAACATATACCACACAAAAAAAAAGTGTGATCTTTGGCATACTTGGTCTGAGAGACAAACATATCCGAAGATGACTGTTTAATTTAGAGACCCAACAAAAAAAGAAAATTCCCCTATAATGCTCATTTCAAACTCATGTGTCATGCAATCAGAGAAATATTTCACAAGAGAATTAGAAGTAGATCCAAACACAATATAATGAACATAAATTTAAGCAACAAGTATATGAGACTCAGTATGTTTCACAAATAAGGTCTTGTCCACACTACCCCTTTGAAAATCATTGTCAATAAGGAAGGTAGTCAGTCTATCATACCAAGCCTGAGGAGCTTGTTTCAACCCATATAAAGCCTTGTCTAACTTGTAGACATGGTTTGGAAATTTTGGGTCTCCAAACCCTTTTGGTTGCTCAACATAAGTCTTTTCTTTCAAGTACCCATTCAAAAAGGCACCTTTTACATCCATTTTAAACAATTTGAATACTAAAAAGCATGCAACACCAAGTAAAATGCGAATAGATTCGAGACGTGCAACAAGGGCAAACGACTTATCATAGTCAACACCCTCTACTTGTGTATAGCCTTAAGCAACCAACCTAGCTTTATTTCTAATCACTGTACCATTCTCATCAGATTTATTTTTAAATATCCACTTGGTACCTATCACATTCATGTCTTTAGGTCTAGGAACAAGAGTTCAAACTTTGTTACGTTCATGCATTGCATGGACCCAACTATCATCTAGTAGAGCCTCTTTTATATTCTTAGGTTCAATTAATGAAACATAACACATATGAGATACCTCCTCCTGAATTTGTTTTTGGGTTTTCATTCGATCTGAGACATTTCCAATCATCTGTTGAACCAAATGATTCAATTTTACCCTTGCTGATGGCTTCAAACTAGGACTGGTAGTGATTTGAGCACCGGTGGTGGTGTCTCTTTGTGCATTAATTCTTTGGACTAGGACTTGCCATAGGGGTTGGTGTTGGTTCACCTTCTTGAGCTTGGCCTTGTGCTTCTCCTTGACTTTGTGGTTTAGTATCCAAAATTTAAGGATCACCATCTTCTTCCTCATGTATAGATGCAGTAGGAGAACCTGTGTCATCTGCAACCACATCGATCGATTCCATTAAAGATAAAGTACGCAAGTTATAGACACAAAAAGCTCTACTAGCAGTTGAATATCCTAGAAAAATTCCTTCATCACTTCGGGAGTCGAATTTGCCCGAAGGCTCTCTATCTTGAAAATATAACATTTACTCTCAAAAGTTTTGAAGTATTTTACATTAGGTTTCAACCCTTTCCACAATTCATATGGTGTTTGTAAAGTGCCATGCCTTAAATACACACGATTCACAACATAAACATCAATATTTAAAACTTCAGCCCAAAACTTGGGCGGAACTTTTTTACTAAGGAACATAACCCTAGCCATCTCTTGGACTACCCTATTTTTCCTCTCAACAACTCCATTTTGCTGTGAAGTAATGCGTATAGAAAATTCATGCTCAATTCTATGCATATCACAAAAATATGAGAATGAGCTATTTTCAAATTCACGACCATGATCAGTTCGGATTCTTATGATATGTCCAATAGAAACACCCTACTCATTCTGGATTTTAAGAACTAATGACTTGAAAGCATCAAACATGTCAGATTTTTCTTTTAAAAAGTTAACCCAAGAAAAACAAGTATAATTATCAATAGTTAAAAATATATATCTTTTACCTCCAATGCTTTTAGCACGAGTGGTTCCCATAAGATCCATATAAACAAGTTCAAGAGGACGCTTGGTTGTTAAGCTATTCACCTTTTTGTGAGGGGGCACGAGTTTGCTTTCCTAATTGACATGGCCCACACACATGGTTCACATTCTTACCCATTTTTTGTACTCCTCTCATAATCTCCTTGTTGGCAATCTTAGTTAGGTTTTCGAAATTCATATGACCTAATCTTTGATGCCACAAGTCAAGATTACTTGTGATGGCTGAATGACAAGTAAGATCATTTGTGGTAATAATCCCATAGCAGTTATCAGATGTGTGAACCCTACACATGATAGTATTTCCCTTTTTATCCAAAATTTCACATTTATTTTTTGAAAATAATACTTCATTATGAGAATCACACATTTGACTAATGCTCACAAGATTAGCTTTAAGGCCATCAACAAGTAAGACATTTTCAAGTTTGGGTAGACTGGCCACACATATAGAGCCCTTACCAATGACTCTAGAAGTGCCACCATCTCTAAAGGTAATAATTCCTCCTTTATATTTCTTAAGAGATGTGAAGTAGGTGACATGTGACGAGAGCACCCACTATCAAGATACCACATGTATGAGTCACGCACTATCAGTGCAGTGTGAACAACAAAACAAGTTAGGTCACGCTTTCTCACCCATATCTTTTTGGTCTTAACAGAAGTGGAACTGGCAGTCTTGGTAAAAGTCTTAGCGTTGTGAACACCGTCATGAATCTTGGTATTCTACCTAGACATGTTAGATTGTCTTCTAACCCATGAAGTATTAGAATTTCTTACTTTTTGAGACACCTTACCAAACAACTCATAACAATAAAGGTGAATGTGGCCATACCTACTATTAATGATGACAAACAAAAATAGGTTTTACCTCTCTTTTGTTGATCTTACCCTTTTTAGGTTGATAGGGAGATTTATTATCCTGTTGAACCTTCAGCTTTCCCTTTGCTTGAGTCTTGATATCATGAGATGTAGAGGCCTTTCCCTTTTGAGGTGTTGCATCACCATTGCCTATCCCATTTTTGTCACAATTCATTTGTTGAGACCTGATAATGTCTTCCTGTGTTTTTGACCCTCTATTCCATGTATCAATCGTGGCTCTAGCATCTATGAGTTCTTCCTCTTTTTGACCAACTAGCTCTTCTAGTGCAACTTGTGTCATCTCAAGGGATTCCATCTTCTCTTCATATGTGGCATAGATTTTCAGAAGTTCATTCTTTTCGGTCTCACAGGTCAAGAGCTTTGCACAGAGATCTTGTCTATCACTTGAGATCTTGATGATATCCTTCCTTGCTGCTGAAATCTCTTCCTTTAGCTTGACATTCTCACTCTCACATACTTTGAGTTTGATAGTGAGTTTGTCATTCATCTTGGATAGGTTTAGAGATTCACTATATAGCTTTTCATAGGCTTGTTGAAGTTCATCACCATCACTCTTATCATTATCTTTCGAGGTTTCATCATCTTTTTTTTGGTTCTCTTTTTCCTCGAGCGCATCCAATCGAGCAACTAAGGCATGAACATTGCTGGATGGTTGTGAAGATGACTCTCCTCTTTCATGAAATTGCATAAGAACATCCCATGCTTTTTTGGCATTCTTGCAGTGAGCAATCCGTTGTTCTTCTTCTTCAGAAATGGCTTCATGGATGGTGTTCAGAAGTCTTTCACTGCTTTCCATGTCAGCTTTTTCAACAGCACTCTACTCCTCAGTTGGTTTGTTAACCTTTTGGTTGGTGATCGGATCAATTACAAATGGTGCTTCAACATTCTCCTCAATTGTACGCCAACCCTCAGAATCAAAGTCTCTAAGATAGACTCTCATTCTACACTTCCAATACAAGTAATTGCTTCCATAAAAAGTAAGAGCATGATGCACACTAGGCCCACGAGAAAACTCAACCGGCTTTACAGTTCATTGAGTGACGCAAGAGTAGAATGCCATGTAGGTATTATCTCCATCTTCACCGGATTCGGTTTCTTCAGTGTCTTGTTCTGACCCGCTTTTATCATCCAAAGTAATTGTGTAGATTTTTTTCAATTTTTTTTGACAGACATTCAAATGCAATATGGCCAAACCCTTAGCATTCATAGCACTTGACACCTTGTCCTTACGCATTCTTCTTCACAGCTTTCGGAGCATCTTTTGGTGGAAAAGTTTTGGATTTTTCATTACCCTTATCTTTTGAACTAGAGTCCTTGAAATTAGACTTTTTTTTTAAAATTTTTTTTTGAACTTTTTGGTAAACATAGTCGTCATTTCGGACTCTAGATCAATTTCAACCTCAGGGTTCTTAGCAATCTCATGAGCATTAGTAAAAGTCATACTATCTTTTTGTTTTTTCCTAGAAATCTGGTGGGTTTCATAAGTCTGTAAGTTTCCAACCAACTAATCAAGCTTGAGGTTCTCAACATGCTAAGCCTCCTCTATAACTGTCACTTTTGATGGAACCTATCAAGTAAGAACCTCAAAATTTTTCCAACAACTTTAGATTTAGGAATTTTTTCATTGAGTGTGAAACATGAATTCACGATGTCACTAAGTTTCGCATAAAAATCATCAAATGTCTCATCATCTCGCATAAAAAGAGTTTCAAAGGAAGATGTGAGACGTTGAAGTTTTGATATTTTAATAGCAATAGTACCCTCGTGAATTATTTCAAGAATGTCCTAAGCCTCTTTTGCTACTTCACACATACAAATACGACGAAACTCTTCTGGTGTGATGGAACAAAAGAGAGAATTGAGCTTTATCGCTCCAACTCGAAGTTTTTATAATCAATTGATCCCATTTATCAAGTGGTTTAGGATACCAACACCATCGATGGTGACACTAGGTTCGCTTCCACCCATGGATGACATAGTGCTAAACTTTCTCATTAATAGATTAAAAATGCCTCATACAAGCGTTTCAATAAGAATAGTTTGTCCCATCAAGTAAATGAGGTCTATGGGTCGAGTTATCTTCGTGAATTGAATCCATGACACAAATCACACAAAATCACACTTCTATAGTTTGATTAAAAACAAAGAGTGATCCGCTCTGATACCAATTGAAAAACTACATGATTCGCAATAGATTTAACTGCAACAATTCCTATACAATCAAAACTAACAATCTAAATCATCTAGCACGTACAAAAGTGATCTAGATTGTTATTTCACAATTAATAAATTGACAAAATAATTTTTACGTAGAAAAAATCGCAGTTGGAGCATCTTCAATTGTGATTAAAAAAAAACACGAAAAACTACGGGCGAAACGCCACTAATCAATCCACTATAAATAAAGAAAGAACACAAATTTACCAAACAATTTACCCAAACTCTGTAAAACTGTCTTTAACAATCCGCGTCTCTTTCACCAACGCCTTCGTCTTGGAATTGATCAGCTTGATGTCGAATCCACAATATCCATGTTGAATCACCAACCACAACTAGCTTCGAACTCCTTCAAAGACTCCATACTCGAATATTCGGAATCCACCGAAGAAGAACACTCTTGTATTAAAAAGATCAAACACACATCCCTTTGATTGAATACACTGAATTCATGATATAATCTCTCAAGGATATCAAAGGAAATAAGCAAAGAACCTCCAGAAGAAAACCCTAAAACCCAAAATGAAGATTTGGAAGCCGTACCCTAAAAATTGACTAGATCACATATTTATAGCAGTCAGATTTGCGATCACCGCTCGAGCGCAGGAATGGCCGCTCAAGCGGTGTGACTTAAACGCATGTTTTTGAACAAGGATCTAACGCTCGAGCAATGGAAAGTTCGCTTGAGCGTAAAAACACAACTCCTAGTACTTTTGCAGAGAAGCAAAAATTCTAAGAGTGTTGATGTTCCGCTCGCTCGAGCGCAGCTTTCACCGCTCAAGCAATCAAGCCAAAACACCAGGAAAAATTACAACTTTCAACACCAAGTTTGTTCACGGAACTTGCAACACGTAGGGACCTAACATGAGGCTATAGTCAAATTTCACAATAAACTTAGTAAGTGTAAACTTAGTAGTAGAAGATAGACAAAATTCTTAGATTGTCTAGTAGGACAAGGATATAATGTAGAATTTGAACATATTAAAGGGAGTGATAATAAGTTAACAGATTGGCTAAGTAGGAAAATATATTTAGACAAAGAAGATAACTAGTTTAATTTTTGTGCAGATAATGGAAAATAGCAAGACAATGAATTTTAGAGGATTTTCTTTTCCTATCTATGAGGGTAGAGCCAAGTTGAAACCTTTAATAGGAATCCAGCTAGACCTAATTCAACAGTGTCTTTTATACAACCTTTGGAATAACCTTAATCACCCAACTAAACGTCTATTAGTCCTAAATTCCCTCAATCTATACTTTTCAAAAATCCAGAATAAACCCTTGTCTAAAGGTTTCTTCTTCTATGTAGTAGCTAAAGGAGCTAAACCTGGCATTTACCATGACTGGATAGAAGTTGAAACTTTGGGCAAAAATTTTCCTTCACCCGAGTTCAATGGATTTTATGATTTTGAGTCAACTAGTACATATGCTCTTAGACAAATAGGAACCAGTTATATAATCAGCCAAGCAGCCAAAGATTATTTGGACATATTGGGCAAGATGTAGTCATCTATTCTTGCTACAAGTGGAGTTCCAGTAAGTCAGATAACAGGAAGTTATAGTATTAACTCGCAACTTAATACATAATCACAAAGTTCTCTTCAATTATGCAGACATTGTGAAGGCCTTATTGAAAATTTCAAGAAAATTATGGACAAAGGAAAAAAAGTTTGTGAAAAGCTAGACCAGCTTCGATACGAAGAAAAACAATTGAGAGCAACCATTCGAATCCTAACCACCTAGCTTAAAATATTAACTCTCGATAAATCACCCACTCCCGTTCAAATCCAAGAAATCAAGCAACTCACCAGTGAGAAATGTGATCAATTGAGTGCTAGAATATATTTTTTCAAGCATTCTATCATTCAATATTTTTATGAGAAAAGTAAGGAATTTGAGGATATTAAGCCTTTTATATATATCCTAGCCGAAGATAGTGGAAATAATGAGCTAATTACTATACAATAGTTTCTCCAGAACCTTTTTTATAGTAGGAGTTCAGTGCCCCAGTATGGCTTATCAATGAACTTATCTCTATGATGATGAAAAATAACCATGCACAGAAGAAACACAATGTAGAGAAAGGCCAAAATGTTTTGGAAGATGCTAGTGTAATCTCGACTTCAGCATTTGTCTTTGGCAGATAAATTTAGCTACTTTTGAACCATTAGAGATAGAGATAAAAGGCAAAACTCGTAGTCTAATAGCCGCACAATTATTGGACTATGGTTTTGTTTCTAGAATGATTTTTTCAGAACCAAACCAGACTAATAATTTTGGAAATAAACTTGCTCATTCAGTGCTTTGCATAACGGAAGAATATCATCCATTTGTCGAAGTGGAAAGCTAAAAAAAATGGAAAGGAATAAGGTGTATTCCCGCTAAGCATAAAATGTACCTCAGAGGAACCTCAACTTTTCCAGGATACCTAGGACTTCTTAACCAAAGACCTTGGCCATGCAAGAAATTTTCACTCAAAGATCAGCTTAACAAATGAAGGAAATTTGCTAATAACCCTCTATTTGCTTATAATGGAAACTATGGATACCTCGTCTGTGAAGATAAAAACTAGAAGATATTGTAACCTAGCTATTACAGGTTTTCCCTTCAGCAAAGAGACATTTGTCGATGAAAGTAAGTATCCTAAGTATCAGCATAGTGTTTCCCATAAGTCACCAATACTTCAAGATGATGATCAATGGGAGGATGAACCGGCTAATAAGGTAGATTGTTATGATCAACTTTCAACAGTAGACCTTGATGACCTTTTAGATAAAATGTTTAGGTGAGGGTCAAAAAAAAAAAAAAAAAAACAAGCGTCTAGAGCATCCAAGATTGCCATCAAGCATCTACATCAATAAGCATCTACAGGGAGCTTCACCAAGAAGAACTTAGCCAGAAAATGACAATGGACAGCATAATTATTTGAGAGATAAGGCTTCTCCTTCACGCCTGAAAATATGTGTCAGAATTCATGCCAAAAAACGACAAAACTATTGTAATTATTTGCATCTGTCAATACTTTAATAGAGCAGACGACCTTTACTCTGTTCCATTAAAGAAAAGCTGTGAGAATCCTTACACGTGTTTTATTTTCTTCTTTTCTTTTCTTTTTGTAATATTTTGTAAACAAAGAACCAAGAAAGGGAGGATTGAATGATGTGCCATGGGGCCCAAAGTAGTACCTGACATCATTATCTTACTTCTTGACAGATTCTGTCAATAGTCGGTCTTTAGGGGTATTCACCACTATAAATAGAGAACACTCTTTAGAAAGAAAAATAAGAAAAAAATCACTCAAGTCCTTGTCTTTGTCCAACTTTCAAGTGTCTCAACTTTGTTGGACATTCTTCATCAGATTTAATTAATTAATTTCGCTTTGGGTACTAAACGACAAACAGAATATAAAAGAAATATAGGAAAGGAGAATGAATGTTTAATTACAAAAATCAAACTAGAAAAAGAATTAAATAAATAAAAATAGATTTTATTTTGTTACCAAAACAAAATTAAAATCTGATTTAAATAAATAAAATAAAATCAGAAAATAAATAAATAACTTACTTGATTAATATCTTGAATATTATTCTGATCAAGTCCAGTGTTTGACACTGTGTCCTTAAGACAGATTCGTCCTCTCCACGGTGTTGTCAGAATGTAGACGTCTATCTCCCAAGATGAAATGATCAACTACAAACAATAACAGCACTACAAATTGTTTGCCTAAGAACATACTAAGTATTTATACTCTTTCTCACAAAAAATTAAATGCAGCAAAATGAAGAATAATTTGCAGAGGTGAAGTACGAAATTTCTGAATGTAAAACATCAAATGAGGGCTGTCTTATTTATAGATGTATTGGTGGCTGCAGGTTTTGAATTAAACAGGTGCAAACTTGTTTAAACATGTATGAAACCTGTTTGGTTTTGAATTAAACAGATTTGAATCTGTTGGGTTCGAAATTCAAACAAATAAAAACAGAAAGGGACCTGTTTGGGTGTACAGAAAAACCGGACCAGTTTATTTCCGGAATTAATTTGAATTTTGGATTTTATTTTTCAAAAATAAAATTAAATTCAAATGTTTTTGACCCAAAAAGATAGGTATTGGGCCGGACAAACCCAACCTAACCTCACACGGTGGCTACCAAGCCCAAATTTCACCGATCGACGGACGGATAGCGGCAAGGTGCAAGACGCAGTGATTTTTGGGTCCAATGGGTCTAGCCCATTTTGCCCATAACCTCCCTCTCTAAAACACTTGGGTGCCCCTTGGGGCACATCCCAAGTTCCAATCCCATGCCTTATAAACCCATTCAAAACTTTCCACCAAATCAATGTGGGACAAGCCTTATTCAAACCTTTACGGATTTTTCACAAACACTCCATTTTCATGGCGCATACTTTCGCTTCAATTTTCCATTCACTCGGTAATGGTTTTGAGCACCGAAATATACCACGTGAATCACAACGCAAGATAGAACGTTACCACTTTGACCCGTAAAAATCGACGACGGGTCCCACCTAAATATTAGACCAAAGTTAGGAAAAATCTATTTTTACCCAGATTTTCCAAACCATTTTCCAACAATCCCCCACATGAATGGAATTTGATGACAACGGAAATGCAACAATATGCAGACTTTATCAAAAGAGTATAAGTCGAAAATATCTTGTATCAGGATAGGTAGCTTTCGGCCTTGAACCTTCTCCAGTGATAACCTATCGGACTTATTGGCTAACCAATGGACGCGATGCCTTGAATTGTGTAGCCGTTTGTGTAAGCCAGGACAATAGATTTCATACAAAATATCTTCTAACACATCGTGGTTCTCACTGTTGTGTTCATTTTGGCCTTGAACACTCCTGGTTTTCATGAGTGTTTCTAGAGAATTTAGCCTTTTTCATTCTCATAGAACTGACCCCAGTTCGAGACTCATATAGGTGATTCTTATTGTGAGTATCTCCTTATACTCGTCTTGATTTTATGCCTCAATCAAGATATAAGTAATCATTAAAAGCAAAACTTATCCTTATAGCCTTGCATACAACATATGTTGCAGATATCACTCTCACCATAGGAATGAGTAATGAATTTTAATCCCTTGGTGATTTCTGGTGAGCCACACATAACTTAGTTGTCCCTTTGAACTTAGTACTTGGGATCTCTAGTCATATAAGTAGGGTTACCATTATGACGACTCTTATGTAATAGGCTTTAATCCCATCCTCTTCGATGAACTATACGCTAGCTCTTTTGTCAAACCTTTTGTTAACGGATCCACAATATTCTCTTTAGATTTTATATAATCTATTGAGATTATTCCATTTGACAACAATTTCCTTACGGTATTATGTCGACGACGAATATGTCGTGACTTACCGTTATACATGTGATTCTGTGCCTTACCTATTGCAGATTGACTATCACAATGAATGCAAATAGCTGGCACAGGTTTTGGCCACATTGGAATGTCTTCTAAGAAGTGACGAAGTCATTCTGCTTCTTCTCTTGCTTTGTCTAAAACAATGAACTCGGATTCCATTATGGATCGTGCGATGCAAGTTTGTTTCAGGATTTCAAGAAAACAAGCCATTCCCGTGAGTAAAGACATATCTACTTGTGGATTTTGAGTCTTTAGTATCCAATATCCAATTTGCATCACAATAACCTTCAAGTACTGCTGGATATCGAGTAAAGTTCAAACCATAATCCCAGGTGAATCTTAGATCTCTAAGAACCCGAATGATCGCTTTCCAATGGTCTTTTCCGGGATTACTAGTGTGCCTACTCAATTTACTGATAGCATAAGCTATATCAAGATGAGTACAATTCATTAGGTACATTAGGCTTCCAATGATTTGGGAGTATTTTAACTGAGACACCGCATCACTTTTATTTTTTGATAAATAAAGATTGACGTCTACAGTTGTTCTAGCTAAATTCATATCATACTTGATAAATTTACCAAGAATTTTCTCAACATAATGTGATTGAGATAATGCATATTTGTCAGATGTTTTAGTAATTTTCATTCCTAATATAACATCTCATGAATTTCATATCTTTCATATCAAATCTTTTGTTAAGCAATTGCTTAGTTGATTTGATCATGTTTTGACTGCTTCCAATGATAAGCATGTCATCCACATAAAGACAAACTATGACATATCCTTGGTCAGTGTTTTTAACATAGACGCATTTGTCGCATTCGTTTATCTTAAACCCATTAGTAAGCATTGCATGATCAAAATTTTCATGCCATTGCTTAGGTACTTATTTTAATCCATAAAGAGACTTTACAAGCCGACAAACTTTCTTTTCTTGCCCCGACACTACAAACCCTTTGGGTTGCTCCATATAGATCTCTTCATTTAGATCACCGTTTAAGAAAGCTGTCTTAACATCCATTTGATGTATCTCTAAATTAAACAACGCTACTATAGCAATAAGCATGCGAATAGATGTTATTCTAGTCACAGGGGAATGTGTCAAAATAGTCCAGACCTTCCTTTTGTCTGTAACCTTTAACTACAAGTCTTGCTTTATACTTGTCAATTAAACCATCTGCTTTCATTTTTCTCTTGAATATCCACTTATATCCAAGAGGTTTAGAACCAGGTGGAAGATCCACCAATTCCCAAGTATGATTTTGCGTAATGGATTCAATTTCATTATTAATAGCCTCTTTCCACAAAGGTGCTTCAGGACTTGTCATTGCTTTCTTAAAGCTTTGAGGTTCATTTTCTAACAGGTATGTCAGAAAATCTGAACCAAAGGATTTTGATGTTCTCGCTCTCTTACTTCGTCTTGGTTCATCATCAGTTAAATCCTATTGGTCGAGACCATTACTAGTCTCTTGTGTTTGATTGTCATTAGTCTCTTGACGTTGTGTACAATCATAAGTTCTTTTCTGTGAACTTAATTCCTATCCTTTCTGGTAAGGAAAGACATGTTCAAAAAATACAGAATTCCTTGACTCTATAATATTGTTCACATTTATATCAGGTATTTCTGATTTATAAGTCAAAAACCGATATGCACTACTATTCTGAGCATAACCAATAAATATACAATCTACTGTTTTTGGTCCAATCTTAGTCTTTTTAGGAATAGGAACTTCAACTTTTGCCAAACACCCCTACACTTTTAAGTATTTGTAGGAAGGCGGTCGACCTTTCCACAATTCATAAGGAGTGCTGTTGGTTTTCTTGTGGGGTATTCTGTTAAGAACATAATTAGCAGACAATATTGCTTCCCCTCACAAGTTCTGTGGTAAGCCTGAACTTAGTAACATGGCATTCATCATTTCTTTTAGGGTTCTATTATTTCTTTCAGCAATTCCATTTTGCTGTGGAGAATAAGCTGCTATAGTTTGGTGAATAATGCCATGTTGTGCACAAAATTCATTTAATGGTGCATTATATTCACCACCCCTATCACTTCTAATCATTTTAATGGTTTTACCAAGTTGATTTTCAACTTCTGTTTTGTAGAGTTTAAGCATTTCTAAGGCTTCATCTTTACTTCTAAGTAAATAAACATAACAATATCTTGTGCAATCATCAATAAATGTTATGAAATACTTTTTATCTCTTCTAGTTTGAACAAATTTAAGATCACATACATTTGTATGAATTAATTTTAGAGGTTTGGTTTTTCTTTCAACCGATTTAAATGGAGCCTTAGTTAGTTTCGTTCTACACAAACTTCACATTTATGATTAGGATTAATTTCAAACTTTGGTATATAATCTAAACCAATTAATCTACGCAAAGCATCAAAATTCACATGTCCTAATCTACCATGCCATAAATTCGACTCAAGAATATAAGCAAAAGATGTGTTATTCTTATTCATAGCAACTTTCAGTACAACTGTCATTACATTCAACTTAAAGAGACCATTACTCATGTATCCCTCACCAACATACATACCACTCTTTGTTAATAAAAATTTATCAGACTAAAAAACAAGCCTAAAACCATTTTTACTTAACAAAAAACTAGAAACTAAATACTTCCGGATGTCAGGTACATGCAGTACGTTATTGAGGGTTAGTTCTTTCCCTGATGTCATCTTCAAGATTACTTTTTCTTGTCCAGCCACAGTAGAAGTAGAAGAATTTCTCATGAAAAGTTGTTCACCATTTGCAGCCTCATTGTAGGTAGTGAACATCTTCTTGTTCCACATACGTGATGAGTTGCTCTAGTGTCAACCCACCACTCTTTGGGATTTCCAACCAAATTAGCCTCAGACACCACATCAGAGAGGTTGATGTCATTCACCCCGTCAGAGATGTAATCTAGTTCAGTTACATTGGCCTGATTGGTAGTTTTCTTGCTTGTACTTCCATGATCCTTCTTAGGGCAGTAGCAGTCAGAAGCTCGATGTCCAGTTTTGCCACAGTTATAGCATTTTCCTTTGAACTTCTTGTTGCTATCGTCTTGTTTAGGACCATCTCCAAGAACTTCCTCTTTTTGTTATGTGGTTTATGAACTTGTTCAACCACATTAGCCTTGGACTCAATGGGATTTTTCCCATTCCTCTTTTCAGCCTTTCGGTTATCTTTCTCAATTCTCAGTTTTACAATAAGTTCATCCATGGTCATCTTTTATGCTTATGTTTTAAATAATTTTGAAATCTTTCCAAGCCGGTGGTAACTTTTCCACTAAAGCAAATGACTTGGAAAGACTCGCTTAGAGAAATACCTCTAATGAATGTCATGTAAAATTAATTGAAAACTTTGAACTTGAGAAATTACTGTTTGGGAGTCTACCATAACAAAGTCCAGAAATTTACCGACAACAAATTTCTTCGTGCTAGCATCCTCTGTCTTGTATTTCTTCTCCAAAGAATCCCATAATTCTTTTACTGACTTCAAAGGATTGTAAACATTATACAGCATGTTGTCAAGGCCATTGAGGATGTAGTTTCTGCACAGAAAATCTGAATGTTTCCAAGCATCTATAGTGGCAACAACTTGTCGATCACTTTCACCCTCTTTAAGTGCTAGAGCCTTTTCATGGAGAAATCGGGCCAAATTTAGAGTTGTAAGATAGAACAGCATCTTTTGCTGCCATCTCTTAAACTCAAGATCAAGCTAAATTTTCGATTTTTCTCCATGATTTATTGGTACATGAACATGGTTCTGGATAGGGACCGGTGTTGGTGTAACAATCGGAGTACCACTTCCAATTGTAGTTTCAAAGAGCAGAGCTATAATCTCGACATAAAAATCTAAAAAATTAAAACACAAATTAATTTTCTAGTTACTAAAACCAGAAAATAAATTATTATTACACAAAATAATTTTATTTTCCTTGTTACTAAAACTAGAAAAATAAAATACCACAATAATTTTGTATAACACAATTTAATATTCTGCAATTGTTAATGATACCACTATATTACTACTAGTTGTCAAAGAAAAGAGACAGTATATTACTACTATCTGTTAAATAGCATAAACCACTATTTGTTTTTCCAACCAAAATATGTCTTTATGAAATCACAGAAAATTAAATACAATGAAGATACCAAAAAAAGAGTCTGTCTTAAGATTGTTGGGCAATCTTCATCAGATTTAATTAATTAATTCTGTTTGGGTACTAAACAAAAACAGAATATAAAAGAAATATAGGAAAGGAGAATGAATGTTTGATTACAAAAATCAAACTAGAAAAAGAATTAAGTAAATAAAAACAGATTTTACTTTGTTACCAAAACAAAATTAAAATCTGATTTAAATAAATAAAATAAAATCAGAAAATAAATAAATAACTTACTTGATTAATATCTTGAATATTATTCTGATCAAGTCTAGTGTTTGACACTGTGTCCTTAAGACAGATTTGTTCTCTCCACGATGCTTTCAGAATGTAGACGTCTATCTCCCAAGATGAAATGATCAACTATAAACAATAGCAGCACTACAAATTGTTTACCTAACGAACACACTAAGTGTTTATACTCTTTCTCACAAAAAATTATATGCAACAAAATAAAGAATAAATTTGCAGAGGTGAAATACAAAATTTCTGAATATAAAACATCAAATGAGGACTATCCTATTTATAGATGTATTGATGGCTGCAGGTTTTGAATTAAACAGGTGCAAACCTGTTTGAATAGGTATGAAACCTGTTTGGTTTTGAATTAAACAGATTTGAATCTGTTGGGTTCAAAATTCAAACAGATAAAAACGGAAAGAGACCTGTTTGGGTGTACAGAAAAACCGGACCAGTTTATTTCCGGAATTAATTTGAATTTTGGATTTTATTTTTCAAAAATAAAATTAAATTCAAATGTTTTTGACCCAAAAAGATAGGTATTGGGCCGGACAAACCCAACCTAACCTCACACCACGATCCGCCAAGCTACCAAGCCCAAATTAACCGGATTTGACGGTGACAAGACGCAGTGATTTTTGGGTCCAATGGGTCTAGCCCATTTTGCCCATAACCTCCATCTCTAAAACACTTGGGTACCCCTTGGGGCACACTCCAAGTTCCAATCCCATGCCTTATAAATCCATTCAAAACTTCTCACCAAATCAATGTGGAACAAGCCTTATTCAAACCTTTAAGGATTTTTCACCAAAACTCCATTTCCATGGAGCATACTTTGGCTTCAATTTCTCCTTCGCTCGGTAATGGTTTTGAGCAACGAAATATAACACGTGAATCACAACGCGGCATAGAACGCGTTACCACTTTGACCTGCGAAAATCAACGCATGGGTCCTACCTAAATATTAGACCAAATTTAGGAAAAAATCTATTTTTTACCCAAATTTTCCAAACCATTTTCCAACAAACTTTGTCTTCCAAGTTTCTAAGTGCTTCAGAGTTTGTAACATAATCCTTGTAAGTATTTTGTTATGTTAATATGAAGTGTGAATAATTTCTTTTTTTCCTTGGGTATTTAGAAAGGGTAACTCCTTTGTTCTAAAATTTATTTTCTTTTTGAAAAACTAAGCTTATGAAATGCTTGCTTGCTTATTAGCATTACATGTTTTGGACTTTCATAGTATCATTTTTTTTTATTCCATTATTGAGTGACCTTAGCTGAAGAACCCATGTGAGCCGTGATCAAGCATTAGAGGGAAATTGTAGACAGAAAGGAAAAGGTAAAAAATAAGAAAATAAAAATATACTATGTCAAACGAAACTTAGTCTCAAGGTGGGAGTACATGTAATGAAAGCAAACATCACTTCAAAGTAGTTTTTCAAAGTAAAGGAAATAATTTTAGAATAAAAGGAAAGTAACCTAAGTAGAAATACCAAAAGAATATTTTCAATATAATATCTTTTAAAGCCAAATTTTCATACTTTTGGAAGAAGAACTTAGAGTTAAAATTAAATCCAGTACTGAACATATACAAGAATTAAAAGATTAGAAACAAATATATCAATTTATGTGATCATTAGCTACAGGTAGATCTCTAGCACACTATAGTTTGAGAATCACTTAGATAATTCTCAGCCCAACACCAAAATAGTGATAAACCACTAACTTCTTTCCAAATTGGTATTAGAGCACGGTTCAATTTTAGGACATTTAATTTAGTTTATGCATTTTGTTTACGGAAATAGATTAGTTTTTATTATTGAAAAATTTAGTTATAAGTTTCATGTTATAGCAGCTTTTAGTAATTTTAAATTAGATTTAATTTTGTGTATGAAAAAGTAGAATACTTAGATTTAGACCTTAGCAATTATAATATCCATCGCCTTAATATAGATAAATATAGATTTCTTTGTAATTTTCAAGGTACTTTTACACATTAGCTTCATAGCGAACATAATTTTCAGCTAAATAGTATTATAGACGATCATATTAATTTTGTAGAAACTATTTAAAAAGACATAGATATAATCAATAATCTTATTAACTTGTTTATAACCATCTTTGAAATACTCACAAGATAATTAAGGAGTATGATAAAAATTAGATTATATCCAGGATCAAGCAGTAACTCGATTCTACTAAAAGATTAAATTTAGAAAAGTTCTTACTAAACTAGAAATAGAAAACTTAATTTCAGCCATAAATATAAGCCATCCTGAACAAATAGAATTAGAATCTAAGCAATTAATAGGAAAAATCCATAACCAGACAAATCAAATAGCTAGACAAATTAAACAGGTCAATCAACTTCAAGATAATTTAAAACAAAAGCTAGAAGAATTAGAGCAACTAATAAGATCATAATTTATGAGCAAAGGATAAGAAAGCTAATAGAGATTATTTGGCCATTTTAAAACAAGCGTAAGATTTTCATAATAACCCGTATGAATTAGTAGCAATCAAGGTATAAATCAGTCAGATAACATATTTGTAAGACAAAATAATATAGAAATTTTATTTCTTATTAGGTTGTGTGAAAAATTTGAGAAATTATCAGAACAACTACATAGTTTGGAAAATCGTATAGCTTCTTTAGAAAGATTAGTATATCAAAAAGGAAAAGAGGTTGAAGGACAATCAAGTAAGATTCATTCTCAGATAAATGAAGAAAATATAGCTAAATATTTTGAAAGACTTAAATTACCATAAGGATTATCAATAAGAAGGCCTGTTTATAGAACTGATAGAAAATAAAAATATTCAAATAGCTAGTAACTAAAAAGCATAATGAAAATGAAGATGTTAAAGTAGAAGAGTTCATAGATGTCGAACACCAAATAGAGAAATTTAAGAAGGAAAAGTCATAATTAATTCCAGCTAAGTATGTATATAAGTTAGGAAAAATTCATAAAAAATAATATTTATTTAAACACTATAGCAAACAAATGATTAGCATAACCCAAGAAGAAAAAATAGAGCTAAATTTAATAAATAGAGAAAACTACAATTCTTCTATAAATGAACATCTTAAAATGATCCATTTAGGACTAGTTGCAAATTCTTCTAACCTATAGTTACTTAGATCCATTTTTTCATTTTTCAGGAGATATTAATTCTAAAGGTTCCTTTAGAAAGTTCCCCCATAAGGAGAATGATAAATATTTTTGGTGTTTTTTTATGATTTTCTACAATAGCTATATGCTTTCCTTTATGTAAGAATAGATGTCTAATTTGGTTTATAAGTTCTAGTTGATTGTCATTAAGGTTTTCGTTAAGCACTTTTAATAATCTAATTATACTATTATTTTGTTCGAACTATTTGTAGAGCAATACTATTACTTAAATTATCTTATTATATTGCTTCATTATATCTGTGTGAGTAATTTTCCGATCACACTGCCAACTCAAGGATCACCGAGAGAACCGGCTGTAATAGATTACACTGCTAACCTGCAATGTAAAGAGAAGATTCCGCGTGGTTCGCCCGGGGCACTGACGATCAAGTCAAGATATCTCTCAAAGATAATCAAGTGCTAAATTCACGCTCAAAGGATAAATTATGCATCTTAGACCCACAGGGGTGCCTCTCTTTATAGTTTACTCAATCCTAGTCCCACTAGAAGCCTGACTTCTGTGGACTCCCATTCAGTGCTTACTTTGGACTCTAGCATTTGCACATGTTTTACCGACGTCGGGCTCTTCAGCTCTAGGATGGCCTGGATTTGATTTGGGCTGGCCTTAATGCCCCTTCTGGTCACCAGGTATCCTAGAAACTTACCAAATCCAACTCCAAATGCACACTTCGATGCATTGAGTTAGAGCCGATATGTTTTAAGGATTTCAAAGACTGCTTTTAGATTGGCGAGATGACCCTCAGGCTCCTTGGTCTTAACGACCATGTCTTCAATGTAGACTTCTACTGTTCGGCCAATCAGGTTCTTAAACATCTTGGTTACCAATCTTTGGTAGGCTCTCAGATTTTTCAATCCAAAGGGCATCACCAGAAAGATAGCCCTTTAGGGTGATAAATGCAGTCTTCTCTTCATTCGCCGGGTCCATAGCTATCCGGTGATACCTCAGAGGCATCCAGAAGCTCATCCTTCCATGCCCCGGCGGCATCCACTAGTCGGGTCAATCTTGGGTAGAGGGAAGTCGTTTTGGGACAGCCTTGTTTAAACCGTAAAGTCTACGCAGACCCTCCATTTATCGTTATTCTTCTTTACCACCGTATTGGACAGCCCATGTCGGTAGTGAACTTCTAATGGCCCTAGCCTCCGTAAGTCTGCTTACTTTTTCTTTCTACCGCTCGACATGTGTCAATGTCGGTCTTCCGCTTGTTGAATTACAGTTTGGCCAACTCGTCAACATTCAATTTGTGGCAAGCGTTTACCTCGGTCGATGCCAGCTTTTTCAGAAGGTGTCCAAGCAAACACCTCAATATTTGCTCTCGTAAAAGCCTCTAACTCTCTTTCCTCTTCTTCGCTAAGCCCAACCGAGAAGAAAAGCGTTCTTCATCCTCATCTTGACGAGGATTTTCTGCCTCTTCGCTTCTTCTCGGTGGCTCCTTGCCAATGTCTTCTAGGACTCCCACGCCCTCACCTTCAATTTCTGTCTTTTTTGGCTCTCATTTGCAGCAGGTAGATTTCATTGCTGCCATGGAGCAATTCTTCGCCTGCAGCTGATCGCCCCTGACTTCCTCTATCCCATGCTCTGGGAATCGCAATAGTTGATTCAATGTTGAGGAATCGCCCCATTGCATGCAACTATGGCCTTCCCAAGATGATGTTGTAAGGGGAGGCGGTCGATGATGGTGAATTTCGCCTTAATCTTCCCGCCGCCACCGCACCTCCAAGTTTATCGCTTCCTAGTGGCCATGTCGGCGTTTCATTGAACCCAACCATTGGGCCATTGGATTGTTCCATGTCGTCCGGGTGAAGGCCGAGCTCCTTGTAACATCGGACGTACATGATGTCACAAGAGCTGCCTTGGTCAATCAAGATGCGCTTCACTTGGCACTCCCCAACCTGGAGGGATACTACCAAGGCATCATTATACGGATGCTGGACCATCTCTAGGTCGGCTTCAGTAAAGGTTATCATTGGTCCTTGGCATCCTTCTGCCCGATGTCTTTTCTCCCCGACTTGATAGACATGTTGTAGGTGTTTTACCTTCTGGGTCTCCCCTCTGATTTTGTTCTCGTTGACCTTTGAGTGAATTACATTGACTACCCGAGGTCCTCCTGCCTGGGGTTGCTGTACTGGGGGAGGCGAAGCTGCTGGTGCTTGAGGCAATCTTGCCTGTTCTTCTCTTGTTCTAGCCTCGTTGACCAGATCTCTCAGATGGCCTTGCCTTACCAAGTCCTCCAAGTGTGCTTTTCGGGCTCTGCAACCCTGAGTTGTGTGCCTCTCTTCATTGTGGTAGGCACAGCGCCTGCCGACGTTCCTCCCCATGAATTCCCCTGGTGCCCTTGCTGGTGTTCTGAAATAGGGTTGGTTCCGAATTTGTTCCAGGACTTTGTGAATTGGGACCCTCACAATACACTGCCAAATTTCTCGCCTCTATTTCATGCTTGTTTGATCCGTTGTTACCTCATGAAATTTCTACGAAATGCTTCTCTTGCTTTTATCTCCCTAGTCCCCAATGTATCTTCCTCGCTCGCATACTTCTCAATTTTCGCCATGAGCTCTTCCATGCTTTTTGGCAAAGTTTTTGCCAAAGACTTCCAGAGGGATATTGTCTTTCAGCCGCTCTTGAATGACACGACCGCCACTTCTTGATTACATTCTCGTATTCGCTGAATACCTCATAATATCTTTTTGCACAGGCCCTAAGGCTTTCATCCCATCGATCTTCAGAGTCATCAAGGCCCACCCTTAATGGTTGCAACTTGTTTGTCACTTAACCCGCCACGAACATCCGGCCAGCCTTCCCAAGTCTTTACGCTTCCTTTCGGTAGTTTGTGGAACCAATCTGATGCAATCTCCCTAAGGGTGAGGGGAACACTTTGCAGAGCAACGACTGCTCCCACTATATGGCCATTGAGTTCAAATATAATTCGACGTGGAAGTTGGGACCGACTTCCCATCGTATTTGAAACCCAAGATATCGAATCTCTTCGGCGCCTCAAACTCGTCCAATTCCACTAAGAATGGTGTTCTCGCTTATCCGGGAATTTACCCCGGCCGCATTCTGGCTTCCTCTTGAGCTAATCTCTTAAGTCCTCTTTGTCCTCCCGGCTCTGCCATCTCCTACTTTTAGCCTTTTGTCGCACTACTTTCACTTCATGGTGAGTCCTCTTCGACCCTTCTCCATGAGTTGTGTCAAGCACGTCACCGCCTCAACATGCCGATGTCCTTAGGGTCCGCTTCCTTTGTGTGATGCGCCCTCCGTGATTCTTCTCTTCTTGACTCTCTTCGTCCGACCTCCTCGAAGGTCAATGAGAGTATCTTTCTCCTATTGTCAAGGGCTACGGGAATTGTTCTCTACCCTCCCTTCTGGGCATTGGCTGTTGGAATCGACGTGTCCTGCAGCGGGAACGGTGGCTGCATGATGTTATTTTGCATCATGAAATTGACAACCGACTGCAGGTCTGCCAATTTGTTTGCCATCTCTTCGTCCCTCCGTAGGCATCTATCCTTCCATACCTAGAGGTCGTCTTCGTTGTAGTAGCCACTTCGATCTGGTTTCTTTGGCGTGTCGCTAGTCTGGCCAACACCCGTCACTTCGTGATTTTGGTCACGAAGCGCTGCGCCTCCTGTGACATCAAGATCAATAGGTCTTCCACTCCTAAGAAGAGTGTCGCCCCAACCTTTTCCTTCTCGTCTGTTGGCCATCTATTCTCCTATCTTTCCCATAGACGGCGCCAAATTGTGTGAGTAATTTTCCGATCACATTGCCAACTCAGTGATCAGCTGGAGAGAACTGGCAGAATAGATGACACCTGGCTAACCTGCAACAGAAAGAGAAGATTCCAAGAAGGTTTGTCTACCTGGGCACTCGACGATCAAGTCAAGATATCTCTCAAAGATAATCAAGTGCTAAATTCATCGCTTCAAAGCATAAATTATGCATCTTAGACCCACGGGATGCCTCTCTTTTATAGTTTACTCAATCCTAGTCCCACTAGAAGCCCGATTTCTATGGACTCCATTCGCTTACTTTGGACTCTACAAGAGATAAGGATAGACTCCTTAAGAATACTATCCTTATCCATCTTGAAGTCTTTCTTCATTTTAGGACTTTGGTCCCTTATCCGCTTATCTCGGATTCCGACATCTTCGGAGACAACCTCGGCAACACTGAGATCACCTCAGCATAACGACCAGGACACATGGCACCTTGGTTGACACGTCGGTGTCACCTTGCCACGGTTGGTACTCGTAAAATATATCCCCACAATATCTAATATTCATACCTTAAAATTGGTAAGGCTGAGAAATATCTTTAATACCAATTTCAAATGCGGATTAATTTAATATTAAATCCTACAAAAACTATCGTTGATACTCTAGACTTGCTTTTTCTAAAAATATTTTATCTTTAATTTTAGTCATTTTGTGGCTATAATTTATACAAGACTTCCCCAAACAATAGTTAAAAGAGAATATCATCTTTCTAACCCACTTTCTAATTCAGAAATGTATGCCAAGCTATTATTTATTTGAGCTCTAAGTTATGCAATTAAAAGCAAATAATTACTAATTACAAATTCACGCACAATTATAATTTTTTTAATTTTTTTTAAAAATTTTGTTTGTGTAATTTTTTCAAACTTTTGGGGTCAATTTTAATATTTGAAACTTTTTGATGATTGAATTTGATGATGTGACTTGGTCAGGAGGTGTGTGATCCAATCGTGTCGAGCTTCTTCCGGCTTGCCTAATTCGGTGAATGAGGATTTGTCCATAATAAAATAAGTTAAGAATTGAATTTGACATAGGTGGACCCATAAAGGATATGGCCCGTCACTTAAGGCCTAACCCACGATTCAAATACTAAAGCCCAATATTCTTGGAACCCAACGTTACACCAAGCACCAATGATATCTAAACACTTGTCAAGAGAAGAATCACCACATCGCCAGTACAAAGATCCCGCAGAGTTATTGCACCACACATTAGCCATTAATGATTTCATGCAAAGATTTATTACGATAACCCCTTCACGCCGTAACATAACAAATTTCACCACGAACAAGGCAAGCTAGAACATAGACTCTTGGCCAACATGACAGCTCAGAGTGGATAAGAAAATGATGAGCAAAGGATATAAGTAGGCTTTTAAGACAAAGAAAAGGTTAAGTTCTCTATCTCCATCCTCTCTCTACATTCCATCACTCTCACCTCTCTAACTTGCTCGTCGGAGGGTTCACTGGGGGACTCTCCGTTCCCCGTTGAACTCTTTTGCAGGTTTTTCTGTGGGCACAACAATCGGACAACGGTTTGGGAAGCGTGGACCAACCCGACCCGCTCCATCTGGGATTAGCAGTATCATCAGTTGGCACCGTCTGTGGGAATGTTTTTGCTTCATGTGGCAACTGTGATCATTGTTGCTGGAGACCCATTCCCGATAATTCTTACTCGCCACTCCACCAAGGTGGATGGTCACAACTAGATCCATGGCTTTTCAACACAACATTGCCGACCCTCCTAACCCAAATAACCCATCGCAGTATTTCACAGAGCTCACCAACAGCATTAACCGCCTAGTTGAACAAAACCAAGCCTTGATCAATGCTTTGCTTCAACGAGACCTTCTTATGCCTCCTCCACCGCCTCAAGATATCCCATCCAATTGAGAACGAACCCCGAGCCATCTCATCCAACAATCCCACCCATCCAACTTGGAGGGCTTTGACCCTCCCCAAGATATGAACCTGCCACCTCGGGCCCCGCATCCATCGGTCCAAGTACCCCCCCGAGGGAGAGGCCAGTAGTGTCCAGCCTCCATTGCATTCCGATGTTGACAACGTTCCTCTTTGGGATGCAGAACTCCGAGCTATGAAACTCTAGCTTCAAGGAGTCATGCAGAACATACAGAATAAACCCTCCACCACAGCCAACTCACCATTTGTTGCCTCCATTAGGGACAAACCCCTACCCCCTAAGTTCAAAATGCCCTCGATCGACTCTCTCGACGGTACAACGGACCCAGTCGACCACTTGGAAACTTACAGGACCCTCATGATCCTCCATGCATTCCCTGATGAGATCATGTAACATTTAAGGGGTTGGCTTGGCTATGGTTGAGTCAACTGCCGATAGACTCTGTCTCTACCTTTCAGCACCTAAGTGACTCCTTTCTCAGCCATTTCATTGGTGCCTAGCGCCGTGTTCGTAACTCAACTCCTCAACATCCGTCAAATGGAGGGGGAGTCACTGCGCAACTTCGTCACCCGCTACAACACCGAAGCCTTGCAGGTGGTGGAAAACGATGACAAGGTCATTCTCATGGCTTTCATGGCCAGTCTACGATCCTCCGATTTTCTTTTCTCTCTCTCCAAAAACCCCCCAACCTCCATGGCAACCCTCCTCTCCAAAGCCCAAAAATACATGAACGCCGAAGACTCTCTAGCCGCCCGATAAGATTCCACAACCAAAAACCTGACCCCCAGAGAGAAGAGAAAGGACTCTGAAACCAGAACCACCCAGTACACACAACAAACACCTCAATATACCGACCAACCTGCTCGAGCCGACCGATCGGCACCTACCCGACCGCCCGACCGGTTCAAACGGTACACTCCCCTCAATTCCCTCATGGAACAAGTCTTGAACCAGATCTAACGAGATTATCCCCTGAAATGGCCCCAACCATCGCGGTCTCCTTCCAACCGGCGAGACCAGTCCAAATATTGCCGTTTCCACCAAGACCATGTACCACAATATCAAGAGTATGTCCACCTTAAAGACCGTGTCGAGAGCTTGATACGCCAGGGCGCCTTAGTTGGTTCACGGCCGCCCACAAAGAGAGGCCAAGGACCGAACTCTACCAAAAACAACCACCGACACCCCTCTTTGACAACCCGCACAACCTAACCAAGGCAATGATCGATCCCCACAACAACCCCAGGCACAAGGCAACCCTGCCTCACCGGTCAGAGAAATCTGAGTTATTGCTGGCAGGCTTGTATGTGGTGGACCATCCTGTTTGGCCCAACATGCAGAACTCAGAAAAATCAGTCAGGGATTCGATAAAGAAGTCACGACATTGGACCGCCCCTTCAAACACCCCAAGCAGTGGATGGAGCCCATCACCTTTACAAAGGTCGATTGCACAAGCATCCGTTACCCCCTATGACGACCTCCTCGTCATCTTTGCTCTTCTGTCCAATTACAAAGTCAGACGGGTTCTTGTCAACAATGGTAGCTCTTCAAACATCATCTTCCTAAACGCTTATCGCCAGCTCAAGGTCAGAGAAGAAAGTTTGTCCCCTCTCCAAACCCCATTGCTCGGTTTCACTGGGGATAGGGTAACCTCCATAGGCTCCATCGACCTCCCTATCACCATCGGAGAGTACCCACGGCGGACCACCAAGTTGCTCACTTTCCTCGTCGTCGACTGTCCCTCTGCTTATAACATCATTCTCGGCCACACTGCCCTTAACGATTTTCAAGCTATCACATCCACGTACCATCTGGCCATGAAATTTCCTACCGACCTTGGAGTTGGCACCGTGAAGGGAGAGTAGATCAGGCCGAGAATGCTACGCCGCTCACTCAAAGAAGTCAAGTCAAGGAGACTATGATCATCAAGGACTCGACGCCGACATGAAGACAAGTTAGTCGAGAGGAACCAATGAAAGAACTTGTTGAAGTCCCCATCGACCATACTAACCCAACAAAACAAATTTAAGATCGGCAACCAACTATCCCCAAGCCAAGGCCAACCTTATAACCCTCCCGACCGAGCACAATGATGTGTTTACCTGGACCCATTCCAACATGCCGGGTATCGATCCCTCCTTCATCACTCATCATCTCAGCATTTAGCCCCATTTTCGACCCTTCCGCCAGAAGCAGTGCATCTTTCACCCGGAATGCAACGCTCTTATTGCTTCTGAGGTAGATAAGCTACTAGAGGCACAGTTTGTCAAGAACGTGGACTACTCCAGATGGCTGTCAAATGTGGTCCTAGTCTACAAAAACAACGGTAAATGGTGACTCTATGTCGACTACTCCGACCTCAATTGAGCTTGCCCCAAAGATAGTTATCCCCTTTCTTGCATAGATCTGCTTGTCGACGCCACGGTCGAACATCAAATGCTCAATTTCATGGACGCCTTCTCTAGCTACAATCAAATTCTGATGCACCCGTCTAACCAGGAACACACCTCCTTCATCACTGACTGGGGAACCTACCACTATCGTGTCATGCCATTAGGGTTGAAAAATGCTGGGGAAACTTACCAACGGTTAGTCAATGCCGTTTTTTACCACCAGATAGGTCGGAACATGGAAGTGTACGTCGATGACATGTTTGTCAAGAGCAAACTCTCCTCTGATCATCTGGCAGACTTTGCGGGAGACCTTCGACACCCTACATAAGTATCAAATGAAGTCAACTCAAGAAATGTACCAAGGGTCAGATCCGCAAATTCTTGGGTTTCATGGTTAGTCAATGAGGTATCGAGGCCAACCCTAAAAAGATCAAGGCCCTGATAGAAATGTAGTCACCCAGAATGGTTGAAGAGGTTCAAAGGCTTACAGGCAGTCACCGCCTCAACCGCTTTTATTTCACAATGCATAAGTGCCTCCTTCTTTAAGGTCCTTTGGTAGGCTTTTGAGTGGATGACCGAATCCGAAGAGGCCTTTCAACAATTGAAACGGTGCATGGCCAATCCCTCCTTACTCTCTTAGGTGCTCACGGGTGAGCCCTTTTTTCTCTACTTAGCCGTATCGAACACCGTAGTCAGTGCGACCCTCATCAAGGAGGACGGCTTAGTCCAGCATTCGGTTTATTACATTAGCCGGGCTCTCAGGGGAGCATAACATAACTACCCATTGCTGGAAAAAATGGTCCTGGCCTTGGTCATAGCCTCAAGACGACTCCAACCTTACTTCTAAGCTCACTCTATAGTGGTCCTCACTGACCAACCTTTGAAGAAGATAATGCAACAACCAGAGTTGTTCGGCAGACTTATGCAATGGTCTGTCAAGCTCAGCCAATTTGAAATCTCCCAATTCTAACAAGGATCAAAGGACGTGTCGTTGTCGATTTTATCTTGAATTCACCAATCCCACTCCAACCGAGGCCCCCGCCCAGTAATTCAACATTGAGGCAAGATCCCCACTTGACCTCAATGTCGATGGATCATCCTGCAAAAAAGGTAGTGGGGCCAATCTCATCCTCACCGCCCCCGAGGGTGGTTATTTTAAGTGTGCTCTCCGTTTCATTTTTGACGCAAGCAATAATGAGGCCTTGATAGTAGGCCTTCGCCTAGCCAGAGACATCGATGTAAGCCATATCTAGGTGTTCAGCGATTTTCAACTGATCGTTAGACAAATTACGGGAGAATTCGACGCAAAGGAAGACACAATGCGAGCTTACAGGGATGTTGCACTCCCCCTTGTTCGCCTTTTCAACACGTTTCGCATTAAACACATCCCTCGGTCAGAAAACTCTAAGGCAGATGCAATGGCTCAATTTTCAAATTTTAGCCACGACTCGCCTATGGCGTCACTTTGAATACCTGGCCCACCTGGCTATTTCGCCAAACTAGCAGGAGGTCCACTTCTGCCAAAATGAACCTATCCCATGGGCGGCGGACATCCTTCTATTTTTGACAAGTAGAGAGTTGCTAGACGACAAACAAAGAAGCCGCCAAAGTCAGGTCTTCGTCTAATTACATCCTCGCAAGGACCTCTCAGACATAAACGTGGATTTTCACGACCATACCTCGATGCCTCAATCCTACCTGCAAGTGACCTATGTGATGAGGAAGTCCACGAGGGTGTATGGTAATCATTCAGTGCTAGGTCACTAGCCTATAAAATACTTCAGACTGGGTATTTCGCCAACTCTCAACCAAGATGTCATCAATTGCGGCTTATGTGATAAATGCCAACGCCACAACATCCTCATGCTTCTCCTACGAATCGATCACACTTTGCGCCCTACCCATTCGCCAAATGGGGATCGACTTAGTTGGCCCATTGCCCACGGTAGGGCCAAACCAAATTTGCTATCGCCGCCATTGATTACTTCACTAAATAGGTGGAAACGAACCCTCCCCACAATCATCGAATGTAACATAACCAGATTCATCCGCAATGATCGATGTCGATTTGAATCCCTCGCCATCGCTCTCAAACAACGGCAAGCAATCTCGACAATGCCAAGTTCAGAAATTCTATGCAGAGCTTCACATTCACCATGTTTCTCTTCCCAGTCATCCCCAAGCCAATGGGCTAGTTGAGGTTACCAACCGTTTCCTAAAGATCATCAAACTAAGTTCGGCCGCTAATGGCCGAGGAATTGCCAAACGACTCTAGGCCTACCGTGACTATCGAACCCCAATCACCGGGAGACCCCTTTCGCTTAACATACGGGCGTTGAGGTGGTCATCCTAAAGGAAATCTACCGCCAACCCCAAGGGTTTTGCACCAATCCAAAATCTAATCAAGAACTACGCTTGGGCCGATTTAGACCGATTGAAGAGCTCAGAGACCATCTGTAGACGAGCCTTATATCAATAGAAAATAAAAACGCACTACAATCGTAAAGTCCGACTGAGGGAGTTCGCAGTTGGGGACTCAGTTTTACGTGAAGTAATTCTTGCTACCAAAAATCTTGTCGAGGGCAAGTCATAAGTGGGAAGGACCTTACGTTGTTAAGGCTGGACCTCGCCCAAGCACTTACCGACTCCAGGATGTGGAAGGCCGAGACCTTCCCTACCTGTGGAATGTCGAGAACTTGAAACGATATTTCCAGTAAAGTGCCATGCCCTATTTTTGTATTGATAAATTGTTGTATGTTCTTTTTGACAACCTACACACTTGGTTGTTTTTGTCCTTTCTGTACGTAGTGTAAACTTAGGATCAGCTACGCCTTAAATGCAAATGACTTTATATCTCCATTATCTGACTGTTTCAATAACGACTTGTTAATCAATGCACGAAGGGCTTGGCCAGATCGAAGTTATTAAAGCCTCACCAGATCAGCATGAAGAGCTCACCAGACTGAGTTAATCAAAGTCTCAGCTAGACTGAGCACGAAGAGCCCAGTTAGACTGAGTTAATCAAAGTTTTAGCCAAACTGAGCATGAAGAGTTCAAGATCGAAGTCAATCAAAGCCTCACCAGATCGAGCACTAAGGGCTCAAATGCATCGAAGTTACTCAAAGCATCACGACCGAGTTAATTAAAGCCTCAACCGTATTAAACACGAAGAGCTCACCAGATCGAAGTTAATTAAAGCCTCAGCCAGACTGAGCAAGACGAGCTCAACCAGACTGAGTCGATCAAAACTTCACCATGGTAGAGCTTTCCCAATCTTAGTCAGAACTCGAGTAAAGAATTCGGTCGGTCCATTTTCATAATTTAATATTACGGCATGGTTGCCATACTTATTCAAAATCCAAGTCCAGATTACAACATTTTTTAACATTTTCAGTTGTCGTACATGCCAAACTCTCATTTTTAACATTTTCGTGTTTGCCTATCTTTAACATTTTTTACTTCATACTTTTCTCGCAAGTTAACTTGGTTGCCCATTTTTAAACTCTTCATTACCCCAAAAGTCTTACTTTCATACCCAATTTTCATTGAATTGGCAAGCCATTTTCATTATTCCAAATTTACAACGAAAAGAAATAACAACAATAATACAAACAAAACTCGTTGTTTTATTTACAAACTTACGACACATACAATTCACAGAAATTACATATAAAAAAAACAACAAAAACAACAAAACAAAACAACAAAAGTAAAATTTCTACATTTAGTCAAGACCTTACTCCTCCTCACTAGAGGCAAGATCCTCCTCTTCGATGCCTTCGCCAGGGGGTCTGGGCATGTCGCTTTCGCCTACCTTTAGCAAGTCAAATCGACATCTAGGAACAAATCCTACGCCTTATACTTGAAGGTCATCCAAATTATTGCTCCGTAACTCGCCATTTCATTCTTGTAGAAGTCAAACCAATCGGAAGCTCGATAACTTCCTCTTCGCTTCTACCTCCAGTCACGCTTGACGGCCCAAATTTCCATTTCCTCATTTGCTGTCACATGATAGCAAAGATCTATGGCCATCTGGAAGTCGGCGGACCCCTTGGATTGCTCTACTGTTGCCATATACAGGTCGGGGTATGCTGCCCTCTCAGACGCCAACTTCGCCCTCTCCTCCTCCAGGGCCTTTTCCAATGCCGCGATCCGACTATCGGCCTCTTTCTTGTCCTTGACCGCCTGGTCCCGCAGATCTTCATTGCTGGTTATGGCCTCCTCCCACCTTTCGTTGGTAGTGGTGCAGGCTTGCTGGACCTCTTTTACTTTTGTCTTCTCGCCTGCCAACTCGAACTCTAGTGATATCACCTTGTGGCATTCCGCTTCAAGCTCTGACTTGGTTGCAAAGAGCTCGACACTAGCTCGGTTCGCAGAATAGCTCTGCACCACTGCTGATACCTCCACGTTCTTTGCCCTTTGTGCGTTCTCCAATCCCTTGGCGCACGCATTCCGAGCGGCCTTCCTCCACCCCACTGTCTCCACCCTTAGGTTCTGGAGCTGCGATTTTGCCTCTTCCAGTTGGACCCTCAACGGCTCTACCTCCATCTTCGAGCACGCCGCTTTGTTTATCAAGGCAGTCGCCAAGGTCGCAGCCTCCATCTGGGCTAAGTAAAACCCCCTCAAGAAGTCAGCCTCTGTCAACCTTGCCATTGACCGAATGGCCGCATCTTCCACCACTTCAACAAATCGGTCGGCCGTGACTCGCTTCTCCCTTCACCGAGCGACTAATTAGCGTGACGACGTGGTACAACGCACTACCAAGCAAAGATTGGTCCTTGGTTTGTCGATCCCGCTTCCTTCACCGAGATCGGGGCTATCTTCGGGCAGTACCACCGCTGTCACCATCTGACACTTGGGGCCAAGTGCTTCGCTGCATTTTGGGCGCTGGACCCTTGTCCTCCTTCAAGACTTGGGCGGTCTCCCTTGCGCTTCCACCCTTCCCTCTTTCATCGCTCCACTATAGCGCCTCCCCCAACCTTCATCTTTTTTCAAGGCAGGTGTCTTTCCCTCCAAGCCCTCCTCTTCTTCCGGACTTCTTCAAACCGCTTCCATCTCCCCGGCTATTCTCTCCTTCAATCTGCCCATTTAGGGGTAGTGGGGCAAAGCCGCTTAAGTCTTTGTCGCCTAGTGGCTTGGGACGTGGTCGGACCCGCCTCCCCTTATCTCCGCACTTTTAAGGGTAGGCCCCAATCATGTCTCCTTATATTTATCCGCCATGGCGAACAATCTCTCTCCTCCTCTTCCACCTCCGCCTTCCTCCGCCTCCAATTCGCCCATTGCGGATCCTCCGACGACGATCAAGGGTCCCAAGTTTAGCGAAACAACATTGAAGGAAGGACCACCATCCTACCTCACCCCTTCTTCTCCTCCACTCCTCACCTTCTTCTTAAATTTTCCTGCCTATTTTGCCACTACATCTAACTT